>JARBWK010000007.1:70338877-70728877 GCA_030556195.1 Anolis apletophallus | reverse complement strand
GATAGATAGATGATAGATAGAGATTCATTTCCAACAGACCTCTGAACAAGCAAATGTCAGGAGAGAATGCTAGTGGAACATGGCTATACTGCCCAAAAAAACTCACAGCAACCCAGTGAAAACCTTTGTCAACACATTGAACATCTCTATGTTGCAGTTTTTGCAGTTTTATTATTTTTTCATGTTTTTATAATAGAACCAATTAAGAAATGACATTTATAACCCAGAAACAAAAATCATGTTACACTGTGTAATGAAGGGTCTGGATCTATAAAGTCATTTGTGCGTTTTTGAGGTACAAACATACATCCATATATGCTAATAATATATACTAATTATTATTATAGTAATAATAATATACATACACACATACATAGACACACACTCACACACACACGTGTGTGTGTGTGTGTGTGAGTGTGTGTCTATGTATGTGAGTATGTATATTATTATTACACACACACGTGTGTGTGTGTGCTTTTATATATAGAGATAACTTCTGCATTCCATTAGTATTCCTTCCTGACCTAAAGAGATACACTCCCATAAGTCTATTGAGGTGGTTTTTAGGTCTGAACATTTTTAGCTTCTTTTCTTTCAAAGCAAGTTAAAGTTAAGTTTTTCTTGAAAAGATCTCATCACTTGGGCAATGAAATAACTGATGTTTGCAAGCCTTGTTTCTTTTCTGTTCATTTTTGTATCTCAGGTTGATGATTATTGCACATTTGGAGCCGCTTTCTGCTTATTTCTCCTCACTGTTAGAGTTGGCATGTCATTACACTGACCTATCTTTCCCTTAGCTAATAATGGCTGTGTCAGCTTAGTTTCCTTCAGATGCTGCTATCAGTTAGGATTAGTACATACCACAGAGAGCTTGGTCATTTTCTACTTTGCCTTAGAAATAGTTTGGGTATCTATTTGTCAGCAAATTTTCATTTAGCTTCAATATGGTGATTTTTGCTTGCTAGCAATAAAAATGTGCAAGATTTTAAGACTTCCTTGAAATATTTCCTTTATTATGTTTTGGTCTTTTACCTGAACCTTGGAAAATTAATTTAGGTATGGAAGATGGAAATGCATCAGGGGAGCATTAAATCTAAAATTTATTGATTCCAGCTTGGATGACAATAAGGTATATCATTTTCTAAACATTTATTATTTGGTTAAAGAAATGTAGGATAATGTGTAGTGGATAAATGTAAAAAGAAAGCTAGTATTATGATTAAAACGTTAAAATTATTAATCTTTGTCTGCATGGGAAAGTGGAACTTCTCACTTTCACAAAAGGTGGCTTGTGGTCTCCCAGAAGAAGGAAGGAGGATGCTTATTAAATCAAAATGATAAAATAAGTAGTTTGTGTAAATAGATCTTACAATACAACCTTCTTGATCAAAATAACAGGTTTCATGACATAGGAAGAAACTCATAAAGGTCAGTACAGAATTGTACATGACAATATCTAAATTTTAGAGAAGCAATCTTTAAATGTCATAATCCCAGTTCATGATAATAAGATATAGTTGTAACAGTGTTATTTATATTGCACTTTCATTTTCATCATTTTGTTTTAAATTCATATTTTAAATAAGTGCTGTTTTAATAGGACAGTTTAATTTTTTTAAAGAAATGTTCATTGAAATCATTTTTTGCAGATTATTTTGATTTCATCTGCAGTATAAGTGACCCTGGGACCCATGTGGAGAGAAATGTGAATATTAAATAAATATATGTATAAACTTTGATCAATATTTAATAAGTATTGATCTAATTTAGTACAGTTTATTAGTCTTGTGCATAATTTCAGATCAAAATTTTATATTGGATTAAATTCATAAAAATTGTGCATACGATAAGATTTCTGAGACATGCAGGAAAGGGTGTGTGTGTGTGTGGGGGGGGGGAGATTTGGAAATTGAATCACTCACCATTTTTTTCATTAATGTTCTGCAACATTTGGATGTCTCCCAAGGTCAGTTTAATTTTGAGTATAACCATTAAACAACTTTAAGCAAAAAAAAGCGCTTTTAAAAGCCATTCCTTTGGCCTCATCATCATCGCCATAAGGGCTGTGGGCGGACTAAACATAATGGAGATTGAGAGCACAGCCAGCTTAAATGTAGTTTGGGAAAGTGAGACCCCCAATGGCAGATAATAAAAAGGGCATTCTGTAAGCTACATTTCCCAGAATGCAATGCTGCCCAGGACCCAAATGAGGGCTGGCTGCAGCAGTCACCCTTAGAGTTAGCATATAAAATTATTGAGGACTAAAGTAAGTACTAGTATAAACCTGCTAAACTGAAGTTATGTGGTTGTGTGTCATAAAAACAGACGACATTCAAGGAGATTGCTGTTGTCACATTTTGGACAGGAGAAATTGTTTTAGCCTAAACTTACTTAAATCCCCAAAAATCTGAAGATGTGTGATTTTTTTCTATAACTTCTGGGTATTGATGCCCTGGTTATCTTGTGCATGGTATATAAAATTCAAGTAGATATCTTGTAGGTTTTTTAAAAATATATATCATTTTTTTAAACTTTGTGTTCTACCATTGTAGCCAGTTTCACCCCAATTTAAAAATGGGAGAGATAGAAGCCCCTGCAGTTTCCAAATTATAGTAATTTAATTATACGCATGAGCAAACGTGGTTTGTGAAGTGAGGCCTGCCCTAAACTACATTTCCTAGACTACATCAGCATCAGAAGGCACCAATCAGGAGAGAGGAGAGAGGAGAGAGAAGTTTGACCCTCTCTAACACCAGACAGAACCTGCAAAGAAGTGGACTGTGACAGATCTCTCTCTAATAAATGAGCCAATCTCTGTGCTGGGATGGAAAAAAATGACCTAAATGCCTGGATGGGAAATGGGGATCCCCTCCAACTCAATAGGGTAAGCATATTAATTGGTTGTCAGGAGAGTTTGGATGGTGCCTTTCTGCCCAGAAGAAGGGGATCCCATGATGGTGTTTGTACTATGATTTCTGTTCCTGGGTTATAAATGACAGTTCCGAATTGATTCTGTCATTTTTTAAAAACATGACAAAAGTTTATTACACTGCAAAAACTGTCTTTGCGCAAGGGACACACCCTATAGCACAGTTTGCTTTGTTGAGTCTCTCTTTGTTTAACAGTTTCTGCCACAAAAACAGTTTTTCAAGTTGAACAGCTACTTTGAAAGTAAATACCACACAGTAAAATAGAAAATAACACTTTCAAACCAGGAACAAAATTTCTTTATTAATAAAATATGTTTTTTTATATAAAAGCTTTGAAGAATTCCCAAAATCCTGTGGAAAAGTGGAAACATTCTGAAATTTGGTGGATTAACGGTGCAAAATGTGTTCTATTATAGTAGCACATTTCACCTCAATAGCTTCAAAAATGAGGGAGATAGGAATCCCAAAAAGTTCCCCAATATTTTATTTCAGTAATATGCATGCACTGTTACTGTAACAAAATAGTAACTAAATTTTGTTAGTCTTATTAGAGTTCTGACATGTTCACTACCAAAACTTGAGAAACACTTTAGAAATGAAGCGCCAAGGGCTCCCAGTTTTGTAAGTACTTTTGAACCATTTTTTATGGATTGCTCATGCTTACTGTTTTGTTTACCTATACTAGAAGTGGCCTTTACATATACTAGCATTAGTACATGTACTAGCAGTAGTATACTAGTTTACATATATTAGCACTAGCATTTGAAAAAGGACTTTTTCCTTAGTCTTTCCTTGTGTTGCTAGGATTGAATGTTAGACCTATCTCTATGATATCATCAGGGCCGGCCCTGACCTTTTCCGGGAGTACGCGAGGTAAATTTTGGCACCCCCGCCGCATCATGCCGCCCGCGCCGCCGCTCGCCGCTTCGCCGCCACCGCCGCTTCGCTTCCGCCGCCGCTGCTTTCGCCGCCGCCGCCGCTGGGCCGCGCTACCGCATCCGCCGCCGCCGCTGCCGCCGCTGCCGCCGCTTCGCCGCTTCCACTTCCGCCGCCGCCGCCGCTGCGCTGCCGCTGCGCGCCCGCCGCCGCCTGCCCCGAGCACGTCTCTCGCATGCGAATGTCGCAAGATGTGCACTGCGGCCCGAGCGCACTCCGCGCGCGCTGGCTCCAAAGCCGCAGGCGCGCGGGACTCAGTGCCCATGCGCAGACATCGCGCATGCCCAGAAGAAACTACAGGCGCTGTAGCGCCTGTAGTTGCTTCTGGGCATGCGCAGAAATGTCTGTGCTTCGGGAGGCGTGCACCGCAGCGGCACGGGGCGGGGCGGCAGGGCGGGGGGCGCCGCGAGGTGGTGCCGCCGCGGCGCCCCCCAGCTGGTGACGCCCGCCCAGCCGGTGGCGCTCACGCGGCCGCTTACATCGCGGAATCGCTGGGGCCGCCTCTGGATATCATGAAAGTATAGTTATTGCTATACTTTCTAAATCAGTTCTGAAGAATCTTTACCACAAAAACCAGAAAGTCCTGCTTCATTAATTAAGGTAGGTAGAATAACAAGTTCCTATCATATTTTTTTTGTTAAGACCTTGCCAACTCACAGTATATGACCTGCTAATTGCAGGAAGTAATTCTGTCTAACCAGATTCCACTCTGCATCTGAAGATGGCTTGAGGGGGAACCTTCAGTAACTTAATACAGGGGTTTCAGCATAATACTCTCAATCCAAGTCCATCACAGAATGCACACTTGTGTTTCCTTAGTGTGGTTCCATCCAAATCTTGTACCCTTCAGAGGCTTTGATCATTCACCATATTTTAGTCTAAATTATCTAAGAAATTGACAATAGCAGGAGAAATTGGGATAATTGGAGCTAGAGAATTAGAAAATAGGAGAATATGGAGAATCGACTAGACTTACCTTTTTGTCTTTGAGTTTTTGAAAACTAAGGGCTTTACTTAAATGTCACTGACTGAGAATTACAGGAACATGTTGCCAATTCAAGGATTATCCTGCAGCAAAGACAGCCAGTATTAATCACATTCTAAACCAATGAGGGAAACTGGCAAGATTCCATGCTGAAGTGCAACCTCTGTCAGCTTGACTGAACCTATATAAGCTCTCCTTGTGAATAAAAGTGTTCAGTTACATAAAACAGAGATTCACTTTTTTAGTGAAATTATTCTATTACAAAATTCTACAAGCCACCTAAGCTTTTCTGTGGTACAGACATTTCTGGAGGAAAAGAAATGTGTTTTTTTTATTACTTTGAAAACTTACACCAATAGTTATACAAAGTACACATTTAATGTGTACCATGATAAAATGAAAATGCCTCACCAGAACACCTACTGCTTATCTATGCATGGATATCTGCATATATATCTCAGCTTGTGCAGAAAAAATAATGGATTTGGTATATTCCACTTCATGTGGTTACCTTTAAATGAAAAATATTGAATGCTGTTCCACTACAAACATTTCAAGACTATAGACAGTGACACGGGAAGGTGCAAATGAGGCTATTGTCGCCACCCCCCATGAGTATTCTCCCAACCAGATTACATTTTTCTTCAGTCCTCATTGCATAGAGTCAGACGCTGAAACTCATTGATACCTTGAAGTCTTATATCTACTGCGTTTGTCCCAACATAGCTTTGCCCGCCTTTTTAATGCCTAAAGTGAGCCCCTAAATGCTCAATTCACATTTTAAAATACTACAATTATAAAAATTAGTGGACTGAAGGAAAATTTCAATAGTAGTCCAAACTTTTATGAGGGAAATTGTTGGGTTTCATCCCTGACTGCACAAGTCTCCAGTCCTCAATGAGGAGAGTTAGCACAGATAGGTTAAAGTGAGGGATTCCTTCACCCATTTCCTATAGCAAGCTTACCTCAAGAAAGGGTTTAGAAGGGGGGTTGTTCTATTCACCTTGCATGCCTAAACTCCACCCCTTTGAGTACTAGGAATGTGAACCCTTTAGAAAAAGGTAACTTCATGTTTCAAGGCCTTTATCCTATTGTTTTAGGCTGGCCATGCGGCTATCTCCATTTTGGCAAGTTCTCCTTTTGCTGCAGTGAGGAAGCATCTTGCCTTTGTCTAAGGCAAGATGTAATAAATAGTTACTTTTGTTATTTTCCTTTTCCTTTTTCCCTTAGTGGATAGCTTAGTAAAGCTAGTTAGCTCCAAGTAACCTTTCCTATCCTGATTGGATTTCTTTTATCTATAATAAACATGTTGTTTTGATCCTATGACTTGTGGATCTGCAATCCTGTTCAATCCTCTTGAATGGAAGTCAATCCTGGCTCACTGCTTGTAAGTTTCTGTTGCTTATGAATCGTGCATTCTGCACTCTGCTATATTTTTGGTGGAATCACCCCCAAAGAGGGTTATTTTTGAGCCTAACAGCTCTTGATTCCCAACAGAAATGCCTTCATAATGCCAGTTTCCACTACTTCCACCCCTCATTTAAGGGTCAGGACACACACGCACACACATTTTGTGTAGGAGTTTCAAATTGGGATTTAAATTATTGTTTATTTTCTTACCATGCAACAAATGTCTCTATTACTAGCAAGATCTTGCCGATCCTGAATGAATGAGGTACTTTCATTTATAAACCAATAGAGCTATTCTGTTCTACTCTGAATCACTTTTTCAGATGTTTGTCATTTCCATGTTGATCTACAAATACACAGAAATGTCAACTTCTATATATAATTTTGAATATTCTCTCAATATAAATTTGCAAATATATTTTCTCTCAAAATATGCATGTTAAAATAGATACCGTGTTTCCCCGAAAGTAAGACAGCGTCTTACTTTCTTTCCCCCCCGAAAAGTCCCACTACGGCTTACTTTCGGGGTACGGCTTACATTGGCCGTACCCCCGGCCGCCGCGTCACTCGGTCCCGTCTCCTCCTCCTCCGCCGCCCTCCCTGCGGCCACCTCTTCTCAGATGGGAGAGAGGAGGCTGCAGGGAGAGCGATCGCGTGGTTTCCTGCAGCCTCCTCTTCGGGGAACGGACCAGAGGTGCAGAGGAGAGCCCTCTGCGCCTCTCTTCCATTCCCCAAAGAGGAGACTGCAGGGGAGCCCCGCGATCGCCCTGAAGCCCCTCTTTGGGGAATGGAACAGAGGCGCAGAGGAGAGCCTTTTGCACCTCTCTTCCATTCCCAAAGAGGAGACTGCAGGGAACCCCGCGATCGCCCCTGAAGCCCCTCTTTGGGGGAATGGAACAGAGGCGCAGAGGAGAGCCTTCTGCACCTCTCTTCCATTCCCAAAGAGGAGACTGCAGGGGAACCCCGCGATCGCCCCTGAAGCCCCCCTTTGGGGAATGGAACAGAGGCGCAGAGAGAGCCTTCTGCACCTCTCTTCCATTCCCCAAAGAGGAGACTGCAGGGGAACCCCGCTGATCGCCCCTGAAGCCCCCTCTTTGGGGAATGGAACAGAGGCGCAGAGGAGAGCCTTTTGCACCTCTCTTCCATTCCCCAAAGAGGAGACTGCAGGGGAACCCCGCGATCGCCCCCTGAAGCCCCCTCTTTGGGGAATGGAACAGAGGCGCAGAGGAGAGCCTTTGCACCTCTCTTCCATTCCCAAAGAGGAGACTGCAGGGGAGCCCCGCGACGCCCCTGAAGCCCCTTTGGGGAATGGAACAGAGGCGCAGAGGGAGCCTTCTGCACCTCTCTTCCATTCCCCAAAGAGGAGACTGCAGGGGAGCCCGCGACCAGCCCCCTGAAGCCCCCTCTTTGGGAATGGAACAGAGGCGCAGAGGAGAGCCTTCTGCACCTCTCTTCCATTCCCCAAAGAGGAGGCTGCAGGGGAGCCCCGCGATCGCCCCTGAAGCCCCTCTTGGGGAATGGAACAGAGGCGCAGAGGAGAGCCTTTGCACCCTCTTCCATTCCCCAAAGAGGAGGCTGCAGGGGAGCCGCGCGACGCCCCTGAAGCCCCTCTTTGGGGAATGGAACAGAGGCGCAGAGAGAGCCTTCTGCACCTCTCTTCCATTCCCCAAAGAGGAGACTGCAGAGGAGCCGCGCCCCAAAGAGGAAGCTGCAGGGGAGCCGCGCGATCGCCCCCTGAAGCCCCCTCTTTGGGGAATGGAACAGAGGCGCAGAGGAGAGCCTTCTGCACCTCTCTTCCATTCCCCAAAGAGGAGGCTGCAGGGGAGCCGCGCGACGCTCCCCTGAAGCCCCTCTCGTTGGGGAATGGAACAGAGGCGCAGAGGAGAGCCTTCTGCACCCTCTTCCATTCCCCCACAGAGGAGACTGCAGGGGAGCCCCGCGCTCGCCGACGCTCGACCGCTCTGTGGGTAATGGAAGAGAGGCGCAGAGGAGAGCCTTCTGCACCTCTCTTCCATTCCCCCAAAGAGGAGGCTGCAGGGGAGCCCGTGATCGCCCCCTGAAGCCCCTCTTTGGGGAATGGAACAGAGGCGCAGAGGAGAGCCTTCTGCACCTCTCTTCCATTCCCCAAAGAGGAGACTGCAGGGGAGCCGCGATCGCCCCCTGAAGCCCCCCCTTGGGGACTGGAACAGAGGCGCAGAGGAGAGCCTTCTGCACCTCTCTTCCATTCCCCAAAGTGGAGACTGCAGTGGAGCCCCGAGATCGCCACCTGCAGCCCCTCTTTGGGGGAATGGAACAGAGGCGCAGAGGAGAGCCTTCTGCACCTCTCTTCCATTCCCCAAAGAGAGACTGCAGGGAGCCCCGCGATCGCCCCCTGAAGCCCTCTTTGGGAATGGAACAGAGGCGCAGAGGAGAGCCTTCTGCACCTCTCTTCCATTCCCCAAAGAGGAGGCTGCAGGGGAGCCGCGATCGCCCCCTGCAGACACCTCTTCGGGGACTTCTGCCGGCGCTTTCTTCCCTCTCGCCGGTGGGGGGCGGAACCTCCCTTCAGAAGGGCGGGGGGCGGAACCGGCGAGAGGGAGAAGGCGCCGCTGGGAGGAAGAGGAGGAAGAGGAAGAGGATGGAAGACGCCGCTGGCGCCCGCTGGCGCCCGAGGCCCGCTGCTGCCCGAGGCCCGCTGCCGCCCGAGGTACGGCTTACGAGTGCACGGCTTATATAAGCCGACCCCTCTGACACCCCCGATACGTCTTACAATCGGGGGTGTCTTATTTTCGGGGAAACACGGTATTATACATGATTGCTTAGCTCAAACTGTGTTGGGAGATTTGAAAAGTATGAAAGAGACTGGAACACTGACATATGATCTACATTTAAGTCTAAATTTTAGGTCAGCTTGCACTGGAATTTCTAGAGACTGAATTCTTCAAGTAGTCTTCTAGGAAACTGCTCTATATGATATTTCAGGCAAAGTGCAGAAAGGGGAAACCAGCATGAGACTAGTGAAATTGCCTTTTAAGAGTACAATGGTTTAGACTTTTCACCTCAGAAAAACAGACAAATGACTGGAATGTATAAAGTTATACACAGAGATGAGTTCAATGAAATCGCAGGATGAGGGACAAAAAACTGGAATAAAGGAAATATTTTCCACAATGTATACATTTCACTACTCCAAGATGCAGTGAAGACCAGCAAGTTGTATGGCTTTAAAATGTAGACAATAGACGTACTTAGGGAGGAAGGTGGCCTTGATGAGTGTTACTCATGGATGTAGTCCAACATTGCACAGACAAAGACGTGGACAAATGTTGCCAACCATAACCAGAATTGATGTATAAACTGTTGCATATTCATGATAGTAAGCTCCCATCACCTTACAACAGTGAGAGATGGCACCAAGTATAGAACTTTCTGTTTGTGAGAGACAATATTATGCAACAATGCACTAAATCAGTGTGACCACCAATACCAAACACAACCGCTGATAATATGCCAATTGTTTCCAACTATAAGGATGTAGGAAGTTCAATTTAAATGAAGATTCAACTTCAGAAAAGCAGATTGGTCTAAATTCTCAGATATATCAGATGACAAGATTATATTGGTCATCCCAATCCCTGAGGAATATGAGTGCTTTGTTGAAATAGTAAAAACCTGCTCACAGGCATCTATACCTAGAGGCTCTAGGACATACTGTCTTCAGGGTATTACTCCTGATATAGCTGTCTTGTTGGAAGTTTATTACAGGCTCCACAATGAGGACCCATTTAGTGAGCAAACTCTTCAGACAGCACAGAGCATTCTGCTCTCCAACTCTGAAGCCAATCAAGAAGAGTGGATAAAGAACTGATAACAGATGTCGATGTGGGCAAGAGTAGTCAGAAGGCATGGAGGCTGTTAAGATGGTTGAGCAATGATCCTTCACAAACTAATACTCATGGCAACATAAAGGCAGATCAGATAGTGTATCAACTTCAGATGAATGGGAAACCCAACCTTGCCACCAAACTAGGAAGGAAAGCAATAGTCAGCCAACCAGATAATAATAAGAACAACATCCTATATGAACCTTTTACATCTACTGAATTGGAAATGGCTCTCAATAAATATAAAAATAGCAAAGCAGCGGTCTGGATGAAATCTACAGATGAAACAAATTAAGAACTTTGGCCCAAAAGCAAGGTGCTGACTGCTAAATCTGATGAACAACTGCATTGCATTTTGTGAGATCCCTAAAATCTGGACGCAAGCAAGAGTCATAGCCTTTTTGAAACCAGGCAAAGACCATGATGAACCAAAAAACTATAGCCCAATCTCATGGTTGTGCCAGCTTTATAAAGTTCTGGAGAGGCTTATTTTGCATAGAATTGTGGAAAAATATTATGGTGGGTGCACTGGGAGTGGGATGAGAGTGGGTTGTCTGTGTACATGTTTGCTTATGTGTATTATAAGTGTATTATAATATTAAAATAAATTATTTTAAAAAGGAAAAATAGACCCATATATGATTCCACAGCAAGCTGGTTTCAGGAAAGGGAAAAGCTGTACATCACAAGTTTTGAACCTGACTCAGCACATATAAGATGGCTTTGAAAGGCAGCTAGAGCATATGACACTGTACATCATTACCTTCTCCTGAAGGAAAAAAAAATATCAAAGGATTACCACCTCACCCACTTCATAGGAAATTTGCTACAAAGCAGGAGCCTTTTTGTTGAGTTCCAGATCAGAGGAGCAGATGGAGAAAACAGAAGAATAGCTGGCCTATCACAGTTCATATCAGCCAACAAAACAATGTCTTAAATCAAGAAATAGCTTTCTAAGATATTAACAGATATGGAATATATACAATGATTATTGGGATAACACTGGACTACAATTATGCATGGTGTGGTTTTAATATTAAATGTAATGTTTTTAAAATGTTTAATATGCATTAATTTTCAATTTTAATTTTAATGTTTATTAGAATTTTATGTTGCTCCAAGATATAGAATGATTGCCTATATGTAAGCTGCTTTGAGTTCCTTTCGGGGTTGAGAAAGGCAGGGTATAAATAAGTTAAATATGTATGTATTTATTTATTTACTACATTTATATGCCACCCCTCTCAGCCCAGGCGTGCCTCAGAGTGGTTAACAATCGGCAACAATTTGATGCCAGAAAAATTACCACAATTAAACAATCATAAAATACTATTAAAACACTAGCAAACAATATAAAATATAAAAACTGTAAAACGCCTTAAAATCATTATCATAAGCATCTCCATATCAAGTCATTGTCCAGTTGTGTCATCAAATGGTTCCATGA
Organism: Anolis apletophallus; assembly: GCA_030556195.1. NCBI lineage: Eukaryota > Metazoa > Chordata > Lepidosauria > Squamata > Anolidae > Anolis > Anolis apletophallus. Next base: position 70,717,303 of record JARBWK010000007.1, on the reverse strand, counting down.
TATCATATTTGGGAGGGCCTGCTCGAAAAGCCAGGATTTCACCTTTCTTTGAAAAGTCAGGAGGGAGGGGGCTGATCTTATCTCTCTGGGCAGGGCATTCCACAGTTGAGGGGCCACCGCTGAGAAGGCCCTGTCTCTAGTCCCCACCAAACACATGTATGAGGAAGGCAGAACCAAGAGCAAAAGATCTTAGCATCCTAGATGGTTCATAAGGAGAGATACATTCAGGTAGGTAAATTGGACTGAAACCATTTAGGGTTTTATAGGCTAAAGCCAGCCCTTTGAATTCTGCCCGGAAGCAAACTGGCAGCCAGTGGAGCTGGCCACAGCAAAGAAATTGTGTGCTCCCTGAGTGCTGCTCCTGTTAGACACCTGGCTGCCACCCGTTGGACCATTTGCAGCTTCTGAACTGTCTTTGAAGACAACTCCATGTGGAGCGTGGTGCAGTATTATATACAGGATGTAACCAGAGTATGGACTACCATGGCCAAGTCAGACTTCCCAAGGTACAAGCGCAGCTGGCACACAAGTTTTAACCATGCAATTGCCCCCCTGGTCACCACAGAGACCTGGAGTTCCAGGCGCAGCAATGAATCCAGGATCACACCCAAGCGGCGAACCTGCACTTTCAGGGGGAGTGTAACCCCATCCATCACAGGCTGTAGCCCTATGCCCTGTTCAGCCTTACGACTGACCAGGAATACCTCTGTCTTGTCTGGATTCCATTTCAATCTGTTCGCCTTCATCCAGACAGTCACAGCAGCCAAGCACCGGTTCAGGAACCTGAGCAGCCTGCTTAGTAGCAAGTGAGAAGTGGTGACAGAGTTTGATATCATCTGCGTACAGATGACACCGTATCCCAAAACTCCGGATGATCTCCCCCAGCAGCTTCATGTAGATGTTAAACAACATGGGAGAGAGTATTGACAAGATAAAGGTTGTGGGGTTGAACAGGAGTCCCCCAGTAACACCTTCTGGGAACAATCCTCTAAGGAGGACTGGAGCCACTGCAAGACAGTACCTTCAAAGCCCATTCCTGCGAGGCGCCCCAGAAGGATACCATGGTCAATGCTATTGAAGGCTGCTGAGAGGTCCAGCAGAACTAACAGGGACACACTCCCCCTGTCTAGCTCCTGCCGTAGATCATCCACTAAGGCGACCAAGGCTGTCTCGGTTCCATGTCCTGGCCTAAAGCCAGACTGTGCTGGGTCCAGATAATCTGTGTCTTCCAAGAATGCCTGGAGTTGTGAGGCCACCACACATTCCAGGACTTTGCCCAAGAAGGGAAGATTGGAAACAGGCCAATAGCTGTCGAATTGAGTAAGGTCCAGTGATGGTTTCTTCAAATGTGGTTTTATCACAGCTTGTTTTAAGCTTGCTGGAATCTTGCATTTCCAAAGAGATACTCGCAGGAACACCTATGCAAGAAAGCGTCCAAAAGTGGCAGGATATAACCCAGAGCCTCTATTAGTGGCTGACACCAGATGAGAAACTCCCTCTGGGCACACAAAGGACTGACAGACTTGAAAGTCACTGAATAGACTGTGCTCTAGTACCACGAGATGCAGAGGGAATCTTCAGAAATGGGGCTACAAAGTGGAATCCACGACATGCAAGTGTGGAGAAGAGCAAACCACAGACAACCTAATAAATTCCAGTCTGAGTCCAGCCACATGCACAATGGAGGACCTTCCTTACAGCAACACCAGAGGCACTCGAAGTGGCCAGCCAAGTTTTTAACTTTATGGGTTTTAAAAACATATTTATTATTTATTTGCGATATTTGAATATTGCTTTCTCAACCCTGAATAAATGTATTCTCAATTCACTTCTGACACGACAAATAAATCATCAGAGTGTGGTCAAAAAAATGAAGAACACACAAAACTGGTGTTTTAACATCAGATGGAGCTATATTTCATCTAATATCAGATACCTTTAGTTTCCACTTAGCAATTGCTGGGATGCACAAGGATACTGTTGTAATCATGTCCTTGTTGGGGACAACTGGTCTGTCAGTGTATGAACCAAATACTGGACTTGATAGGCCTTTGATGTCATAGCTCTCCAGATACTAATAAGTTCACATCCTTGGGAAATATTCTATAGCCTTCCTCTACTCTGCAGGGGGAAAAAACGATTTCAAATTATTTTGGATCACTCCTTTAAGGAGAAGTCAATTACTAGTGTTTCATTAAAACACTAGATTCAGATTCACAACATTTCCTTGTCACTTGGCATATTTTCTTTGAGGGGGAATAACAACTATGCCTTAAGATTTCTACCACAGATAAAATTGCAGCAAACAATTTGTATTTTGCAGGGCTTTTTTAAAGCTTACAATACAGTATTAATTTAATCACAACATAGTGCTATGCTGCACAAAACAGATGTCAATTTCTAATGCCTATTAATGTCACAACGACCTTCCTTGTCTTATGTTTCCTGCAGCTTTCCTATATAGAAGATAAATCCTTTATTATTAATAAGCATTTTTAAAAGAATTCCTTTGCCCATCTGTTACAGAAATCAAATATTTTCTGTTGTGTGCTTTCATACCTGTCATTTGTAATCAAAATAGGATGCACTCTCTCATAATTATTCATTTACTTAACAACTCCCTCCAGTTCTAATACAGCAGTTGTAAAAATCAATCTTGAGAATGCAAATAAAATAGATATGATTGTGTTCTTGGACTCTAAGCAATGTAAGAACTTATTAACAACAATTTGTTTTGACACCTTACTGTCAGTCATTACAAGCATAGAGAAGACATGGTATTTAATCCTTTACGTTAAAAGTATCTTTGAATAGATAACTGTCAGATATGCCAGATATTTGAGACTCTACAAATCTATTTAATGGAAATGGATGAAAGAAGATGGTGACCTGTAATAATCATGTACTTAACTGCTTGTCTTTTTGGTTTACCCAAAAAAAGGTTGTAAAATTGGTGAGATGTTTATCTGCCAAAGATTTGAGTAGAGCAATGAGAGACTAAAGTTATTCTCTGATATATGACAGTGCATCCTTCCTACTTGAAACTTAAACAATCACAATATATTCAATATTTACAAACAAATGAGAAATAAATCAACATTGCAGAAGTGCATTGTGTTATTATTATAAAGTATATTTGATGCTGACAATTTGCTGATTTAAGGTAACTGTTAACAAACTCACCTGCAGATTTATTTTCTGTGTGCAAGGACACAATGAACATGAATGTCTAGGCAAATTAGTTCATATGTCTACCAGGGAAATCATTTATTGATGTGATCTAGCTTTATTTTGCCAGAAAATGGGCTACTGTTTGTCTAAAACTAGTGAAAACTACTGCTGTTAAGATACAGGGAGCTGGATACGCATAGCAGACATCATTTAATCTGGGAGTGAATCACTTCATCTAGGAGGCATGATGTGCTTCTGAAGAGGCAATAGAGGTGAAATAACCTTCAAGAAGGCAATGTAGATGAATGAAATGTAGCAATGTAGCAATTTACTGATTGGCTTTGAAAGGTTTCCCGGAAAGAGTGTGAAAACGAAGGAAGAAGGGGAAGGTTTGAAAAATAAGTGGAATTGCAGAGAAATATGGCATTTGAGGTAATAATAAGTATTTGAAATCAGTTTATAAAGAGGAGAGGAAATATGAGTTATCCCCAGTACTTCCCAACTGGGTAATTGAAGGCTATGAGATAGAAATTAACTAGTTGTATGGATAGCCATAAATAGGGCCTAAAATAAGTGATTATTCTGTGGACAATGGGAATTCAGACTCAGTTATTAGTAACCCATATATGCCAAGGGCAATCATAGGGATGTGTAAAGAAGATGGTTCTGGAAAGCTGTAAGAATGCTTGCCCTAAAGAACTGGATTTGATAGTGCTTTGAAACAATGCTACCACACCAGGGATTTAAAATGGGCAGCTCTGCATTCCTGTCACCTGCAGAATTCTGGGATATGTAGTTTGGGAAGGTGAGGACCTATGTAGCTGAGAATTCAAAAGGACCCTAAACCACATCTCCCAGAATTCTGATGAGGTTAGAAATGCAGGACTGCCAACTTTAAAGTCCTGGTATGATAATGTGGTGAGACTCATAGGACCTCTTGAGTGGGCTTTACTCATTTAAGGTACTCAAAAGCCAAAACTGGGCACAAACCAAAACTTTTGATTTGTGTTTTTTCTGAAATGTGTGGAGGAAAAAAGGAAATGACTCAGAGTGGGCTAATCTAATCTCCCTGGGGGAGCGTTCAAGAGTTGGGGGCCACTACTGAGAAGGCCTTTTCTCTTGTCCCCACTAACTGTGCTTATAACGGAGGCAGGATCGAGAGAAGGGTCTCCCAGGCAGATCTTAGAGATGTCTCTGGTTCATAGAGGGAGATACGGTCACTAAGATAAGCAGAACTCAAAACAATTTAGGGTTTTATAGATAATCACCTGCACTCTGAATTGGGGCCAGAAACTTATCGGCAGCCAGTAGAGCGGATTCAGTAAAGGCATTGTCCATTCCCTGTAACTAGCTCCAGTTAACAACCTTGCTGTCGATCTTTGGAGCAGTTGCAGTTTCCGAGCCATCTTCAAAGGCAGCCCCATATAGAATATGTTGCAGTAATCCAATCTAGATGTAACCATGGTGTGGACCACAATGGCCAAGTCAGGATTCTCAATGTACTGTCACAGCTGGTTCACAAGTTTTAACTGTGCAAAGTCCCTCCTAGCTACTGTCAACACCTGAACATCTACCATCAGTGCCAGGTCCAAAAGGACCCCCAGACTGCAGACCTGTGTCCTCAGGGGGAGTGTAACTCCATCAAGCAGAGGTTGCCACCTTACACCTTCCTTGGAATTAGATGGAAAAGAGTAATAGAGTTGATTGTTGCATAGAGATGGCACTGAACTTCCAAACTCTGGATGAACTTGCTTAGTGGTTTCATGTAGATATTAAAAAGCATGGGAGATAGAATTGAACTTTGCGGACACCACAGGTCAAAGGCTAGGGTCCCAAGCAGCTTCTCCCAGCTTCACCAACTGGGTGCAACCCTCCAGGAAGGAGTGGAGCCACAGCAAGGCAATGTCCCCAAGCCCCATTCCGGAGAGCCTCCTCATAAGGATAACATGGTTGATGGTATTGAAAGCCACTGCGACATCCAGGCAATCCAATAAGGACACACTCCCCCATCTAATTTTCTGCGGAGGTCATCCACCAAGGTGACCAAAGCCTTCTCCGTACCATGACCAGGCCTGAAAAAAGACTGTGATGGATATAGAGAATTGGTTTCATCCAAGAACAACTGGAGCTAAGATGCCTCCACTCATTCTAGAAACTTGCCCAAAAAGGAGAGATTAGAAATTGGCCAGTAGTTCTTAAGAACCGAGAAATCTAGGGATGCTTTTTTCAGGGCCTGTTTCACCATTTCCTGCTTTAGGCTAGTTGGTAATTGTTCCTGATCCAACTAGGCACTTTTGATCCAGCGAGGCATTTATGATCCTTGCAAACCACTCGGCTAAGCCCCTGCTGGCAAGTTTAATAAGCCAGGAGGAGCAAGGGTCTAGAGCACATGTGGTCGCTCTCACTGCTCCAAGTTGGGCTGCATATCTCCTTCAGCCAAATCCTGAATTATAAAGTAACTCTGACTGATATATACCAATGTGTACAAGCTCCAGATTGGGTTGGAAAGGCCCCATAAAATAAAAAATAGCATTTTATATTAGTTGTCATATTAAAATAGACATAAGTGAAGAGGAAAACACCACTAGTCACTAACTAAAACAAAGGGGGTTGTATATTTGTAGCATTGTTTAAACATTTTGTTCTTTTTATTGTTCAAATGTATAAATGGTTTATGTAGGGATTAATGTGCTAACAGCATGTGTTCTCACAGTGGTAGTTCACCTAAATGTTTCATAGCTTCAGATTAGTTAATAAGGAAAATTTAATACATAAGGTATAGATTTTCGACAAAACTCCACAATAATATATTTATAAAATGAAACAGGTTTTCTTTTAACATACAAGAAATAATGTGGTTTTTTAACTGATAGAGCTAGTTCAGACATCACACATGCACACTTTCTGTGACACAGAAGCAAGACAGTTCTGAGTCCCCCCCCCCCCCCCTGCAGCTGTTTTCCTCACATGAAATGAGATGCTACTGAAAAGAAGAGGTTGATCACTTTGAAGGTGAGAAAGGACACATTTAAACTAACCACTTAGGATGGTACAGCTACCCAGTTCCACTCAGGTTGTCTAGGGATGCAGGATGACTATTCCTTTCTGCCCCAGCCCACATATCAATGTTGGCTAGAGCAGTGACACAGCCACCTACCTGGAGCTCCGATTTGAGGGACATCATCTCTAATTTCATTGCCATGGCTCAAAGCAGCTTTCTTTGGCATAGAAGACTCAAGACCTTGTAAAACTCCATAATATTGATTATGACTCCATAATATTGAACCAAATCAGTTAAAGTGGATTCATTCTACAGCATAGATGCAACCCAGGGTTTCTTTTGCATTGCTGAAAGTTTTGGTGTTCGAACACTTTTGTTTTTAAAGAAGGAATTCTAAACAGGCTGCAAATAATGGTCAGATTATAAAGAGTGCATTTTTGGTGCTGCACATTACATTCAGCAGCAAATACTTTTTTTCTTTCAAGGTTTTGAAAATTGAGATACACATTTGATTCAGTGGCTCATTAAACTTGAGTAAATATGGGTCATTGTTTATTTTCTTATTATTCTTCTGTTACAGGATCTAAGATTTGTTTTTCTCATCTGAGTTTGAAATGGAGATTATCATGATTATAGGGCAATTTTCTGCTATTTCACTAATATTTTTTACGAGACACCCTAACTACATATATTGATTGTTTTCTTTTTTCTTCTTCTACTTCTAACTTTAATGAAAATTCAGGAAATATTTGTTGATTCTGACATTTTTCACACTAGTATTCTGACCACTTGTTTGTTTTGCAAGCACAAGCAACAATCTCTCCTTGGTGGGGGCGATGGGGCTGGGCACATTTCTTAGCCTGGCTCTGTCCATTCTCCACCTCTCTTATGGCACGTGTTAGTTTGGAGTTCTAATCCTAGAGACCCATCGTGTGTGAGTGTGTTTATAAAAATGTTATTAGCAAAAACTTGTTTAAATTCCCAAAAATCAGTGGATTAGCTAAATGATTTAAAACTTGGTAAGCTTGCATTTCTAAATATGCCCTACAAGTGTGGCAAGTTTCATCCTGATAGCCATTAAATGACAGAAAGATGAGTCTCACAAGTTCCCCCATTGATGTCAATGGACCAAAACGAAAATGGAACTCAGGGTTTCGAATTATGAATCCAAACCCCTTCCTTCCAAATTTTCCCAAAGACAGAATGGGTGGGGACATAAAAAAGGAATCTGAAAACAGCAAAATTTGCCATTTCACACACTACTATTACATGCCATCCTGAGACCCTTAAAAATAGAAGGCATAATATAAGTAAATATGTTATAAGGGAATTCCTAAATTTTATTAATATAAAATATAGACTTTTAGATGCTCATTATTTTAATGCCATTGGTAAATTTGATAGATAGCTCTAGTATATTTTCTTTTGCATCAAGACCAAGGTCGAATTAGATGGTTTCAAACTGGTCCAAACAAACCTGGGATATTATCCAAATAACCAAAATGAGCTTTGTTCCAATTCTTGTGATGGTAGGTAAAAATGCTAATACTGGATGCTTTTGTATAATAATTTCTGTATATATGTATGTATGCGTGTGTATTTTAATGCCTCAAGAGGTTAGTGGGAGGATGATTGCTAAAGCAATCTGTTTTGCCTGCTGGGCAAGCATAACAAGGCACAGTGACAGTGATCCCAGCCAAATTGGTGGGTGGATGATTTTGTAAGAGCTTTGTTATGGCTGCCTGGAAAACAGTTAAGAGCCTATTGGATTAAAAATACAGCACTTAATATGTCATTTTAAAATCACAGCTCAAGCATTGTCTCACCAACTCTGCAGCTTCAGCAAGACTTTCCAAAACTATTTTAAAGGTTCAACAGCATGTCAGCAATAGTGAGAGAATGATTCATCTAGTGTTTCATTATGATTCCCCAGCAGGTAGAACAAAGTTCTTCTACAATCATCCACCCACAGGTGCAGCAACTTTTTAAGCAGTTAACAAAGCCCTCAATGATAAAGAAGAGGTTGTTTTTGTTTCTCCTTTCCTTTCTTGCTCAAGCAAGTTTTAATTTTTGGAACTCATATTACACAACGAGTCTTGGAAAATAGTCATATTACAGAGTTTGAGCATGGATAAGTTAATCAGACAAATTGAATAGTAGACTACAAGATATTAAAACAATATAGCAAATCAATCATATCATTGGAGCATAGAATTGAAATTAAATGAATGTCTTTACAGATTTGTAAACCATTCTTGCTTAAAAATATATATATATGACTATCTATAAGTATTTATTCTGCCCAGGTTTGCGTGCTAACAGCAGTCAGCTCAACACTTCATTGGCTGTACATATACAGGTATATCAACTGCAGGTTATCTGGAGGCAATAGCAATGGTTTGCTTCTATTTTTAAGTAATATATGTACTAGAAAAAATATATCAGTGATGGTGCCCAGTTATATACCACCTTCTACATGCAAGTGTTTTAATGAAAGCTTTTTTCTTTTCCCAAAAATTTCCACTTACTGATTTTTCCTGCTTATTGTATTTACTCTATTTACTCTTTTATTTGTAATTTTGCTTTTAAAGAACATTATTAAATACACACTAAAGGTTCATCACTGCAAGCATTCACTGGTTTACCCTTTGAGTTCATATGCACTGTAGGATTAATGCAGTTTGACATCACTTTAACTTTTATGGCTCAATATTACAGAATACTGGAATTCATCGTTTGGCTAGGCACCAGCCCTCTTTGATAGAGAAGGCAAAAGCATAAAGACCTTGTATAATTACAGCTCACATCATTTCATAGCATTGAACCAGATAAAACAGCAGATAAAAGGGTGTCAAGCTGAATTGATTCCACAGTCTAGACTCAGACACTAACACCCCCATAAACAACTTGATCTTTGAAAGCTGTTCCAATGTTTGATAAATAATAATAAATGATCTGACATAATTTGGTTTGCTTATCCCCCTCCCATGGGGGGGAGGTCTAGTGGTTTTCCAGGGATGCAATAGTGTCTGGATCCTGATATTGTGTTGGTCAGTAATAGCAGCACCCCCTGGAGTGGTTAAGCAATGTCGGACAACAGCAGGCTGCCCAGTCCATGGATCCAGGACCCATGCATGACTACCAACCCTGATTCTCTTCTGTAAGCAATAAACAAGTTGTGGCCATTTGTTATCCCAACTCAGTGTGTGTCTCATACTTGGGTTTGCTGGCGGGAGACTTGAGTCGCACATGCCCATGCAAATGGTGTCAAGCTGCATTGATTCCACAGTCTAGACTCAGACACTAACACTCCCACAAACAAGTTGGTCTTTGAAAGCTGTTCAAATGTTTAATAAATAATAATAATAAATGATCTGACATCACTTTTAATGTTTAGTATTACATGTTATACCTCCTAATTAACATTTCCCATAAATGTCTGTCCCTACACCCAAATGATTAAAGAACCTTTGCCTTCAAAGCTTTTAGTATATGAGGAGAAAATTATTAATAACCAAGGACAAATCATACGTGACCAGCAGCTTTAAAAAAGCAAAACAATAATAATTAATTTTCAGTTTTATATTTTCTTAATTAGAAGTATTGGGAGGAGAAGCATTCTAATCAAAATAACAAAATATGTGAGAAGAGTGTCTAGCAACAACCTGTTAATGTTGTGTCTTCTGCATAGCTAAAAAATCCTACTGATGCCAATAGAACTTTCTTCTAATTTCCTTAGCTGAGCGCATGGGAATTTGAAAGGTGTTGCAGCTGGGCAGAGAAAGGCTACTCCTTCCAAGAACAGTATGCTGTGGTCTTCATAATAGTCTCTCTGACCTCTAATGATTTTGTTTCCTGTATACCCTGGTTTACCCATGCATGTTTCTCATTCTCATCAACAATATTAGATGACGATGTGCATAGTGAACTGGTCATCACAAAAACAAATGCTACAGAACTTCTAAAGTAATTCAGAATGAGTGCATGGACACTCACACAAGGCCTGTTCCTACCTCTATCACAATATCTGGAAGCTGTCCCAAATCACCAATTAACTCTGGAAAAATTGTCAGGAGATAGCTTATACAAGGGAACAGCAAGATCCTTGAATAAGAGCTACATTAGATAGAACGGAATGTTTATCAGTGACATCAGTACACACAATAATTTGTTCGTACTCAAGGACAGAAACTGCCAGTGATGCCTGTTAAACCACTAGATTTGTAGTTTGTGTTTTTATCCACTTCTGCAATCACACCCACTCAATTATCAGACACTGAATATGTTGCAAGAAGGAAGGGGCAATCTCCTTTTCCTTGGCCATATGGGCACCCCTGGTAATGTCAGCAAACTGGAGCTCCATGGCTATTCTCTCTGACAATGGGAGGGTGACCTCGCCTAAATCCACCCCCTTTTCATTGTGCTGTGTGGTAAGAAATAGCCTTGGGCCTGCTTTGCTTCCAAGGTCAGATGGAATCTAGTTCCTTCAGGGTATTTCAGCAGCTATTTAAAAGGGTATATTTGAAGAAATGCACCAAAACTGAAACTGAGAAATTGTCACACCCCTTAAGTCATTTGGAGAATTTTATACTGTTGAGCAATTTACAAATGCCACAAGCAAAGAAATAAATAAGTAAATAAGTAAATAACAAAATAGATGTTCTTTATTCAATAGAAATATCTTGTTTTAACATGTTTTTATCACTATCTAGAGACAAGTGCATTCTTATCCATACAAACGTCAGCAACATTTGGGGAATGAAACTTTGGCCTTCCAATGCTCTCAGTATACACATTGTCCTTGCCTTAAATTGAAATATACATGTAGATAAAGATACACATGCAAAAATGCTTGCATGAGTTTTTGTTTGTATGTATATATAAAGTGGGGCATATGTTTTATGAAAATCCGAATCATTATTACACATGTTCAGATAAAATATTCAATTTTTTTTAAAGAGAAATCCGAAACTTTTTTTGTCCAGAGCATTTTGGATAAGGAATACTCAACCTGCACTACTTAAATATCTGCATGTGCAGAGGTACATACACATCTGCATGTGCAGAGGTACATACACACACGCACAAACACACAAGATTCTGACACAGCATGTAAACCTAACACCAGAAGCAGCCACAGAAGCAGTACTCTTGCATATTTATGAGCTGATTTGATGTTTTTGCAAACATGTCACATCATTTTGAAAACTTTCTCTTTTTCTTCGGCTTCAAAAGGACAGATAGTGTGTGTCAGAGCAGGCATTAAATGATCAAAACTTGTTTTATTGCTGCTGAATATGTGGGGAAGCCATCCTCTAGTTGTTTACCTTGACCACAGGAGAGATCAAGACAGCTCATGTTTTGAAAGCAAAACAGCTCAGGAGGTGTGTTTTTCAAGGCAAAAAACAACCCAGATAATGTCTTTTATAAAATGTAAGGATCTGAGGAACAAGCAAACACACTGAAAATTGCCTGGTTTTGAATTTCTGGGTGCTTTCTTTGTTTTTTGAACTCAAAATATGATGATTTGACCAGCAGTATTTGAAAACTGCAGAGAAGGTTATTACTCACCCTTTCTAAGCATAGTATTCTATTGTGTGCTGTATTAAAATCAAGCACTTTCTAAGTTGTATCATACTTGCAATTTACTTGTGTGTCATTTAAATCTCCATATTTTGCTTTCTTGAGTACAGAAAACAAATGTTTGTGGGGAACTTTTATATATCACCTAACTCATAGAGGGCATATGTTGCTGAAGCACATTACAGAAACAATTTTCTGTTGGCAGAATCCAGTGATAGACTTTTTCCTGGTGGAAAAGCATAGCCAGAAAAGCTACGTAAGAAGAGGTGATGGTGATCTCTCTACATTGCAACCTTCTCCTCCATACAGACCTAAAACTACTTCTTGAAGTTAGGAAGCATTGTAGAGCTGATTTCCATTTTCCATGGATGTATGTGTGTTGATAATTGCGTTACAATCCACATAATATTGAATTTAGCCCAAAAGTATGTAATAATTAATAATCATAATAATACTATTGACATTATTTTCAAGCTCAGATATTTAACTCTTCTCCCTCTCTTATTCCAGTAGTTATTTTTTTCCAAAAATATTGGAACACTTTGTGAATACATGACACCATATAATTACAGCCTCTACCATTTTGGTTTGAAGAAACTGGATCATTGGCTTACATAACAACCAAATTTTCAGGTTCTGTTAACTGCTTCTTCTTTTTAAAAAAATGTTCCAGCTACCTTTAAACACACAGACACAAAGAAACAATATACAACCAGGTACTACTACATATGTTTATAACAAAATTGATGTCTTGCACCAGATGCTGCATTTAACTGGCCATTTGCCTAATTTTAAAAAGACATCTTTTGTCTACTCTTTGACAAGGCATAATCATTTTACTGTGCTTACACGTTTTGAAATGCTTGGGCCTTATTCAAGATTCTACCAATGTTATCACTGTGCAAAACTTAACTGTTTCTATAAATTAATTGGACATGGCTGTCTCTTTGGATTCTTTTTGATTCTCACCATTTCCATCTTTATCAATGTCCTAATTTATTAAAACCACAAACTGGAGATTACAAAGTCTCTAGTAGTCTTGTGCATGGATTTGGAATGATTGGTTCCCTTCAGCCAATCCAGCTTGTTTGTCTTGTTCTGATGGCGGTAAGGGCAAGGGCCCAGCCGTCACATTTTTTTCAGTCGTTATGGGACTATGAGGCAGGCGATAATGCTCCTCCCCTGTTCAGCATCACGCCGTGGCCTGCTCACACAGGTCTTCCCTGCCTGCTGGGCCAATTGGAATAGAAGAACACTGTGACATGTCTTACACAAGCTGTGTCTGTTTCCTTAATCCAATTGCTGAAACCCAGACTCCCTTGAAGGGAAAAAAAGGAAAGGGTCACAGGCAAGGTGCTTTCTTAACCCTGTTGCTGAAACCCAGGCTCCCTTGAAGGGAAAAGAGGAAAGGATCCCAGGAATGATGCATAACCCAGGCATGAAAAAAGGAAAGCATCCCAGGCATGTAAAAGGAAAGCCTCATGAGTTCTCCATTGCTGCCAATGGGCCGGACTTAGCCGCATTTTTCAGCTATGGAATGAAAACAACCATCTGGCTTTCTGTCTGTTTTCAGGAGGCATGCAAAAATGGATACAGGAGTCTAATGGAATCAAGCCAGCAGAAACAGATTGCGGTTCAGCCAAAATGTACAAGCCTAGTCTTCAGCATTGTTTGGGGCGGAATTTCTACCCATGTCAATTTACTTGTGAGTCGCAGAGATTCAATTCTGAAATAAATATTAAACTACCAATGCCTGTGTCAGTTCTAGTGTCAGCAACCTCCCAATCAAGTTGCTTGTAATGCAAGGCAATAGTGTACCAAGTGATAATGTTAAATATGACCTATAAGTAGATCTTGCCCTGCATTCATAGCCATTTAATTCACATAACTGGTATGGTATTATGTTTATAAATTGCCTTGATGTCATGAACACCTTTTCATGTACTTTGTTTGTCCTTGTAGTCTTCAAAAACACACATTAGTTATCAGTCAAAGCTGCAGGAAAGGAAACATCCTACAAGGTCACCCATCTCAAAACAGATGTTCCTATAATTTATGACAATAAACATGTGCTTGTGTTTCATTCAATTAAAGACTAGGCAATAAATTAAGAGAAACATTTTTGCAGGAAATTCAGCAGCTTAGTTATGTGTACTGTATTTGGGGGGGGGGAGCAAGAGAGGCACAAGGCTCTATTCTGAATATTTTGCAAAGTATCTGTTACCTTATATGCAAAATTGGTGAAAACAGGGAATAAAACATAAGGGCTTATTTTAGCCTTTAAGTTATCAAACACATAGCAATGTTAGTATGAAAAATCAGTATACAAAATGATCTCATATCACCCTAGAGACTAAGGATCTCATTGCATTTACCTTTTGTAGCATCCTAGAATGCTACAAGGACAGTCCAGTGACTGCTGGACATCCTTTATTGCAGGGATGGATGGCCCTATGGCCCTGTAGAAATTGGTAGAATATTTATTTATTTACTTACTTACTGCCTTTATATACCACTTTTCTCACCCCTGGGGGGACTCAAAGTGATATACATCAAATAATGGCAAGATTCAATGTCAACATATATACAAAACCAAAGCATAATAGCTACAACAATGACTTGTAACTATAAATTAAAACCATTACAATCTTATTAAACATAGAACATAAACAAATAATTAAACAATTAAAACAGAGAATTAAAAAAATCTTACTATTAATATTAAAATCACATGGTGTTACACCCCAGCATGGTTCTCAACCTGTTTCCTTGGTCAAACCAGACCGAAGCCATGTTATTCCAGTCAGGCCTGCTAGGCCAAAAGACAAGCCGCAGCCAGGCAGCTTTTGCAAAGACTCCCAGTTCATTCATTGTTCAAGGCCAAGTGGAGCTCGGCTCCCTCTCGGCCCGATAAGCGGAGATGGGACGACTCCCTTTTACCCAGGTGCTACTGCTAACTGGGACCACATACCATTCCCATGTGAAAGGCCTGAGAAAGCACAGCTGGAGAACTGTTATGAGAACCCAGTTCGATGCCTTGGTGGTGTCGTAACTTCAAAGCGGCTGAAACCTACTTAAGCCAGGTCTCAGAGATGGAAGCATCTTTCGCCAACGTTCAGAACTCCAAGCCAAGCCTCATGGAACCTTGCCTGGCCATTGGGCCTGCCTAGAACTTTGTTTGCCAAGCCTTGTGTCAAGTATTTACCTTTCCTGGATTAAGCCCGATTGGGGCAAGAAGATTCTCTTTGCTTTGTTCCTGTTTGCCAAAGGACTATAACCTTGTATCCTGCTTCTTTGGACAATTGCTGCTATCTATTGATGCTTAAAAACATCTTTAGACTATAATCCTAGCCTCTTTGCTAGATTCATTTATTCTAAATAAAGCATTTAAATGTGGCCAGTGTCAAGCGGATTACTGGGGTCTTCCAGGTCTTTGGGGCGCAACACATGGTCTGTTTAGCATGGATCACGGGATATTTGGAGGTAGGAGGACAGGCATGACCAAACTTACCATTAGGTAAAATTAAGCAACCTTCTCATGTACTAGATGTGGAAGACTTTGGGTAGCAGGCTTGGAGAAATGCATACAATTAAACTTTTAAAAACAAACTTACTAAATTCTGCCAGGTAAAACATTTTTTTTACAAAGTGTTTTAGGCTAGTTCTGGCCACAAGTTCCATACCACTGCTATATGGTGATTTGTGTCTTAGTCTGGTTTTTTGCTTTCTGCATTCTAGTCCTTCTGAATACCAGCTTAATTGCAATCATGTCAACATTATAAAAATACAGAAATTTATTACCGTTTGCTTATTGGTTTTATACCATATAGCTCCTTCATATAAAATCCTGGGTTTGGTAATTTGCTGGGTTACTTAAAATTTCTTTATGAAAAGCTCCCGTTTTCTAGTGCAGTTCAGTCGAGTAGAAGTTTTGTTGCGAAATTGTAAGCCTCTTACATTATGGCAGGTTTGCATGTTGAAGCATTGGTGCTTCCCCATTCACATGGAATGACACTCTGCATGGGTCATATCAAAACCCAAAATGTTGGCCTCCAAACCTGCCCTTGACTTATACTTGGGATTGTCTTATATATGGGGTTGATATATACATGAGTATATACATTAAATGTAAAATAAACCTTTACAAATAAATTAAGGTACTTTAATTCCCAAGATGTACCTTTTGTTTATGAGCCAATATTTTCCCCCAGACATGCCACAGAAGGATAAGAAAACCTAAGAGAAAATAATTTCAGAAGTGTTGTCAGACAGAGAATTATTGAGTAATTCCTTGCTGTAAAACTTTCTAAATGACTGCTGCAACTTTGACCATTTTCAAGCTATGGCCTTGTATTGTTTCTTTACAATCTTTGAAAAGGAGTAAAATATTGTCCCACAGGAATTGCAAGATTTTTTAAGTGCCTTAAAAGCAAACATACTATTGCTTCACGTTTTTGTCTCCTCTTATAGTACATTGACTAAAAGTACTTCTGCATCACCTCTTTTGGCATTTAACCCTAAGGATTTATATCCTTTCTGATGTTTTTGTCTCTTGCACATGATGTACAGACAAAATCAGGGGGAGAAATGCTCAACAAATCATTTTGAGAAGACAGAAATAAGTTGTTTCAGGTAAAAAAAATGTCCTTGTAACAGGAAAAATTGTAGCTACCTTTGAAGGGGCTGCATTTTCATAGGAGAGTTTGAAAATGATAGTGAGTCATTTTGCTTGTACATGGACTTTCTTCAAATTGCTGGAAAATGTCAGCATAAATGAGAAGGATGTTGATGAAAATGAATGAAACTTGGCAGGTCTATGAATATCATTCTTACAAACTCATTGATGTCTTGTTAGACATCTTTTGTAGTCTGTTAAGACTATAGGACACAATGATTTATGCTGTAGATGAGCCCTTGAGTGATCCTGAAAGTGTGGAATTGAAAGCTGGGAAGGGGAAACGGGTTACTCGTGAGCAAGAATCAGATGAAGAGCAACAAAGGAAAAGGATCCAACAAATGCTTGAGGACTCCACTGATGAGGTTTCTTTTGAGGGTTTCTCTGGGGATGATGGGTCTGTCAGTGGGGAGCCAATTATGGGAAGTGGGGCTGGGAATTCTGAGGATCAGGCTTCATCCTGGGGGGAGTTAAGTCTTGACAGGAGATGGAGAGATTGGAGAGGGAGCAAGGGGCCACACCTGTGACTGCCATCACAGCTGAAAGCACTAATGAGAGGGTGTTGGGTCCTGACAGGAGATGGAGGGATTGGAGAGGGAGGCAAGGGGCTACTGCCATCACAGCTGAAAGCACTAACAAGAGGGTGTTGGCTAGTTCCAGCTCTGATGAAGATTTGTGAATATAAAAAGGGGCTTGGAATCTGGGTTCCTTTGCAGTTGGCAAAGTGTTGCTGGGTGGCTGTGTTTTGCTTTGTATGCTGTGTTCATATGTTCCTATGGACTCTCTTTTGGACCTGCTTTTGACAATGTGTTTGCTGCTTTTCCGTTCTTTGACCTCCTTTGTTGCATGTATTTTTGGGGAATAATCCAGGTTGTCTGGAGATGTAATCCAGATTATATGTGTTTTATGTGTTTTTGTCCGGTTTGGTCTTTTTAATGTTATTTTTTTCATTTAACACTGCAGTTTATGTGTTATTGGGACAATTCTTTATTTTTGAAATAAACTCTACTTGTTTACTATCTGATCTGGCCCTTTATGGCTTTCTGTGTTGCGACAATTTATGCTACAGAGGATATTATTCTGTCCATAATTGGTTTTGTAGTTAATGCCTTTCTAAAGCAAACAACAAATGTTTGTGAATTGATTTACATGAAAAACATTTAAAAAAATGAAACAAGCATGTTCTTTAACATGAACATATCTTCTAAAACAACAACTGATTATATGAATGCAATGATTAAATTGCATCCTGTCACATGATTAAATTTGCTTCCCTTCTTTGTCCCCACTTCTATAGTCCCATTATTGTTGCTGTGTGCCTTTAAGTCATTACTAACTTAATGAGACCCTATCACAGGGTTTTCTGGGGCTGAGAATATGTGACTTATCCAGGCTAATAAATGGGTTGTCATAGCCAAGTGAGGATTTGAACCTTGGTCTTCAGAGTCATACTTCAACACTCAAACCATACCACTATACTGGCTCTTCATATAGCTCCTGAAACACTGGTCTGAAGAATTTCCATCCTTCACAATTAGGTTTTAGAATGTGTAAGGACCTGAAAAAGAAGGGGGAATCATCCTTCCTTACAGCCCTTTCACTTGACACTTTATAACACTATGATTCAATTTTAAGTACTATGGCACAATCCTGGGTCGTTAGTTTAAGGGGAGTATTTAAAATTCCCAGCTAGAGAGCTCTTGCTCCTTACTAGACCTAGGATTTAATAGTATACTGTTATGCTAATTAAAGTGTTATAACTGTGTAGTGTAAAAAAACCCCTGGTTTTATAGGCAGTTGCAGTTCCATCATCTAAACAGCTCTACTGAACAGCTCTATCAATCATTTATCAACTGTAGAGCCAGACATGATAGTACTCAGTTCTTCCTACACCACTTTTAATAAGTAAGGGATGGACAAAGGTTGGTGATGAATTTTGCCTATTTTTTTCTGTGTTATGAAGTTGACAAGCAAGGATCTCTGACTCTCAACTGTTTAACAATAGAAATAACAAAACCAATCCCAATCCTCTGCCCTAAATAATACTGCTGCCATGAAATACATTGGGCTGAGTAACTATGACTTGTCTCATAATGCAATGTTATGTTGTTGTTTGTATTATTTGGAAATTTCACTGTCATCTAAACAAACTGATGCTTTTACTCTATAGTCCGACACGCCCTTTTGTTATTTTTGTTTTATGTGAGATCTAACCTGAAGAAGAGTCATATGGACCTTGATGATGTATCCTATGATGTTTTGAAAGATCAGATAGTATTATAATTCCTCTGTTTGATTTAATTGTTCTGGTGGGCTAAATTGACTGCAAACATAAACCAATTTGCTTCAAAGCTTAATTTTTCTGACTCTTTTATGGTATGATTCTTTTTCTAATATGAATCTGTGCATACAGTTCATTAAACACCACAAAAAGAAAAACAGCCTTCATGTCATTGCCTATATCATTAGTTCAAGATTATTTTTGTGTGCCACTTTAACAATGTGCAGAAGTGCATAATGCTGCACAAAGAGAATCTTGTTACACTATCTTATGTCTAATTCCGTCAAGACCAGTATTTGCAGTGCTTTATCATTATGCACATATGTTATGTGGAGAAACAAAAGAAATGCCAGAAATCTGGAAAAACTAAAGGATGCAACGAACTGCTCTTAATCCAGTTATGACACTTTGTCATCATAATAATTTGATATGACATTAAACTGCCATTCGTGTAGTCCATGGACTGCACATTCCTCATCTGCTCCAATGTTCAACTCAATGCAGCTAAAGGAGAACCATTACTAAAATAAGTTTGGAGCTTTAGAATTCAGCAACAGCGTCGGTTTTCAGGAGATCTGCAGAACACCTGACAGGAAAGAGATTCTGAAAGCCTTCAAAGGAGATGGGTGTTGGCCGTAAATGGCTCCCTCCTGAGAGAAACAGAAACAGTGATTTGCAAACCTGATAGAATGTTTAGAGAAATATGCTGCCTCCTTCAGGCAAAAATCCACCATGTAACTCAGCAGCTGACAAATCTCATCAAGCCCACTGACTGCAAGGCATAGTCTTCAAAAGATCAGAAAGGATTTTGAAGCTCTTGGAAGAAAGCTAAAAGCTCTTAATGTACAAGTGGTCTTTCCATCTTTCCTCCCCATTGTACCGCATGGCCCAGGAAGAGCAAGACAAATAGTAGAGATGAATAACTGGCACCACAGATGGTGTCAGGAAGAACAATTTGGCTTCCTGGACCATGGTACACTTTTCCAGGAAGATGGCTTATTGGCACGGGCTGAGTTGCACCTTACAGATATAGGAAGTAATTTTTTTGCTCAGAAATCAAGTGACTTAAAAATAGTATATTGTGTGGGTGAGGGTGACAGCAGTGACCGGAAAAAGGGTTAAAGGGACAGTTGGAAAAACACAACAAGTCCCAAGCAGCGAGGGGAAAACAATCTCAAATAAACAGCAAGGAGGAATGTCCCACAGGCTTAGATGTCTTTACACTAATGCCCAGAGCATGAGAAATAAACAAGATGAGCTGGAATTCTTAGCATGACAAAATGGTTACAATGTTATAGGCATAACTGAAACCTCATGGGATGAGTCCTATAATTGGAATGTAGCAAAAGAGGGATGTAACTTATTTCAGAGAAATAGACCAAACAGGAGAGGGGGTGGATGTGATGCAAGATATGAATCCTGGAAACCATGTTGATAACAACTGGATAAAATTTAAAGGAACAAATACTGAAAAAGATGTAATTGTGATGGTCTTATAGACCTCCAAGCCAGACAAAATATATGGACGAAGCCTTCCTTGACCAGGTGACCAAACATACATTAAAAAGAGATATAGTAGTAACGGGGGATTTCAACTACTCTGATATTTGTTAGAAAACAAAATTTGCCAAGGGTACAAAGTCCAACAAAATCCTCACTTGCCTTGCAGACAATTTCATTGTCCAGGAAGAAGAGTCAACAAGAGGATCAGCTATTCTGGATCTGATCATCACCAAAAGTGAGGATCTGATCAATGGAGTGGAAGTGGTGGGATCCTTAGGTGGGAATGACCATGTGCTCCAGGAGTTTGTGATACAAAGAAAGGGTGAAATTAAGAGAAGTCAAACATTCATTCTAGACTTTAAGAGAGCTGACTTCAGGAAATTTAAGAAAATACTGAACATGATTACATGGACAGGAATACTAAGAGAGAAGAAAGTTAATGATGGATGGGAGTTTCTTAAAAGTGAGATACTGAAGGCACAACTGCAAACAGTGCCAGCAAGGAGAAAAAAAAATAGGAGAATTGAAAAAAACCAGAATGCCTGCCCAAAGAAAGGTTTACTGAGCTAAGATTTAAAAGAAACATGCACAAGAAAAGGGGAAAGGGGGGGGGGGGGTCACCAAAGTGGAATTCAAACAAATAACCAACATATGTAGGCAAAAGATTAATAGGGCTAAGGCACAAAATGAGCTCAGGCTTGCCAGAAAGATTAAAACCAATAAAAAGGGAATCTTTGGTTATGTCAGTAGAAAAGGGAAGTAAAAGGAAATAGTAGGTCCTCTGCATGGAGAAATTGGTGAAATGCTAACAGCTGATAGGGAAAATGCAGAGAATTTCAATACCTTATTTGCCTCAGTCTTCTCCCAAAAGCAGATTGGTGTTCAGTCCGAGCAATACGGAGCAGATGAGATAATAGAGGAAATGCAAGCCAAAATAGAAAAATAAGTAATCCAGGAATACCTGACAACTCAAAATGAATTCAAGTCTCCAGGGCCAGATGAACTACATCCAAGAATATTGAAGGAACAAGGAGAAGTAATTTCAGAATCACTGGCAAAAATAGTGGAGAATTCTTGGAGAACAGAAGTCCCAACAGGCTGGAGAAGAGCAAATGTCCTATATTCGAGAAGGGGCAAAAAAGAGGACCCAAACAATCACCACCCCCAGTCAGCCTAACATCAATAACAGGAAAGATTCTAAACTAGAAAAAACAAACCAAGAAATATTGTTTATGTCAATATATGTTTCCTTAAGAGTAGATTGAACAGGCTTACCAATGTATTATTTTGGACACATTTTCATTTGACCATGTCAACAGTGTCAGAGCCCACAGACTTTGCTTCTTGCTAGCACTTGTTTGAAAATAGGATTTTTATACAATTACCAAATGTTCAGTGTTATCATCATGCTTCCCCTTCTCTGCTGCTTCTTTTTGGCAGCTGATGTGCCAACACTGTCTACATGGAGATGCTTTTTTAAAAAAGTCAATTAATAATAATAATAATAATAATAATAATACTTTAATATTTGTGAGTCGCCCTCCACCACCGGTGCTCCGGGCGACTTACATCATTTAAAAACCCCAAAATACATCAATGTACATCAATTTAAAAACATAGATACAGACGGCAAGGAGAGGCTCAGTCATTCAAGGTACCGATCAGGCCCCAAACGCTAGGCGGAAGAGCCAGGTTTTCAGGTCTGACAGGAACCTAGTCCGGGTCGAAGTGGCTCTGAGGGCGGGTGGCAGTGAGTTCCAGATCATGGGGGCCGCCACGGAGAAAGCTCTCCGCCGGGTCTCTACCAGCCACAATTAGAAGTGTACTGCTTGTCCAGAGGACTAAGTATTTATCTACACGAGCATATAAACAATTATTCTTCAGTGTAAGGCCGTTCCTTATATATTCCTGGATGCATGAAAAGGTATTCAGATGACTGAATATGTTCCCATGCATTTCCATCTGTTGGTTCTTACCAAAATAACATGGGACCTCTAATGGGAAGTGGCTTGCACATTATTCATCCTATCAGAGGCCAGCAGGCAGTGTCAGAGGAACTCCAGTTTGTATAGGGACTAGGGGAATCCAACGCCCCAAGCCCTGCGTTGCCAAGATCCAAGTGAGGGCAATCACATGGGGGGAAGCGTGAGCACACTTGGTGGCAACACGGGAACTCTCTCATGTTGCCCTGCCAGTGTCATGTGCCGACTCTGCCCATGTTCACCCATAAAGCTGGCATGGTGTCATGTGATGGGAGCTGACCGGTTCCATGAGTGACCTGGGCTAAAATCATTGCATGCTGCTGATTTTAGCCCTTTGCGATGAGGTGGCTTAACCATACATAGGAATGGAAGCATTGGCTTTTTCACACTACACAATTAAACCACTATGGTTCCACTTTAACTCCCATGGCTGACTTGTATAGAAACCTGGGGTATACAGCTTGGTGAGATCTCTGTCTAAAAATTCTAAATACTTCTCCCTATATCTGCAAATTCTAGGATTTTATAGAATGTTGTCATAATAGTTAAAGTAGAAACATACTGGTATAATTATATAGTACTAGCTTGGGGACCCGGCGGTGCCCGGGTCATTTGAGAAGTGCAGCAGGATGTAGAGTGGGTCATGGGGGCTCTGTGTGCCAAGTTTGGTCTTGATCCATCATTCTTGGGAGTTGCAGTGGTATCATGAAAGTACTGAAGGTACTGGAAGTCCCATCATCTGTGGTCCAGCCTCCCCCAAATTGCAGTACGATGTAGATTGGGTCATGGGGGCTCTGTGTGCTAAGTTTGGTCTGTATTGGTGAATGGATGAGGGTTGTATTGTTTTTAGGGAGTGAAGGTACTTCAAGTCCCATCATCCGTGGTCCATTTCACACAAAACTGCACCAGGATGTAGAGTGGGTAATGAGGGCTCTGTGGGCCAGGTTTGGTGTTGATCAGTCATTGGATAAGGTTTGCAGCAGTCGTGGAAAGTGACGGAAGGTACTGCAAGTCCCATCATCCATGGTCCGCCCTCCTCCAAACTTCAGCAGGATGCAGAGTGGGTCACTGGGGCTCTGTGTGCCAAGTGTGGTCTTTATCGGTGTTTGTTGGGGGCCGCAGTGGTCTGTGGGAACAGAGAGGTGTGAAAGTACTACAAATCCCATCATCCATTGTCAGTCCTCCCCCGAACCTCACCAGGACGTGAAGGTAGTCATGGGGGTTATGTGTGCCAAGTTTGGTCTCGATCAGTAATTGGAAAAGGGTCGCAGCGGACTTGGGAAGTGAGTAGAGGTACTTCAAGTCCCATCATCCATGGTCTGCCCTCCTCCAAACTGCAGCAGGATGTAGAGTGGGTCATGGGGGCTGTGTGTGCCAAGTGTGGTCTGTATTGGTCCTTTTTGGTGGCCTCAGTGGTCTGTGGTAACCAAAGTGTTGGAAAGTACTACAAATCCCATAATCCGTGGGTCATGTCCCCCGAACCGCACCAGGACGTAAAGGGGGTTGGGGGGGGGGTTTATGTGTACCAAGTTTGGTGCAGGTCCATCACCCGCGCTGGTCGCTGTGGCCTGTGAAAGTGGCTGTCACATATCTGCCCTTCTGCCCTTCTGCCCTTCCGCCCTTCCGCCCTTCCGCCTTCCCGCCCTCCGCACACATACATACATACAAACATTCCGCTTTATAAAGGTATACAGATGTTATGACCCCATGACAACTGGACCAAGGCTACCCAAACAGTATAACTGTGTCATAATTATTTTCATCCCAAAGAACTATTTAGCATAGCAGAGTTTTAGGCAAATTGAGGTAGCAGATTTGAAAGTGAACAAAGCATTTGTCACATCAAATGCCCCGCCTTTTACATGGAGCATTATACATTTGCTAGGATTGAAATAACATTCATTTGTTAGTATAATCAGATTTTCTGTATGGGATGTGGGGCATCATCTTGTCCTTCATCTTGGACAGAAAAGTTTGCTTTAAAAGGATCTCTTAATGCAGTTTGATGTTTATTATCACTTCATTGGCAGCAGTGAAAGAGTCAGTACCACAGTCAAGATACTCATGACAGTCCCTCTAGCCATGACCACAAGAGAAGTCCAAAATTTGGATGACTGTGTGAACTCAAGTCTACAAACTAGTTTTAGTAGTTTTCACCTGAGCCAGGA
The DNA here is from genome assembly GCA_030556195.1 of Anolis apletophallus. Taxonomy (NCBI): domain Eukaryota; kingdom Metazoa; phylum Chordata; class Lepidosauria; order Squamata; family Anolidae; genus Anolis; species Anolis apletophallus. The sequence continues at coordinate 70,692,939 of JARBWK010000007.1, read as the reverse complement.
ACAGAAAACGACTCTTAATCGCCCATCCAAGATCAAGCCATAATCAAATATCTGTTTAAAAACAGAGATAGTTCACATTGTATATTACAGTAAGAACATTCTCAGCTACTGTGAGGATTATATAACATCACATAGTGCAGAAACACACTGGAAGATGGCAGATAACATATTTGTCTCTTAAAGTTCTGGCACTTTGATCCAGTGAGTTCAGATTACCCTACTACATTGTTAAATAGTGACACAATAAAAATGTGACATATACAAAAATCTAAGTTACAGTGCTATTGCTTGCAACTACAGTTTTGTTACACTGGAATTTGGGGAAAGTTCAATTACACTCAGTGAAAATTATAAACACATGTAGATTTCTATTCTGAGAATGGCTTGGAAATGTCATCACTAAGCCCTCTCTTGTTAATGTTATGTGGACTTGTTATGAAAAAGAGATTTGAAACAATGGTTATTTGCATTTGTTTATTTTGCTTTCTTTGTCTTAAGTCATTTAAAATCACTGGGAGTAACAGATGGTTTACCATGAAAAGTTATTCCTGCATAGAATAATGGAATGACTTTTTGTCTCAGCCTACATACCCAGTGAATATTACAATTCTAAACACTAGCTTAATCTCATTCTAGCTCCTTTTTCTTCCTTTCTCTCCAACAGCATTTGCTTTAACCTCTTTTGACAACTTGAATTATAGTTCTCTGCTCAATGAATGACCTCTACTGCTGCTGATGGACTTGATTGGCAGGTTGTGGGATGTGAGTGGGTTGTATAATTTGTACTTCAGCTTAAAACATTCAAGTTTAAAACATCCAAGCAGAATATGAGAATTTGGAATATGCCCTTTGACTACATGTCTAGCAGAAAGATACATAGTTGGGCATTTGGTGACTGTATGAAGTATAGGGATATAAATAATCACCTATTATAGTTCATTCATGCATATGAGAACAATAAATAATTCAAAGTTTTTCCTCTACTGAATGAGAGTTGAAAAAAATGTATATTTTGTATTTTGTTGTAGTCAACGCATTATATTTGAGCGTCCTGCTAAGACAAAAGCAATTACTTAGTCATGTTTCATGAACTATTTTGATCAAATATAACATTTTTGCTTGAGACATCATAATTTGTACAAAGTGTAATTTTTTGGGTGGGAGGAGTTTTTTTTTTTTTGCAAAAAAGCCCTTCTGACTATCCTTTTTTTCTTTAATTTAGAATAACTGCAAACCTCAACATCAAGCATATCTGAGAAAGTCGATGTCCCATAACCATAGAGATATTGTTATTTCAAATATTTTACTTGATTTATTTACTTGGTTTATATTCCATCCTTCTCAACCCCACAGGGGACTCAGGGTGGCTTAAGAATGTGGAAAACTGTTAGCCTCCATTGCAATGTGGCCCTCCAGATGCAGCTTTATGTGTTCTCACAATGGCTGTTCTTGGTTCTGTTAATGGGAGTACTTTCAGGTCAACCTTCCACTTTAGATTAGCCAAAGGTACAACCAAAATATTGGGGTAGCCCTCAGAATTTTGATGCTAGTACAAAGATGTTCCCCGGGGGACTGGGGTGGTCAATGGAACTGACACCTGGCCAAGAGACATATGCCCATCAGATGACGAGAAGTAAAGTGTGTTTATGATTGTCAATTTCATTCCCTGACAAGTTAGTTTATTGAATGTTTAATTAATAAATATTAAATAGGTCAAATAAAATGGCCCCTTAGCTCCATATACTGTGTGTGACCTCTTTATTTCAGAGGTGGGAACTCAATGTATGATGGAGGGAAAGGAAACGATGGAGGGAAAGGAAATGTGTTTCCCTCCATCTGTTGTTCAACTGCATCTTACATGATTCCACATCCCTGTCAATCCTGGATGATGAAAGCTATCCTTGAAGTAGTGGAGACACTGTTAAGTGTGGAATGCTGAGAACATAGACAGTGACACTGTCTCATCCATGAAACCCAGTTCAGGGCCTTTGGTAAATCTGTTAGTTTAACTAACACTTTGGTAATGAGGACAAGATGGGAAAGAGAAGGCAAAATGTATGTGTTGGTCTGATTTCTTGGAAGAAGCAGAAAATTTTGGTAGAGATGAATTTTTTACTTCCTTCAAACTAGCAACCTGTTATGCTAAAGTCTTTGCACACATTTTCCTTTCCCTCTTATTTTGTCTACAGGGCCAAAGTCCTGCATCAACAAATTTGAAATATCACAATGCATATTAGTAATATGATTATGTTCTGAAAAATGTATCAATTGTGAAATTCTCAATTTCTCCCAAAAGTAGGAGTTCATCTTTAACTGTTAGAAAGAGCAGACTCCCCCCCCCCTGCTGCTGATAACATTAGTGAATGATTTATTCTGTAACAGCATTTTCGAGATTCCTGACAAACTGTAGATCAACTATTATTTCCAGCTGGCAACATTGTGCCTCAGTGGTACCACTAACTTTCCATCCTGAAAGACAAAACATGTTCACATCATTTCACTGATGGTATTAAATCTGATTTGTCTGTCAAATCCATGGAAGACCTTCAACATTTGGCATCTGTAGCTGATTAGCATTTAAGAATTGCTGAGAAAACCAAACAACTCAAGTAATTAGAGATCTAAGTGAAAAAGCTTACTTGGCAGAAATCCAGTGTCCATATATTCATACAAATAGCCATTACAGCAACTTTCTTTATTGCTATTCTCAGGAGATCCAGCAATACAAATAACGAAGATGCACCAACTGTTCACAACTGGATATGATTTATTGCAGCCAGGAAACTTAATTCACAGAATCTGTTGTTCCAGTGTGAGCTCTAATATGTGTTTAACTTTTAAACTGAAACCACCTTTTATTTCCCTGTAATTTTTGTCAGTTAATGATTGATAAAGATGATTAATAGGTTATATCTATGGAGTGCTTCACATGGCAAAAAGCATTATTGTACAGCACAGATAATAACATTTTCCCAGAAACTAGGTTAACATCAATGGTGCATTGGGGATGAATTTTGAGTACATTAATATCCAGAGATAGCCTTGAATTGTTAAATGTGCCTTGTGAAAAGATCTGAGATGAGAAAATCAGTATGTTTCTAGTATGCATAGTGCAAATATGTGATCACCTAGTTGTCCTAGTTCCATTTAAGTATGTTTTTAATCTGCTTAAATTTTGAGTTTCAATATTATTTTAATCACATTTGATCTCAAAATACATATCAACTGCATTTTGATCATTTCGTTTAGCCAAACCCTGCATGAGAAGATTCCGTCGATAATAATAATAATAATAATAATAATACTGTTTATTTCTATTCCGCTCTTCTCACCCCGAAGGGATTACAATACACATACGACAGACAGGGACAGACAGTCCCTGTCGGAAAGACATACAATTTACACATAGACAAGTACAGTGCAGTTTTTTTAGAAGGACGTCTTCTTTCCTGGCTGCATCATACTGTAGCAGTATCTGGAGTCCCAGAACTCCCAAGGCAAATACCTTTGTGCCTGGCTGCTGTTGTTAGCGAGCGCAAGGAGGGATGACGCGACAATTCTTACTGCGATTCAATGAAACCAGCTTTATTTGCATGACATCAGCTGATGGGTCTGCCCCCCCTTTGCAGAACAATGCTGCTGGAAGACAGAACCCCGATCATTCTCAGTAAACAGGTTTTATACAAACAATGGTGGCAATATTTCAGTCCCTCCCATCTTCATGCGTTGTTATTGGCTAGCATTCATGAACCCCTATTACTCTATCCAATTAAACAAAGCATCTTTAGCCTCTGAATCTTATTTGCTAACAAGTGTTGCGCAGCATTAATTTTCATTTCCATTGTATGTTATCTGCTCTATGTGCAGCCTGTTCTTAAATCGTTACATTTTTCTACCAAGCTTCTCACTGGTGCCTGCCAAGAGAGAAGCCTCATTTGCCATGCACGTTCCCTAGCCCATTCACAAACTTTGTAAACAAACCCGCATGGTGAGAGCTAAGCCAATCACGATTGTTTATCTTTCTAGAAGCACATGGTGTTCTCTGGCTAATCACAGCCTGTGCTTATGTGGACCAATAGTAGCTATATTTTTGTGAGCCAATCACAATTGTCTATTCTCGGACTGCTGCTGGCAAGCTGACTCTGTTATCCTAATTCTATGCCTGTTCTAAGCAGCACTTTCTCCTGGCGTTTCTTCTGTTAAAGCATCAATTTCTCCTTCAATACAGGTGTGCGTCATAGGGTGTGAATGTTCCATTACGACATCATTGTTGTTATGTCCTTGCGTCATTGCGCCTTCACGTCACAAGGGGGTGCTGTTGTTCCATCCTCATGACGGGAGCCTCTTGTTCCACCACTTCTGCATCTCCCTTCTCCGACAGCTGAACTTTCCAGACGTTGTAAAGTCTGTGCACAAAATTCCTTCCCCACTTTTTCCGTGATCCCCAATTGTTTTTTATTTATTCACAGCTGAGCTGTTGAACTGCTTGGGTGGGCAGTGGACAGGCTCAATTTAGCTGGTTGTCCAAGCCAGCTCGGGGATTAGAACCAGCAACCTTCTGATTGCAAGCACAGCTATGTTACCGCTGTGCTATCTCCCCGGTCAAATTTGAATGTGCATATATAACTTACATTCCCATGAATTGTATTAATCTACACTGACCATATAATGAAGTTTCATTAGTGATGAGTCCAGGAGGACCCCCAAGCTGTGGATCTGTGATTTCAGAGAAAGTGTTACCCCATCCAGCACAGGATGCTACCCTATACCCTGATCTGCCTTGCGACTAACCAGAAGGACCTCTGTCCTGTCTGTATTCAATTTCAATTTGTATTTTCCTTATCCAGCCTATTACTGCTGACAGACATCAGTTCAGAGTGTGAGTAGCTTCCTTGGCTTTTGGTGGAAATGAGTAATAGAGTTGGGTATCATCTGCATATAGGTGGCACTGGTCATGGGGTCAAGGAGAATCCTCTAGTATCACCTTCTGGGTCCATCCCTCCAGGAATTAATTGAGCCACTGTAGGACAGTTCTCTCAAGCCCATCCCAAGCAGGTAGTCCAGAAGGATACAGTGTTAACTGGTATTGAAGGCCACTGAGAGGTCCAGGAGAACAGGTACACACTCTCCCTGTCTAGTTCTCTGTAGAATCTACCAAGGTCACCAGAGCTGTCTCAGTTCCGAAGCTGGGCCTGAAACCAGACTAAAATGGATCTAAATAATCGATTTCATCAAGGAATTCCTGGAGTTGCAAGGTCACCCCATATTCAAAGATCTAGCCCAAGAAGTGGAGGTTATAAACTGGGCAATAATTACCAATTTCAGTTGGAACCATTTTCAGGCTGGATGGAAATTTGTCTTGACTTAGGGAAGCATTTGCCACTCTCTTCAACCAGTCTACAAAACGCCCTCTGACTTATTTGATTAGCGAAGAACGGCAAAGGTCACGGTGGTCCACACCTTAGTTACCTCTAGATTTGACTATTGCAATGCACTCTATGTGGGGCTGCCCTTGAAGACAGCCCAGAAACTTCAACTGGTCCACTGATCAGCAGCCAGACTGCTAACTGGAGTGAATTACAGGGAACAATCTACCCCCAATTTAAGAATCTCCACCAGCTGTTGCTTATTTTCCGGTCCCAATTCAAGGTGCAGGTTATCACATACAAAGCCCTGAAAAGTTTGGGACCCACCTACCTTTGTGACTGCATTTCCTTCTACACGATCCCTTCAATCTTCCGGGGAGACCCCCTCTTGCTCCCATCTCCGTCGCAAGCAAGATTTGTGGGGACGAGGGAGAGGGCTATCTCTGTGGTGGCCCCTAGACTTTGGAACTCGCTACCCAGAGAGATTAGGCAGGGGCCCATCCTGGCAGCCTTCAGGAAGAGCCTAAAAACCTGGCTGTTCCGGTGTGCCTTCCAGGAATGAACAACAAATCCATGTGCCTTGACCAATTCAGTACAAAATGCCCTTCAATGCACTTTATCTCACCCTTCAGTGAAATTAAACCCCATTGTCTAGATCAGAACAGATCCGAGCGACTGTATCTTCAAAGAACCTTGCAAATTCTTCTAAATGAGCTGCTATGTGGTTAGAGGACCTCGTCTGAATATCAGGATGCATGAGTCCCATCTGAACCTCCCACAAGATACACTACCCTACTCATCCATCTCATCCAGGGTTTTATTTTTTTGTTATTTTATGTTATACCTTGTGTTTATCTTGTATTATTTTTTCTTATATTTTATTGTATTTTATTTGATGCATGATTGTATAATTGTATGTTTGTATTCTTTTTGCCTTGTTGTAATTGTTGGGCTTGGCCTCATGTTAGCCACACCAAGTCCCCTTGGGGAGATGGTAGAGGGTTGCAAATAAAGTTTTGTTATTGTTGTTGTTGTTGTTAGTTGAAAATGCTTGTAGTGGGTCTTGCTTCTCCAAGGATCCTGTCCACATCCTTGGACTGCACCAATTCAAATGAATCCATTAAATCCAGACAAGCAGGCACATTTATTACATCCATAGAGGCTATATCAATAGTGACGTCTAGGTCGGAATGGATGAAAGTGACTGTATCTTCAAAGAACCTTGAAAATTCTTCCCAATGAGCTGCTGTGTGGTCAGAGGACCATGCCTGAATATCAGGATGCATGAGTCTCCTGACCACTCAGCTAGGTGGTTATTTGCAGAGGCAATGTTCGCAGCTGTGAAAGATTTCTCAACCACCTTAATTGCTGCAGAGTATATCTTCCAATACACTATACTCCATGTTTGGTGACATTTGATATGAGCTTGGCGCCAGTGCCTCTCTAGTCTCTTGCACACTTGCTTCATTGCCACCAGATCCACATTATACCATAGGACTGATTTGGCTCTGCTCACTCAGCAACATGAGTGAGGCCAGATATAATCTGGGACAGCCCCATGGTTTTCATGGTGGCCATGAAGGCCTGAGCTAGTCTTGGCATGGACATTTAAGCCCCCCTGCACTATTAGCCATTGGGAGTCCAGTGCTAACCCAGAGACCGGCCCAGCTAGCTCAGGCAGGGAGACTGTTGAACAGCAGGGTAGACATTACACCAACAGAATCCCTATTCTGCCTCAGCTGCCCACCTTTAAGTAGACACACTCAAACTTGAGTGACTGTGAGGTAGGGCACCTGGTGAGGGAGATGGAATCCTGATAGACCACTGTGACTCTTCCTCCCCACCCCCCATATCTAGTTTGCTGCTATACTGAAAAACCTGGTAGGCAGAGCCAAGGCAGATTACCACACTGCACCCTCCTTGCCGGCTTCACCCAACCAGGTTTCAGTAATACATGCCAGGTCAGCTTGTTCATTCAGGATCAGATCCTGGATGATAAAGGGGAGGGGGCGTTGCCATTTAGTGATCTGGCATTTAACAGCAGCAGTTTCAACATGGGGGACTGCCAGCTTATAGATCAAGGTTACTTACTGGAGGAGACAATTTGGGGGCAGTAAATCTCCCATGCTCCCCATGATGGTGATAACATTGATTCTTCCTCTCACATCTCATCCTTCCCTGAATCACTTTGATAGCCCCTCCTGGTGCTGGACCCCCCCCCCCTTTCCTCTAGTGAGTGCATCTCTCCTTGTTAAACAAGCTAGCCAAATAAGGTAAAATTGTGTCAATTAAACATCATTTGATTCAAAGGAACACATTCAAGACATCTCTCCCCATTCAACTCCCTTCTTGGTATCCTCTTCCCACCCCAAAGGGCCACTTAATGTTCACCCCATTCTCAGATTATTCTCTAGAAAGATTTAACTGTTCTACACTATTCATTCTTGTATGGCTTGGTATATTATGCATATTATTCTACCACTTGTCAATCAAAACATTGATGTCTAGCAAAAGGAAGTTAGACATTAAGTGTATATTCCCCTTGTGTCAACGTATAGGAATAATGTACCCAGTTCTAGCAGCATTATTATTATTGCTTGTTTGTAATTTTATCTGCTACCTGTAAGATTTCTGCTTTGCAAAGTTTATGAAAGTTTGCATTAATGTAGACCTGTACTCAGCATTGTATGCAATAACCTTGACAAGAAAATCATTGCAGGAAGAAAAGAAAGTCATCTATTAGTAGGAATCAAGATTGTGTAGATACTTTTGTGATACTTTTTGTAGTCTAGTCAAACATTTATTTGGTTCCTTTAACTGTTCCTGACATTGTTTCATCAACACATGGCCACAATCTAGGTTTTAAGAAATGTTGCAGATATTCAAAGGTAACTTCAGTCTCAATTTCCTAAGCAAATTGGATCTCAGAATTCCATATTACCCCTGCTTAATTATATAAAAGATATTTTGGTTTACCTTAACATTTATTTTTATTGTTTTGCTGAATAAACTTTTAGTATTGATACATCATCATATTGCAAGTAGATAAGATGCAATTCAAGAAAAAAGGGTTAGCTGGCGAAAGAGTTAATTTTAGGTTGCATCTTGTTCAATGAATAGATTCACGATGGGGCAGGCATCTCGTGAAGATGGAAACATAGACAAGGCAGATGGGATAAGGATCATTACTGAAGATTTTGGCACAAAGAGTTCATTTTCAAAACTATATTTTCCTTGAATGGTTTGAAATGACCAGCTGGGAAAGGACAGATGGGGTGGAAGGGAGTACATCTGCCAAACACTTAGGAAACAATAAAAGGGACTCTTTTATTACTGTGGCTTCACAAAAGGTTTTTTTTTCCTTTTTTTGAAAAACAGAATCAGTGTTGGGATTGAAGGGATTTTATAAGCATTTGATAAACAAAATTTACTGAGAAATATTCCTCTTACGATGGTGGAAAAAGAAGCAGAATATGTTGCCGTAGTTGCCTTATTGTCACCATTCTAGTGACCCAACATATACATCCTATCAAAACCAACTGGTGAATTGTCATCATGTGATGTTAATTATGCAGATGATGTACAACATTTGCTATAAGGAAATAGAAGGGGGAAAGCCTTTAACTATCAACACCACAGTTCCACATGTACTCAATATGCATTAAAAACAAAACTGGAAACATTTCTATGGAAGGATGTTGCATATACATTGCTATAATTTACTTCTGAGTAATCTTACCTGAAAGGCTATTTTTCTTTCAATATGATGGCTCTTGAAACAACATGTTTAACAGTATCACTCTCATTGAATTGGTTTTCTCTGACTATAACTTCAGTCTGCCTCTGTCAAATGATAATTTCTACTTGTCTTGACTCCAGCTGCCAATATACCTGACCCCTGCTGCCAATCACTCTCTTTTATTTATTCTAATGCAAAGTTGGATTAATACTAAAGAAGACCTCAGCAAACACTGCCCAGTTTGCTAGGGAATCCTCGAATCATGAATGTTAGTCCAGCAGTTGCTTTGTAAACCTTATTGAATTGTCTGCTCTTCAAAAAGAAACTTGGCTGGGAAGGACATTCAATGCTTGACATGCCACAGCATTTATTTACATTCCCATAGAAAGTTGTGTTTTCTATACTAAAATGATGAGAGACTTCGTGATTAGAGATGCAGGACATGTGTAGAAGTGGGAAAACATAAATAAAAATACACCTTTTGGTGAATTAGCACTCATTCATTGTTGACTGTACTCCAAATGGGACATACAATTGGATTTAGGCCAATATTCTACATTATTCAGTCGGTCAAATAGTGGAATGTCTTAAGAATGTAAGCTGGAATGTCCTATTAACTGCCAGCAAACTTAACATCAGGAGACACTCCAGGGATCACAATTCTGACTTTGGCTTCTTGCCTGATCACAGTACACAGGCCATATGATAATTGACTCAAAGTGCATTTCCTGTTTTGCCTATCTGTTTAATTGGGATTACTTCTCTTTCTAGATTTTGTGGTTCCATTCTATAGCTGAAAAATTATCAACAGATGGAATGAAAGTTTGAGTATCAGTTTAGTAGAGTTTTATATATTCATATCATGGTAATATAACCCATAACCACAGAGATTCCTAAGCAACTGATATGGCGTAGCCCAGCTGCTAGTATAATTGCACTCCTTAAAGACTTAGCATTCTACCCAAGCACTACAGTGTCAGGATGCCAGAAATGCAAGTCAGGTAAATTGCCAAATGTTATAGCAGTCACCTAAGGAAGTCCCCTGAGAAACTCAAAACAAGTTAATTTCACTTTAACTGCATAAATGTTGAACAGATCTGTGGAACAACCATGTTCTTCCTAGCCAAAGACACAAATTAACTTAAAAGTTTCACTAAGTAATTATACTGGATAGGCAGCCGGGTTTCAAAGAGGTAGAAAGTACAAGTAATATTTCTGCCAGATAAATTCCATTCTATCCTAGATATTAGGAAATGCTTTGAGAAATAACTTGACAATGTTCATATCTAGATGTATGTGCTCAGAGCTTGGACATGTATCACCTGCTATGACCAGAGGTGGTAACATGTATTTATTTATTTACCGTATTTATACCTCATCACTTCTCAACTCCCGGAGGGGACTCAGGATGGCTTACAGTGAGCCCCATTAAGAGGCTATTACACATAGTTACAATAATAAATCACATATAAAACATATCATAGCTAAAAACAATACATAATTAATTAAAACCATACAAAGCCATCATTAAAACAGTAAACCAGTCTCATCAATTGTATTGTCATTCCAGATTGTCCCTTTAACGTGTTGCTTACATCTGTCCAAACGCCTGGTCCAAGAACCATGCCTTTAATTTCTTTCAGAAAGCCAGGAGGGAAGTAGCCGATCTTACCTCCGTCGGGAGCGTGTTCCATAGGCAGGGAGCAACTACCAAGAAGGCCCTGTCTCTTGTCCCCGCCAGGCGCATTTGAGCTGTTTATTTATTTATTATTTATTTATTAAATTCGACTTATTAGTCGCCCTTTCCCACAGGCTCAGGGCGACTCACATACATATAAAATCATAACCACAGAACATATAAAATCGTTAAGAACCTTAAAATCACAATAAAACAGTGAACAGTCTGTCCATTGGCATTAGAATGGCAAAACGGCCCAGCACGGCTTCCGTTACTCTTGCATCTAATGACCAAATGCTTGGGTGAAAAGGAGGGTCTTACAGGCCCTGCGGAATGTTAATAAGTCGGTCTCAGCTCCAACTGTGGGGGGAGAGCATTCCACAGGACCGGCGCAGCAGCACTGAATGCCCTCCTCCGCGTTGCACCCAAGTGGATAGCCTGCCGGCTGGGCACCACCAAAAGATTCTGAGATTCCGATCGCAGTGGTCATGTAGGGCTATAGTGGGAGAGGCGGTCCCTCAGGTACACTGGCCCCAGACCATTCAAGGCCTTAAAGGCTGTTGACGGAAGCGAGAGCAGGGCCTCCCCGGATTATCTTGTTTGTACTGCTTGTTTGTGGGAATAGGCAAAGTTAGTTTTGGTGTTCTCCAACAATTACACTTGGCACCTGTGAAGTGCCGGCATTTATTTTTATCTACTATTGTTTTAAAATTGTATTGTTTGATTTTATGCTAACGTGTTGATGGGGGATTGTTGTTATAATTTTATGTGACTTGTTTTATACTATTGTACCATTTTACCAGTTGTATGTTATATTTGCACCATGGAGTGCTTTGTAAGTAGCCCCAACTCCCTTCAGGGAGATGGTGGCGGGATATAAATATATTATTGTTATTATTGCTAGTATATAAATACTAGAGGTGTGCAATTCTTCATTAGTCATCATAAGTTGTATCAATTGGTTAAATTTGTACTTATGATGTGATATCACACACATGTATTAAAACTTACCCAATATTTTTTGTTTGCATTTTGTACATTTTTGAAGCCTCCCAGTCAATTTCATTTTCAGCACAAGGATACAAAACACAGACAAAAAGGTTGCTTTTCCTCTTTGAATTAATGGCCTCAGAAGCAGCAGGGAGAAAGCTGAGTTCACTGGGAAAGAATGCACGGAATTTTGGGACATGTAGTTTGGGAAAGTGAGGAGTCCTATAGTAGAGAATTCAAAAGTTCCTTCGCTAAACTACATTTTTAATTTTTTATTGTATCATACATAGAAACATACAATCTTCAAAATTAGCAATCAAAATACCAGAATTTTCCCCAAATCCCACCACCACCACATCCCCATCTCTCTCTCTCAATCTCTCCCCCCCAGCCCAGGAACAATTTACTACTTTTGCTATGCTTATTACATTTGTTCAATCATGAGGATAGTCTTATTTAACTCATTATATTTATCTTTCCCCTTTATTCTGGAAATGAGACCCTTCCATTTTGCCTCCTATGTCCTTCTGATTTGGCCCGTCCTATAGTAACTTTTCCTTTCACTAATATAATCTTGGAGTAGGTTGTCGGCCAGATATTTATACCAAGTTTTTATATCCCATTTCTTGCGATCCTTCCAGCCTAGGGCAACTGAGGCTTTGATTGCATCCATCATGTGTTTTATTTCCTCCTGTTCTTTAAATTCCCCTTTACCTTCCATTTTCTGAGTGAAAAAAATGAGTTTTGCTCCATTCTATATTTATCCCTAATAGCTCATCCATTTCCTTATTGATTATTTCATGGAACTTTTGTATTTTTTCACATTCCCACCACATGTGGGTGTATGTTCCAGTTTTTCCAGTTATGCCAACATAGTTTTGGGCACGTTTTTGTAATATGTGCCAATTGCACGAAAGTTCTATACCATTTTGTCAGTGTTTTCCATTGCATTACTTTAATCTTTAGATGTTTTATTTTATTGATTGATTTTATCCAATTGTCTATTTCTCTCTCACTGCAACTTAATTCCTCCTTCCAGACTTCTATCAGGGTAGATTTTATGTTGTATTGTATTTCCGTGATTATTTTGTATATTAATCCCATAATTCCTTTTTCCTTCTCAACTCTTCATTTTATTATTTTGTCAAGATTTGTTTCTGAGGTTTCCTTACTCTTCCATTCTGTTAGCTTTTTAGACAGCCCTCCCCATTGTATCCAATTTCCGAGCCCGCACTTATCTTTTATTTCCTCCCATTGTGTTGCACTTCCATCTGGTTTCAGTAAGTCCTCAATCTTTGTTATTCCATTCTGTTCCAATTTCTTTAGCATATTTTGGTATAGCTGGGGTTTTCTGTTCTCTATGGAACCTATTGGGAGTTTGTCTATTTTATTATACAGTGGATAATGACTTTGGATTCTTCCCTTGACCTGAAATAACATACAAGGGGCTCCAACAGTCATAAGAATTTGAACTCTCCACCACAATATAGTTTATTGATGGTAATTGATTTGACTGTATGTGAACCACCCCGAGCCTGCCGGAAGGAGAGGTATACAAGATCGAATAAATAAATAAATAAATAAATAAATAAATAAATAAAATAAGTAATCAGCAATATGAAGTGTTTTTAAATAGATTAACAAGAAAGAAAGAAAGAAAGAAAGAAAGAAACTCACACCTAAAAGCTGATATTGCAACAACCCGCACTGTTTTAAAGCACTGAAAATAGAAGCAGATATCTGTATTTCACAGATAAAAGCTAAGGGTGCTTCCAGACAGGATTTAAACCTGTGCCGAAGCAGGTTTAAAAACCCATTTTGGTGTGGGTTCAAGTCCCCAAGCCACCCCAAAAACCCAAGCTTTCCCCAGGGGGGGGGGGTGTCCCCAGAGAGTGTTTCTACATGCCATCTTAATAACTATTGGGATGAAATGTAACTATCCTAAAGCCCCCCCCCCCAAAAAAATCCATACAAATAAAATAAAATTTACAGGACCACCATTACATCCCTTCTTGTGCTCTCCTGGCATGAGGAAATGATGCACCAGCAAAAGGGGGGAAATCCCTCCTTGTCCCCCTTTCCTGTTGCATCATTTCCTCATGACAGGAGAGCACAAGAAGAAATGTAATGGTGGCCCTGTAAGTTTTATTTTATTACTAGGGGTTATTTTGGGGCTTGGGGGAAGGGGTAGTTGCCATCCCACACCTCTGGGCTGCAGAAGTCCAAAAGGTGTCAGATGGTAATGGGGACTCATCCCCAGGTAGTCCCAGGACTACCCAGTAATGAATCCCCACAGGGCCAATACCGCACTAGATCCAGACCTTTCAGGAAGGCCCAGATCTAATGTGGTATCAAATTAATTTGGATCAAATCAAGGAAACCCTGGTTTGAGATGGTTGTAGGTTATGTTTTGAAGAACAAATACATTGACTTTCCAGATGTCATTGGAACACAGTTCCCATTACTTCTAAGCATTGGTCATGCTGCCTAAAGGTGGTGAGAGTTGGAGTATGACAGCATCTAGAGAGGCATTACTTCCATCACTGTTTTATTGTGTTTTGTTTTATATCCATAAGGCAAGAAATTCATTAATCTGTCTCCAAGAACAAAAAGAGGGCAGGCATTAGCCTTGCAAATTCATTTATCAAATCAAAGGTGTATATCTCTTCAGACGGTATCACCCAGTGCAAGATCATTTATTCTAGAAATTTTGAAGAACACAGCTGGATTTTTACATTTGTGCAGACTACATTCCCTTTGCTCCCTCTCCAGCCAAAATAACAGAAATGTGGGAGCAAGTGCATCCTGTTTATATTAGCACATTCTATTTTTGTTTTGTTTTGTTTTAGAGACAGTACAAAGAGAAAAGCTTTGAAAGTAACATACAAGATCTAACACAAAACAACTTGCTAACATATTGTATTAGCACTTTTTCTGATGACCTGTTGAAACAATGCTGACCCTCCACTGAACTCTTATCTTTCAGAAGTGATGATATATGGCTGTAATATGGAACCATACTGTGGAAGGGAAATACTTGAGAACAGGAAGAAAGTATTGGCCTGTTTCTTATTTTCCTTTTTTTAAAAAAAAAATACACAAAGCTAGAGCAGAGGAAATGGGAAGGGCTTTTTTCTGTTCTTCTGCTGTAACCAAAGGAAAGCTAGTTAAATTTATAAAACAGGGATAAAATGAAAAATGAAGAAGAAACTAAAATGGTTTTCCATAGTAGTCAACTATTGTAAGCCTTTTCTTTTGAAATAAAACAAAACAAAAGCATTAATGCCCAATTTTAAAAAACCATGTGGAATCATCACCATCACCATCTTATATTCATTTATACCCTATGTTTTTAACAGTTTGGGACCTGAGATGGTTTCCAGCAGTTAATAAGTTAAAGCAGTAGAAAAGTTGGATCAATTTTTATAGATCCAAAGAAAATCTGATTGTACTGAGATGATGAAATCATACATTGCAGCTCCATGCCAAATGATCTCTTCATTCAATATTTCCTCCGAAGCATTTCTTCTTTCCCTTCCATTTATTATTATGGTCAGAAATAATAGCTATTAGCTAGCATGTATTGAAAACCACATATACCACTGAGAATGTCATCATTGCAACAAAATGAAGAGACTCATCATGTTAAAAGGATGAGCATTTTCATGACAATCATCTTTCTGAAAGAAATAACAAGTTGCACAGGTATTTTTTGAAGTGCACACACTCACACTTGTTCATACTGTAGAATAAAGTAATGGCTTTGGAGAAGCTGGGATATGATGAGTATATAGGCAAAAACAAGAAATGGGAACTGTGAAACCCATTTGAAAGAGTACAGTGCAGCCCATAGACATATACAATGTTCCAAAATCTTAATTCATGTTTTGTTTTTTTTTTGTTTTTTTTAGTTGAATGGAAGGGTTTTGATTAGGGAAAAATCATTTTAGGCAGCCATTGTGTCCATTTGAAACACATGAAAATGATGAATTGCCATTTTGATCACTCTAAGGACCTCATGAGATGGGATAAATTCAGCATCCTAGGGTGCTTTCACCACATGTAGAGAACAGATCCCAAACCAAACATCACATGATGTTGTGTGAGTTCTGGCAGAGGCCCTACCCCTAACCAGGGTGAAAGTGTCACTGGGTGCTTTCCCCCAGCATGGGAGGCTTCCTTGGGTTGTGCTGTCTTCAGTGGAGGCAGCACGGGGCCTCTCTGCAAGGGTGACATTTTCCCCATGTAATGAGGAAAGCATTGCAGAGAGGGAGCTGTGTGCAGGACAAAAGCTTCACCCTAATGCTTCCTTTTTTCTCCTAGATGCCAGGAGAAGTGGGACGCTTCAACTGACCTTTATGATGAGGCTGAAAATAGTGCCCATTATGACAATGTATGGCCCTGCAGAGCCTTGAAAAAAACCTGGAAATTGTGCAGTGTGGTCTTCCAGGTTACAGAAGACACTCACTCCTGCTCTAAAAAGAGAGACTTTTCTTGGGGTTTGTTTTCTTGGTTCTGGACAGATCTAATCTTGGGTGTGGATATCTGTTGTGCTTTTCAGAATCCTACTAACAGTCTAGTTCTCTCTTGATTACATGTTGCTCTGCATCATTTTCCACCCTTTCCACACAGACATTTGTGATCCTTTTAGTACACATTTTTCCTTATGCATGCATTTCATTGCACTTTTTCATTTTCCCCATTGCTTAAGGTATTTGATTATAGTGTGTTTGTATGAATGCTTACCATTTTTCCTGGATAAAATGAAATGCTAAACTTGTCTTGCATTTCATGAATGGTTGTATTTGTTCTAACAATCTCAGTTAATGAGAATGTCTTTTCACTGCTAACCAGCTTCTCTCCTCTTCATAGTTTTGTCAGAGTCCAAATATGAAAATAAGGAAGCAGGATACTTGATTTCGGCTCAGAGATGGCAGTTATGGTTGTGGATTAGTGTGCAAGTGCATTACCATAGAGGGGGAAATGACACTAGTTTCTAGGTCATGTTTGAGCGTGTTTATTCTAACCTCTCTGTATCTTGGAAAAATAACCTGGTGTCAAAAGCAAATATTCTGAAAAATGAGCAGTCGGTCCATGCTTTCCTCTAGACAAAGAAAGAAATGGAGAAATATTTATATGGAAAACTCAAGTTCTTGTCGTTTCAGAGAAATAAATAAATGTGTTTTTTTGTGGCACAGCACCACTGTAAGGAAAAGTCACATGACTGCCTCAGGGCACTTTCACACAGAACTAAAATCCATGCTGAAATGGGTTTTAATAACCCGCTTTGGCACAGGTTTCAGTCTTCACACCCAAACCAAAACTTGGGCTTTCCTGGTGGGGGGTAAGGGGTGGGGTGACTACATGTCATCCAAATTAAAATAGTACCTGAGGAGACAGAAGGGGTGAGGTAAAAATTCCCCCCCCCCCAGGCTTTTCGAGGACACGAGGAGGAGAATTATGGCAGCCAGATACCTTTTATTTAACTTTTCTGTTGTATGTTTTTCCCCTTTTTGGCACTGAATGTTTGCCATATATGTTGGAAACCACCCTAAGTCCTTTCAGGGAGATAGGATGGTCTACAAATAAAAACGGTTGTTGTTGTTTTAGAGGGAAATTGGGAGCTTGGTGGGGTGGTCACCATCCTGAACCTTTGCACTCCAAAATATGTGAGATGGCAATGGAGATTCACCCCTAGGTAGTCCCGGGATTACCCAAAAGTGAGTCTCCATGGACTCAGCCCTTTCAGGAAGACCCAGATCTAATGTGGCATCTAATTAATTTGGGACAAACTAAGGAAACCGTCATTTGGATGCTCCAGTAAAAACCAAGACAGTCTCCGTTTTTGGACCTTTCTGGATGAGCCCTCAGCCAGCAGATTTCATGCAAAGAACCATTTTGATGAGTTGTCTTTGGCCAAAATTTTAACACCATTCAGCGAACATGGTAATGTTTAAATGAATTTTTATTATTCCATTCGCTACCCAACTTTGAAAATGAACTGAAGCTATGAAAACAAAAAAGTATATAAAATATTGTAGTTTAACACCATTCAGGGTAATTTTTTATTATTCCATTCGCACTGAAAATGAACTGAAGCTATGGGTGTAGTTTAACACCACTTAACTGCCATGGCTCAATGATATGAAATCATGGGTTCTAGTTTACAAGGTCTTTAGTCTTCTATGACAAAGAGTGCTGGTGCCTTGCCAAATTTTCAATAGTATTGAGCCATGGTAGTTCCATGATGTCAAACATCATTAATTCTAGATGAACCTTGAGACATGAGACAATGAAATATGAAAAAGTGTTTACATCCACAACTCAAACACTTAGCCACGAATATCCTTCATGCTAGACTGATAATGTCTCAGTATAGTATTTTAGCTGTCTTTCATTCAAGATGCTGAACTCATATGTCAAATAAACAAACTAACCTAACTAAACCATATTTCCAAGTATAATTGGATATATCTCTAGAGATTAGTACCACATATGTATATTTGCAGTGGGATGACATATAGAAGGATGTAGTTATCATCACATCTTTCTGGATGAGAATACGCTTTCATCTCTGACTAATTTTAATGATTAGAATCTCTCTCCCACCAAGCAGATCCAACAGATTTTATTTGCATTGCTTCAGGAAGTTCCAGTATAATTAGTTAGGAAATGAGAAGATGTATATGGATATTTGCTCACCCATGTGTGCACAGTGCAGGAGAAACAGCCAGCAAGAGTGTGGGAGAGTAAATTAAACATCTGTTGTGGCTTTTGAAAAGTTGCAAAACGTAAAAGACAATTATTGCCACCACCACTCCTCCATCCTACACCCCCCACCCACCCACACACACAATAGTATGTAGTTGATGGTATAGCTGACACAAGTAAAACCTGCACTTATTTGGTAACAATTTATGTTTCTTTAAGCTATCCAATATTCCCCCCCCCTCTCTCTCTCTTTCTTTTTGCCATTCAATCAGAATTCCACATTTAGGAAGTCTGTGCAGTTCTCACCAGGCTGTCCTCCCAGAGCTTATTTCTAACTTTGCTTACTAATACATCCCATTGACCCCAATAGGATATGCTTCCATAAGCATTTGTTTAGGCTTTCTGTTGATAATCTTATGCAAGAATATAGGTCTGAGACTTCAGTTTTCACAGACAGATGCCCAGTTTTGGTTTGAAGCAATAATGTGTGACGGGCAGATATGGTTCCTTATAAGACATTTGGCTTGATCTTGGGAAGTTTTGTCTTTGCTTTGAAAGTCCTTTGAGAATGATCCATTCAGACCTATCCAAGAGCAATTAGTCCCTTCACTTGAAGCCCATTAAATCTGAAGAAACAGAAGTGAGAGAAAGAAGTGACTGGGATTACAGTTCCTGGCCACATCCATTGCCAAATTCAACCCAGTTCTCTTCCAGTATATAGCCCCAGGCAGATTATAATTAACCACCATGAGATTGGTCTTCAGCATCTATCTATGACATGGGCAATCTGTATATTTAAATGTTCAGTAACACTGCAAGCATGTAATGAAATAGGTAATTACCCCTGAAGGTTTATGCTATGATAAATTAATCCATCTTTAAGTTTCTATAGGTTTCGTATTGTGGTCTAATGTTGTCTAAATTATTGTGTCTTTATCACTGTAAACCATAATAAAAAATGTCCCTGCACTGTCTGAGACCAAACAACTTTTTTGTATGTTCCTGAGGGCTTTTCCCCCAAAATGTAAAATAACAGTAAAATGAAAATTATCCCAAGTAAACCTGGAATTTTAAGTAAGATACTCCCATAGTATCAGAACTACACACCAAAATTGTACACAACAATCTTCCATACCATAGTGTCCTTTAGATGAACATTTATGTCAGTGCCATCATTTTGCAACCATTTGATATGGGAGTGTAGTTCTACATTTTGTTGGGCACTTATTTGGGGAAGGCTGCTGCACAGAATAATAGGGGCATGCTAGTGTTCCTTAGCTCAAAAAACAGCTTTTCAGACTAGATTTCTTTTCTTTTCCTTCATGTCCCTGCATGCCTGTTTTCTGATTAGGCAAGACTTGCCTTTCATTACAACAACAGATACTTGTTTTACATTCTGAAATACTGCAGTATAACACCCAATATTGGTAGCAATAAATAACTTGAAGTGGCTCCATATAAAACAGGATACAAGCGGTGCTGTTCTGGAAGTAAAACTGTACATTAAAGCTGCCATTTTGAACCTTGTGAGTTGAAACTGGAATAGCTGTGGATTTTAGGGTATACATTTGAATTACAATATGACTGATCTCAAATACAATAGAGAGTTAATAGGAAACTTAGACAGCTCAAGAGGCTCCACGTTTTGTGGGAAATAAAGAAGAGCCATCAACTCTATAAACAGTTTAAACTTTATATATTCTGAGATAGGATTTTAGTCCCACAGTCACTTTTTATTGTAGAAGTCTTGATCTAGACCTCTAATACAGGAATCCTATGACATAATTATCCACAATATGTGTATTATCTCAATAATAACAACAACAGCAACAACACATGGTTAAAATATGCATACATTTAAATACACAGAACAAAAATTGACAGCAATAATAAAATGTGTTTAAAATTTACAGTTGACTAGGTAGGCTTGCCGGAAGAGAGGTCTTCAGTTATGTTTTAAATCCTGACAGCTCATTTAGCTGTCAGTGCTCTTCTGGTAGGTCATTCTGTATTTTGGTTCAGGAGTATATTCTGAAGCAATACTCCTTAAATACAAATCCGAAAAGCAGGAGCCCCCTTTCCAGTGGAGAGGGCAAGGAAGGACACCACAAAGTTGAATCTTCAAACTTAACAAAACCCAACAACACCCTATTGTATTGCATGATCATAGCAATAATGACAAACAGTCATACAGGAATGCAATCAAAGGTTTTGTCGCAACCCCCAATAGGGCTGCAGAGCTTTTATCACTTTGGCAGTAAATTGAATACCCATTCTCATTGGTGTTAAAACATCAATCATTTCATTGGTCTAAGCTGGCTATGCAGATGCTCATTGGTTCTTTAAAACTACATTTTTGGTTTTATTATGTTTTTATATGTAATTGAAATTTTTAGCCATGTTTAATTTTTTTTATTTGTTTTTATATTGTTGGGCATTGAATTGTGCCGCTTTGTAAACTGCCATGAGTCGCCCTTGGGCTGAGAATGGCGGTATAGAAATGTAGTAAATAAATAAATAAATCCCCCTCAATTCCACAGTCTTGGGGCAGCAGATGAAAAGGTTTTCTGGGTGACCGTTATCAGCCAAGTTCTGGCAGACTGGAATTTTCAGTAATTCCTTTAGCAGAACTCCCAATACCTATTTTACCTTCTGGCAAAATTGGATGAGATTTGTGGAGGTACTGTTGCTATGTCAAGCCTGTCAATTTTTTATGAAGAGGCAAAAGTTTTCCTGCAAGAGTGGTATTTACATTTTGGAAATATATTGTTGCCAGTTATTAGAGTAGGACAGGGGGCATAGCTGCCCCCATCTTCTATAATTCTACTGCTCGTAGACACCAGACGTGGGCACTGTATAGAACAAACCATGGGGGACTTTAAAGTAATTTCAAATTATTTTCTTTTACAGAAAAATCAGATTAGCATACAAAATAACATTAACTCAAAATGTATAGAACAATGCAAGTCTTAATTTCATCTCTAATTGTTTTGTGAAATTAATTAAAAGTACTACATGGTTTGGGTCCAGGTTACCTACAGGAGCTCCTTCTTCCATGCAACTCCAGCCTGCCAGGACTTGACTGGCAACCATCACTTTTCATCAGCCACCCCAACACTGTGGAACAACCTGCCGGAAAAGCTTCAAAAGCTAAATGAGTTGTCAAAATTTTAAAACCATCTAAAGACCTATCTCTTTTGGCAGCCTACCCAACCCTACCTAATCATGAATTTTTAACTTGCAACTTATGTTTAATCTTTGTTCTGTATATTTTAATATGTATTGTATAGAAATATATTTTAGTATGTATTTTATAGAATATTTTTAGATGATTGTGGTTTTTTTTAGCAATGTTGTAACACCCCTCCCCCAAGCCATGAGGGGCAGGTAAGAAATAACTTATTATTATTATTACTACTACTACTACTACTAACAGGGCTTTTATACCCTAATATTTCTGCCTCATTGTACTCAGATTGGCTCTAATTTTGTAAAAGAACTTTTCAAAATCTAAGCATTCATGGCCATGTGAGTTGGTTTTTTAAAAAAACAATACACAAAATATTAACAATGACTGGCCTATTCTTACAATTTCTTTTGCTATATCTGCTGACAGTAGATATCCAATGTAATCCAATCCAAAATATTTATTTACTTTAGCTATCAACCACTGCAGAAGTTAGCAGTCTTTGAAAAAATCTCCACAGAGAGCACTGGATCTGCTTCATTACTTTGTTTGAGCATAAGAAACAGTCATGCTTAAAGATCAAGTAGTAATACCAGCCAATTAATGTCAAAAGTAATAAGAAAATGAATGTGTGCAAGTTACAGCATTCTTTGGACCACTCTAGGATGAAGAATTTGGTTAGACGTGGTTCTATGTCTTCTCCTAAAGCAGGGCTGTCCAACTTCTACCGGACCTGTGGCCGGAATTCCAGTTACTGATGACCTGGGGGGCCGAAGGGTCTGCCTCCGCCCCTGGCTCCGCCCCTCCCTGGCTCCGCCCAGGCTCCGCCCCCTCCCTGGCTCCACCCCTGCCTCGCCCCCTTCCTGGCTCCACCCTCTCCCCACCTTGGAAGTGTCTGTGGAGGACACCGGGGCTTTGACTTGGAGATAGAGATGAACACCAAAATCCCAGTCTCAAGTTCCAGTCCCTGCTTTGAACTGGATTATATTGCAGTGTGGACTCAGGGCCCTTCACACAGCCATATAACTCAGAATATCCAGGCAGGAACCCCCACAAAACCTGCTTTGAACTGGATTATATTGCAGTGTGGACTCAGGGCCCTTCCACACAGCCATATAACTCAGAATACCTGCTTTGAACTGGATTATCGGAGTCCACACTCATATAATCTGGTTTAAAGCAAATAACATGGGATTTTATTCAGATGTGTGGAAAGGAAGTCAAATAAGAAGCCAGGGCCCTTCCACACAGGCCTATAACCTTGAATGATACGGCATAATATTCATTCTGCCTCTGCTAATAATAATAATAATAATAATAATAATAACAATAACAACAACAGGTTCCTGGAGTAGGAGACCTCCAAGGGCCATCCAGGGCCATCCAGTCCAATCTCCTTCTGCCATAAGGGGGAAATACAATCAAAGCATTCCTCACAGATGACCATTCAGCCTCTGATGATGATAATAATAATAATATTAATTACAATGGGTTCCTAGAATAGGAGACCTCCAAGGGCCACCCAGTCCTACCTCCTTCTGCCATAAGGGGAAAACACAATCAAAGCATTCATCACAGATGACCATTCAGCCTCTGATAATAATAATAATAATTACAATGGGTTCCTAGAATAGGAGATCTCCAAGGGCCATCCAGTCCTACCTCCTTCTGCCATAAGGGGAAAACACAATCAAAGCATTCCTCACAGATGGCCATTCAGCCTCTGATGATAATAAAAATAAAAATAATAATTACAATGGGTTCCTAGAATAGGAGATCTCCAAGGGCCATCCAGTCCAATCTCCTTCTGCCATAAGGGGAGAACACAATCAAAGCATTCCTCACAGATGACCATTCAGCCTCTGATGATGATGATAATAATAATATTAATTACAATGGGTTCCTAGAATAGGAGACCTCCAAGGGCCATCCAGTCCAATCTCCTTCTGCCATAAGGGGAAAACACAATCAAAGCATTCCTCAGCCATGTTGAATCAAACCTAAACTCTCATGAGAGCAACAGAAAGTACTGAACCTTGAGTTTGGGAGTTGTAGTTCTCCTCCATCCAGAGAGCACTGTGGACTCAAATAATGATGGATCAGGACTAAACTTGGCACAAAGCCTCAGAAGAGGAGGAAGCCGGAAAGGGAATGGATGAGCACCCCCCTGCTCCGAACTCGGCCCCGCCCCTTTTTCGCTCTGGCCACGCCCCCTCTCACTTGGTGCACTCTCTCCTTCCCTCTTTCTTTCAAGTGGTGGAAAAGGGAAGGAATGAAAGGGGGAAAGAGAGAGAGAGGGGGGGAGGGAGGGAGGAGGAGGAGGAGAGCCTGCTCCTCCTCCTCCCTGCCTCGCCCCTCACCCCCCCCACCACGAAAAAAATAAATAAAAAATATTCAAAAAAATATTCCAAAAAAATATTCCAAAATAATATTTAATTTTTTTAAATCTTAAAAAGCAGATATCTTGCAGGAGGGTAGGGGGGCGTGGGTAAGGGGCTGGGGGGCTGTATACGGCCTGGGGGCCGCCAGTTGGACATCCCTGTCCTAAAGGATACTATCCTGGAAGTGTGACTATGTGAACTGAAGTGATTCAATTTTTGTTCAGGATGCAAACAAATGTATAATTAATAGCATCTAAATGCATACACTATTTTATGCACTATGGCATCTAGATTGATACACAATGAAGATGGCATGTTCAACAGAATCTTGTGCCCAAATTAAGTACTGAACCAGATTTGGTTCTATGTCATTTCAGACTTCATGGTCATTTGGGCATATTGTCTCTATTTCTCTTGATAGTGTCTTGAACAGAAATAAAACATTGTGCTGCACACAGATCTGTGGCATGTTGTAGAGATAGAAATTCTATAGATAAAGAGCACTGTTATGTCATGGACAAGGCATTGTAGTCAGGGTGCACACCTGCATTCTAGTACATGAATTAGCTCTTATTGCCAATGTGATTTTGCGGTTTGTGCTGTGGCAACTGGTGATTCATTATCAGTGAGGCAGACATTGCATGGGATTATGCTCAAGTTGTTGGGGGTTTTTTTTTTAAAAAAAAGTCCAAGGTATCATTCCTTATCCCCAAAATATGCTCAGTATCTTGGGTTGTTCTTTAAAAGTTTTGACTCAAATCCTGCATGGACTCACTACTCAATGACATGGACCCACCCACCATACACCATTTGATTTACAGATTTATCTGCTGTTAACACATCACTTCCTACTGAGTTGGAGTATTGCCCCTATCATATCACAACTTGGAAAAAGAGCTTACCTTTGAATATCACATGGGACCACAACCAGACTTTATCTGACTAGAGCGGAAAGTTATTATTTACCCAAAAAAGCTGAGGCCATGAGAAATTGAGGAATAAATCTGGACTCTATGATATATTATTCTCGTCTGTTTGAAAAAAAAATACAATTATCTTAAACATCACTTTATTTACTTGTAAGAAAGAACATTCCTCCATGTAGGCTACAACAGGTTCCCATCAAATGGTGCAACACATGTAGTGAATTTGGAAGAAATTGCAGAGAGACAGCATGACTGATAGGTGAGTGAAGGGAAGAATCTGGACAGATGTTCAGTGGGTACACAGAAGGAAAGGCAGGATAAGACTGAATTTGAATTACCTTGGAAACAAGTCATTTCCTGATTTTGACAAGTCGCATGACTTACTTCAGAGCCAATCTAACTTAAGTCGTGCATGCAAAGCCCATCATGATTTGGAATATGAATGCCTCCATCAGGTAATGCCAAACCACATTAAGACTTCAGCATCATTTCCCTAAGAGGTACTTTTCTTTGGCTTAGACTATTAAAATGAGCCTGGCATATGTGAGACATGAATTTTCAACTGTTCATCAAAAATGCATCTTTCTTTTGTAGTGTTTTTCCATAATGTGGATTCAAAGCAAAGCTCCAACAAGAAGAAATTTTAACTATTAAAAGCTGTCATCCTCAGGTTCAGATTATTTGAAGGACCACATTTTGAGATAATACACTTTAATAATAATAATAATACTACACTTTATTCATATTCCTTCTGAAGGGGACTCAGAGTGGATTACAGGTACACATACTTACCAGACAATCCCTGCTGTTTCCACATACACACATATAGACGAACAGAGGCAAACTCTGGCCACCAGGGGGAACTGATGCAATCTTAATCTCTCAGTGTTCCCAGCGTCCCTTGTTGTTCCTTCCGCATTCCTCAGCGTTCCTGGAGTTCTTTAATGGCCTCATAATTCAGTCAAAATTTGTCTCCCCACTTAATGTGGTACCTTGATCTCCTACTTGATAGATGCAACTGTCTTTCAGGCTGCAAAGGTCGACAGAAGGCTACA
The DNA here is from genome assembly GCA_030556195.1 of Anolis apletophallus. NCBI lineage: Eukaryota > Metazoa > Chordata > Lepidosauria > Squamata > Anolidae > Anolis > Anolis apletophallus. Next base: position 70,666,906 of record JARBWK010000007.1, on the reverse strand, counting down.
CTTAAAGGTCGAGCACCCACCTCGACCCAGGCAGGCCTCAAACTCATGACCTATTGGTCAGAGAGATCTTATGCAGCTGACACTTAGCCAGCTGCACCACATTCCCGGTCTCCCCCAGATCTTCTGAGGGAGACCCTTCTCTCTGTCCCACCACTTTCTCAGTAACACCTCATAGGAGCATGGTAGAAGGCCAACTCCATGTCTACTTCTATGCTCTGGAACTCCCTACACCGAGAGATTATTGGCACTATATGCACAATTTTTCCACACCCAAGAGAAGACCCTCTTATTCCAGCAGGCTTTCAATAATTTATTTTTAAGAAGTATCAACTATATATGTTGACCTTTTTAGTTTTTAATGGTTTCTGTTTTGATTGTTATAATTGCATTTCTAATAGCTTATTTAGTATTTTATGCTGGGAATTGTAACCATCTTTTTTTAAACTAACAACAACAACAAAATAAATAAATAACTTCTGGTGCCATAATGGATGTCAACCTGCATTATTACTCCCATATAATAAGCCTTCCAGAGTGGTGAGGTTTGCATTGAAAGCGTCAAAGTCATCCAAGATTCAGCAGCTAGAAATTGATATCTAGTAATTTCTGGTTGTGATTATTTTGAATATCTGTGCTTTTCTTGGTATGAACTGCAGTGTGAGCTAAGCAAAAAAACTATTCTCAAATCTGTCTAAATTGCTCATTCTAGGTATATTTCCTCACTGACTGGTGCCTCATACAGCGATGACCATACAACCCCCTTATTTGAATATATAATTATTTTTCACAGATTAATGTTTGCAGAGTCTCCTCAGCAAATATATATTAGTAAAGTGTAAATATTTGATGAAATTGCAATAATAAGAATTCCTTCTGAGGGTCACTTCTTAGTAGTCAGTTTAGTCATTAAATGCATGCCTTTTAATCCTGATTTGCCAGGAAAAAAACCAAATCTCCTTTAATGCAGAACCACATAAATCAAATTAGTGTTTCATGTATTATGCAATTTGCAAACTTCTCTGATTTACTCTAAGGGCCAGAGCGTCACCTTGTCATTCAATATCTTTGGTCAACTAAGCTAACCTAATTATGTGAATCACTTAGTCAAACATAAAAGAGAAGCAAAGAAATAAATGTATCTGTGTTTCAAGCACTCAGCATTTCTGGCTCATGGTTTAAGCAAGAATAAGGCATAATCCCAACTGAAGTCCCAACTTCAGCAAAATAATTGAATCAGACATGAATACTAAGCCACAGTTGTGTAAATCCAGATGATTCAATGGGTTTATGGCAGTTATGATCAGCAGTTGAATTTAAGTCAGGAATTCATTGAACTAGTGGTGGACAACTGGGGGCAGTTCTTCATGGACACCATATCCCAAGGCCTATCTGGAGTAGTGGTTCTTACAGACAGCCTACAAAACACTGCAAATGCAGGCAAAAACCATGATTGTTCAGTAGTGGCAAACATTATCTGAACTACTGGGTGGCTACCCTTCCTGCCTTTCCTTTTTTTTTTCTTGTAGCACTGACCAGCTAGTGTGAAATAGCTAGTGTCCATCACTTATTCCCTAGAATTATGTCAGCCAGGGGGTCAGAGATACAAGAGACAGTTGGGATTGGAGGAATCTCCCTGCCTTTCCCCCATTCCTTTCTCTGATTGTCTTTAGACCCTGCCTCAAGGGCCCTAAGAGATTGAATGGACTGTTATATATGCTATCACAAAAAGAAAACAAACCTGAATGTAGATGGGTGTCTGCTTTGTTTGTAAAAATGGGTGGGGCACCTTAATAGTGGATTACAATTGGTTGTTTTTGAGTTGTTTCTGATTTATGACAATCCCCAAGATAAACATATCAATGCATTTTCTTGGCTGAATATTTTCAAAAGGCTGAAAGAGTATAATTTTACCCTAGGTCACCCAATTAGTTTACATGGTTGAGAGGGAATTTGAACCCTGGTTTGCAAAAATCCTAGTCCAACCCTAAAACCACTACATCATACAACTATAGTCCAACCCTAAAACCACTACATCATACAATTCTAGTGAAGGGCAATTTTATCTAGCCTCCATTCTCTTATCTACTTTATGACTGATTGAGAGCACATATGTCTTGACTGAACTGATTTTCAGCTGGTTTGCCCTCCTCTAGTAATCCAGTGTGTTAATAACATAAGACATTGCTTTAGAGTTAAAACACCTCCCCTGGATGAAAGAGAAGCAGATAGATACATCTGGGTATCACCTAAATATTGATATAAAGAAGGACACAGGGAAAACTGGAAGGATCCACAAGAACATCGAGATGCACAGCACAACAAACCAAGAACTTTTAAACACTGTTCATCTGACCTCACTTCTAGTTCGGGGGGGGGCGGGGGGAGACTGCTGTAGTATCATTGGCAACATAGCAACATAATCTATTCTGTCCTCCAGCACACACATTTAAACAATAGCAGATTGAAGGTTGGGGCAGAAATTGTTGTTGTTGTTTCCCTTCAAGTTGTCTTTCACTTATGGCAACACTTAAGGTGACCCTATTATGAGGTTTTCTTGTCAAGATTTATTCGGAATGGGTTTGCCTTTGCTTTACCTTGTAGCCTAAAAATGTGACTTGTCCAAGGTCACCCAATGGGTTTCCATGATTGAGCCAGGATTCAAACCCTGGCCTTCAGAGTTGTAGTCCACTACTCAAAACATTACACAATACTTGTTCTTGAGATCAGAAATGAAGAAAGTGATTAGTATAAATAATAATAACAACTTTATTTTTATACCCCGCCAACCATCTCCCCTTAGGGACTCGAAGCGGCTTACAAGGGATGAGCCCAAAGACAATTAAAACAACAAAAAACACAATTTAAATCATCAGTAAAAGTAATAACAACATAATTATAAACAACATAAAAGCAATATGACTAAAAGGAAAGTTAGCTGAGGTACAACTTCAATAGGTGTAATACATTTTACAGAAGCATCAGAAAAGTGTGACATGTCAGTAGATTGGGCATAAATTCCTATCATAAAACGTGTTGAGATAGATCATATGAGGACCAGAATAAAGTGGGGACAGGAAAAATTCTAGTTAGCTGCTTAATCAAAGGCATGCTGGAACATCCAGGTTTAATTGACTCCAGAAAGAGGACAAAGTGGGAGCCACGGAAAGTCTAAAACTGATCAGATAATGGTCAGTCTATGACAATGGAAGGATGTTTTGCTCCTCCACACCAACCACACCTCCATCCATAATAAATACCAGGTCCAGGGTGTGTCCCACCTGGGGAGTGGTCCCAGTTATAACTTGGGACAGTCCCATGGTTGTCCTGGCAACCATGAAGTCCTGAGCAGCCCCAGAAAGAGTGGTGTCTTCATGAAGGTGGAAATCACCCAGAACCACCAAATGCTTGGAGCTCATCACCAAGCCAGAGATCACTTCGGCCAGCTCAGGTAGGGAGACTGCTGTGTTGCGGGGTGGACGGTACACCAGCAAAATCCCAAACCCAGTAAACTGTGTAAACCCGGTAAACTGTGCTAGAGGGCATCTAATCAGGGAGATGGAATCTTGATAGACCACCGTGACCCCTCCTCCCTGCCCCCCAGACCTAGCCTACTGATGTATCCTGAAACCCGGTGGGCAGAGCTGGGAGAAATTTACCCCTCCCAGTTCTTCCAACCAAGTCTCAGTAATACATGTCAGATCTGCTTTCTCATACAGAATCAAGTCCTGGATTACAGCTGTTTTACCTTTAACAGATCTGGCATTTTGTAGCAGGAATTTCGGTCCTGGAGGTCTGTCATGACAGCTATCCTGCTCATCTCTCTTCAGGGTCACAAGAGTTCTTATGCACTTCTCCCTGGGTGGTTTATACAGATCGCCTCCTCTCCTACCCTAGATGACCCCAATGGTGGCCTCCTCGGACCCCCCCCAACTCCCCCCCCCCCCAAGAACAGGTAGAGACCGGACAGAATCTGAGGTGACTACCGGAATCACACCTGTATTCACCTGCTATTTACCCTGGTAGGAGAAGATTGGATGCTTCCTTCCTGCCTCTGATGCAGGCTTGTCTCTTTGATGAAGGCTAGGTCAGTAAGTTCATCTGCAATCATTCTGTAGCTTTTCCATTCACCAATCTGGCATTCACCAGTAGATACATTCAACCAATGGGGCATATAACCTGGGGCCTAATTATGCTACACAAATATGACGTTGTTATTCCACTTTAATTGCCATGGTTCCTTCTTCTGGAATCCTGCAATTGTCAATTTAGGGAGAAGTATTTAGAATTCTTAGCTTTAATGCCTCATCAGACTATAAACCCCAGGATTCTATTAATTGGAGTTATGAGGACGGGTCAATAAATTGGTGACTTTTGAATAAAACACAAGTTTTCGAATTTTTTTTATTTTTCAACGTAGTCTCCTTTGAGCTCTATACACTTTGTTCAATGTTTCTCCAATTTTTTTATCCCTTCCAAAAAATAAGATTTGCCGAGGTCATCAAAATAGGTATTTGTTTGTGAGATGATTTCATTGTTGGAGTCAAATGCCTTTCTGCCGAGCCATTTCTCCATGTTTGGAAACAAGAAATAGTCACTCGAGGCTAAATTCGGAGAATAGGGCAGATAAGGGAGCAATTTGTATCCCAATTCATGGATTGTTGTCATGGAAACTGCACATGTGTGCATCCTTGCATTGTCCTGGTGCAAAAGAACTTTTTTCTTGGCCAAATGCGGTCGTTTTTTTCTTCAAATCCTCATTAAATCGATCCAATAAGTTGGCATAATATTCACCATTGATTGTTTTACCCTTTTGAAGGTAGTCAATGTGGATTATACCGTGTGCATCCCAAAAACCGGTCGCTATGACTTTATTGGCTGACAAACCCACCTTGGCCTTCTTTGGCGCCGATTCACCCTGAGAAACCCACTGCTTTGACTGCTGTTTGGTCTCTGGTGTGTTGTGGTGGATTCACGTTTTGTCCACAGTTACGAAACGGCACAAAAACTCGTCCATATTGCGGTTGAACAATGCCAAACACTCCTGCGAAATTGTCACACGATTGCGTTTGTGAGCAAATGTGGCACCCATCTTGCGGAAGCTTTCTCATACCCAAGTGATCATTTAAAATTGAAACCACTGAGCCATATGAGATGCCTATGGCTTCCACAATCTCTCGCATTTTCAATCTCTGATCGACCAACACCATATTGTGAATTTTTTCAATTGTTTCGGGTGTAGACACCTCAACTGAAAGTCCAGAACGTTCGGCAACTTCCGTGCTTGTACGGCCACAACAAAATTCAGTAAACCACTTTTTTACCATTGAAATTGATGGTGCAGAGTCCCCACAGTATTTATCAAGCCTGGCCTTTGTTTGAGTGATTTTTTTTCAGCAAAAAATTAATGGTTAATGAGGACAAAAAAATTCACTTTTTTCCATTTTCTCCTCAAATCACGCAGTAGTCTGCTATCAATGGTTGTCAAACACAAACTAAATGACACAGCTTGTTCAAATTTTGACAGGAGTCAACTGACAGATGCCTGTTGACAGGAGCAGCATTGCCCTTTCAGTTAAGAGGTGGGAAATTCAAAATGTCATGGACTTATTGACCCGCCCTCATATAAAAATTAAAGTTGAACAACACTGCTATAATTATGTAGTGTGAATGGTGCCCCAAGTCTATTGAGGCTATTTGAACTGGAGTGCTATTTTGAGAACAAAAAAAGTTGTTTGTTTCACCAAGGAAAAATGATTCCCCTCTCTCTAGCAAGAAAACAAATTATCATGTCCCTTTTAGGAGGTTTTCTAAAATGACCTGAGGAAACAATGAATGATAGCTAAACCCTTACTGGAGTTCTAATATGTTCAGAATTAAATTACTAAATATGTGGATGGATTAGTTCACATGCAACATATGAGGCACTGAGGTTGAAATGCCCACTCTGCCTGGTCTCCAATCACCATTGGTCCTATTGCACAGTAGTTTGCAGTGCTGAAAGAAATCTGCTTGTATAAACACACTTTTTTCTAATTCATAGTAGTTCTTTGGTGCAACCTAAATGTGTCTCTTTCACTCATGCTTAACCTACATTATCATATCAGTAAAATATTATTATCATGCTAAAAAAAGTTGACAACCCGTTGATAGCTACCATATGGTTGATAAGAACTTAATACACTTTATTTTTGTAACCTCACAGCAGCAAAAGAATACTTAGTCAGGTGTACTTTTGACATAATGATATAGCATCACTGTGTTTGAAGTGAAATCCTTAAAATCTACTGGAGAGCCATGCATTATTTTTCATTTCCGGCTTAAAATTAGGTACAGCAAGCTTCTTGGAAAATTGCAGGATGTATCAAATAAAACTAGAGGTTCTTTTTTCCTTTCAGAAATACAAATGGAATAACAGATGAAAGGTAGCATGGTTTTATAGACCACAAGAGCCCCCAATGTAAATTAGGATAGAAAGATTAAAGTCTCTGAGGTTATATTATCTCTGATTGTAGATGCACTGCTTGTATTTTTGATTATGAAGAAATTATAGCTAAAGAAAAGACAATCTGTTTTCCAAGCTGTCTAAATTCCCTGCTGTCTTCAGACAAGAGTTTATAAAGAGAATAAGATACTTTGCACATTAAGTATTTTTCCTCTAAAAAAACCCCTAAGTATATCTATATCTAAAGATTACTCTGTATGTGTGTATTTAATGATATGCTTAACAACTCCATTGTTGTTTATACAGATTTCCCAAGAGCAGTTCAGCAAAGTTATTTTTACATATTGAGAGGAAAAATCTTACCATTGTGTTTAAAATTGGGGAGTAAAGTCATTTCAGCAGGTAGCTTAATTCAAATATAATCTCTGCAACTACATTATTTCCACATGCAAAACTAATGTTTCTCTTTTAGACATAAAAAGAAAAAAAAGACCCCATGCTGAAATGAATGCAAAGAACACAAGTTATTTGTACAGTTTGAACTTACTTGGATTTCCAGGACAATCCTATCTGCCATTAGGGAGTCAGCACAAAGTACTGGTTTGATTGGACTACAATCACCGGAGATTAGGACTCAGATCTCTACTGGGCCATTGAAAGCTATTGGTTGACTTTGGGGAAATCTCATGCTCTCAAATTTATAGAAAACTTGAATGCATCTTGCCAATAAAACCCAATGAGGGGTTGACATTACAGGACTCAATTAGAGCTTCTGACAAATTCAGGGTCCCACCAGGTAGGAGAAATAGAAAAGAAACATTTCTGATCCTCATTACATAGGATTTTTTTTGTTTCTCCCTAAAGTTTTTTCAGATAACACTGACATTCATGTAGATCTTTTGTCTTTTTGAGAATGGTCTACTGCATACAGTGATAACGTGTTGTCTGGTGAAGTTCTGGACTCAAATCTCTTATTTCAAAGCAAAATTTCCCATTGAAATGCATTGAAATCTGATTAATCTGTCCCAGCCTCCCAATTTTTTAATGTATTTTAAATAAGAAAATAGAATTCATAAATGACCAATAATGTATAAATGCACATTCACATGGAATAATAAAAAGCATCATTTTCTGTACTCATTCCAGCCCCCCTCCCTCTCTTGTTCTCTCTCGTTCTATCTCTTTATGAAGCCAAACATACCAGGAATAAAAAGCACATAAAATCAATTAACCCAAAATTCCTCAAAACAGATAAGAGCAATGCAGACAGCAATATCCCAAAGTGAACAAGAGCACCACATATTGTAGTAATTCAAAGGCCCTTTCCCCGCCTACGCAGTGGGCGGGGAAAGGATATTACCTCCTCGCACGAAGGGAGACTATTGGTTCCTTGGGAATCTTCTGGGAGTGGGGCAGCCTCCTGCTCCATTCCTGTTTGAGGTGTTGAAGAGTCAACACCTGATGATCCTTTGGCAAGAGCAGGCCTCTACGCTTTGGTTTGGTTTTTATATTGTTATAATAATATAAAATGAAATATATATACTGCATATATAGTTATAATATATAAATTGATTAATATCATAGATTGAATTATATATATATATATATATTGATTAATATCATGGATTGAGTTATATATATATAAATTCATTAATATCATGGATTGAATTATAATATACTGTATATAAATGGATTAATATCATAGATTGAATTATAATATATATATATATATATATATATAAATTGATTAATATTATGGATTGAATTATAATATATATAAATTGATTAATATCATGGATTGAATTATAATATATATAAATTGATTGATTATAATACAATAAGGTATTATAAAATATATATATATATGTGTGTGTGTATATATATATATATATATATATATATATATATAGTAAGAAGATAGGAATTAATTTTTTAGGCCTCAGCCGGCAGGGCTCAGGTTTCCATGTGACGGCTTAGGCTCGGGCATCCCCTCCCATCTTCACCTGGTTTGGGCCTACGGGAGGCCCGTGTATTTCCTGGGGTTGGGGCCTGGGGGTTCGAGTGGTGCACTGCGAGGCCTGAGGCATTTTGCCTGGACGGCCCCCTGGTCGGGCGCCTGGCCGTGCTCCTTCAGCGGCCAGCGCCCCTTATCCTCTGCTTTTCTTCTTACTGCCTGAGCTCGCTTCTAGTGGCCCCCCCATTTCGGGGCCTGTTTGCCCCTACATGGCCTCCTGCTGGGCGCCTGGCCTTGCTCCTCGGGCAGCTGGCATTCCTTCCTCCTGTTGGGGGAGCGAGGACAGGCCCGGGCCTGCGCTGCGGCGCGCTGCTTGCGGGCGCGCTGCGTTTCGGGGCCCTTTTTTGCTGGCGCTGCCTCCTTGCAGCGCACATGGCTTTGCTTCCTCCTTGGACCGCCTCCCGGCCTCGTGGTCCAGACAGTGCTCCTGGGGGTGGCCATCTTGTAGGCAGGGTTCCAGGCGCCATCTTGGGAAGGTCGGCCTCAGCGGGGCGGAGCCTCGGCGGCCATTTTAGGAAGGTCGTGGTGGCCATTTTAAGAAGGTCAAGGCTGGGCCTTGCCGGCCATTTTAGGAAGGTTGTGGTGGCCATTTTAAGAAGGTCAAGGCAGGGCCTTGGTGGCCATTTTTGTGAAGGCCTGGTGGCCATTTTAGGAAGGTCACAAAAATAATAAAATAAAATAAAAATAAATAAAATAATAATATTAAACAAAATAAAACAGAAGGAAATTGACATTACTAAAACAGATAATTTATATATACAATATCCCTTGCGTGATATTGGTAGGTTCCTGAGATACTCTCTCCTGACATTCACCCATCTTTGCAAGCATTCTAGAGGCGATGAGGTCTGTGAAACTAGAAAAAGGGGTTTATATATTTTGTGAAATGTCCAAATTTAGGATAAAGAACTATTGTCTGTTTTAGGCAAGTCTGAATATTACATTTGATCAATTGATCAGCAACGAATGCCTTGCAGCTTTGGTGCTTGGCTGCTTCCTGCCAGGGGACCACTTGTGGAGGCGATTAGCTGGCCTTGATTGTTTCTTGTCTAGAATTCCCCTTTTAAAGCAGCCGTTGAAAAAGCAGTGCCCAGCAGGGCCACTGCATGTGATGGCTGGTTTTATCAACTGACACATTATCCATCAAGGTCCCACCTCCCCAGGGTCTGGTTTTACCCAACAACAATATCCATCTCTTTTTAAAACAAATTCTTCTCCCGAGGACCAGTGGGATAGCATGATGCCTTGGCCCTCTTTTTGAGTTTACTTCCCTACCCGTCGTCCCATAAGATGACATCCTAGGGCAGAAGAAGTATTGACTTTGTTGTTCGTCCATAATTATGTTACAAGGCGGACATGGTCTGTCTGCACAATGTATTGCCTGAGAGATGTGGTTCTCTTCCAAACTTTCAACATGGAAGCTGTGACGATGAGCTGTCTTGGCAGACACAGTGCAGACTTACATCGACCACATTACGTCTGATCCGGTAGAAAAAGGGATCTAAGAGATGCCTAGCTTTCTGGCTAAGAAGCAAGTTGGAGGAATTACCATAAACCATGTTTTCTCAATGTTCTTCATTACCCTTTAATACAGTTCCTCGTGGGTGGTGACCCCCTACCTTAAAATCATTTGTTTGGTTTCTTCATAACTTGAATATTGCAAATGTTATGAATTATTACATGAATTTCTGATATACAGGATATATTTTATTCATAGGACCAAATTTGGCACAGATACTCGATACGCCGAATTCGGATTTTGTTGGTTGGGGGGATTGATTAGTGACAAAAACACACCAACCCAAATTATGTTTGATTATATTATTATTTAATAACCTGTCTAGTGAGACTGATTAATTTAAGGGCCAGGCCAATTTGTAGTCTGCGGATGCAGACTTATTAGCTAGAAGGATGGTACCAAATATCCACTCTCTACTTCAGTGGCCACTTACCAGAGAACAAAATATTAGTTGGGCCCCCAAGCATCTTCATGAGTATTGATGATTAGACGGTGGTACTTCGTAAGGGGAGTGGAACAAGGGATTAGTAGATCACTGCATGGCCATGTCTCAATACGGCTTGCTATAACCATGGGTCAGCTCTTTCATAATACAACCCCCCCCCAAAAACCCCAATTGCATAAGGAAACATATAAGTTCTATAGAATTGGTTATCTGGTGTATATAGTTTTCAAATCCTGTGCCCTCAGCAGCTGCCTGGCACAGCACAATACGACAACAGTTATTCATTGCATGATCGCTCCTGGAAACGACTAGAAGCTTCTTCCCTGTGCCATTCTTCGGAAATTGGGTTTTTCCTTTCACCCATGTTTGCATCACAGTTTTTAAAATCCAATTAGTTTTATATGTTCTAATTTTGACTCCTGGATTTTCCGCTTTATTATTTGTTTTTCTTTGTTGCCTGAAAATGTTGCAGCAATACAGTTTACCTGAGGTTAGTCTACTTTTTACGAACACCTGGTCCAGTTGTGTATATCACATTAGGAGTGGTTTTCACTTGGCTTCATCAGGTCTACACTACCAACATTAGCCTATTGGTTGAAGGCTCAGGGTTTACCTGACACCTAATGTTTTTCGCATCCACAGGATCCGGTGGGATTGGTCCCGTTCACAGGGCCCATCCTATGATGATCGGGAGCCCTTGACCCACACGTTGTTAAGTGGTTGGAAACAGATGTGGACCAGGATTTGCCAGTCCTGCCAAGAACAGTTGTTGTCCTTGTTGCTGTGTTGACAGCATTTTTCGCTGCCTGCAAAATAGCGAGTTAGTTCCTTCCCCAAGACAGACAAATCCCATCGTGCACCGTTACTCAGATATGCAGATGGGTCGAGGCAGTTTGACAATTTTTGATTCAGTTTAAAGATGAACAACGATGATCCCCCCCCCCCTCGTTCACGAGGCTGCGGGGTCTTGGGAGGGCGGAAATCAGTTGAAGTCTTTCCATCACCTAGCCTATAACCATGGGGTCCCAATAGCTGAAGCATAGTTAGGGGACCCTCACTCGAATGCATTTTCTGTGTGAGGCCTATCGGGTGAAATCACCCGTCACTTCATCAAGGTTACAGGTCAGGAAGGCTGATTTTTTAATGGGTTGGAATTTCTTGTTGGCATTAATAGTAGATCCTATTGACGGTGGTAAATGATTTTAAGGATGCGCCTCAGGTGGCATCGTAGGATCCAGGCCCAGTTGGTTCAGAGCGTATTTGGGGGGCCACTGGTTCCCTGAACAGTGACCACACAGTTATGGCTCACCCAGGGGATTACCACCATCTGGTATTGCTCGAGTGGTTCCCCATTCTCATGTGGTCTCCTCTGGACATGGAGCTCTGCCTATTCGGCTGTGCAGTCCATGCAATAATTTCTCAATGTCCTGTTATCACACACTAATGTCAAGTCACCCTGGGTGATGAGCGCCTAAAGCACTTTCATCTTGTTGCCGCAAATTTACCATTTTTGATCCTCACATTGGGTCTCGATAATACCCTGTGGGCACTATCTTGCACGCAGGATTCATATGGAGTGTTACCAGGCTTCATCAGGTTTAAAATGAGAGTGTTAGCTTAATGATTAAAGGCTCAGGGCTTATCAGACACCACTAATGATTTCCTCATCCACAAGATCATGTTGGATTGGCCCCGTCGTCAGGCCCTATTCTGTGATGATCATGAACCCTCGACACACATAATTTGAAGATTTTAAAGCAAACTTGACCCAGCATTTGCTAGTTCTGCCATAATATCTTTGTTTTCATGCTGCCACATGACAGCAATTTTTCGCTGCCTTCCTAATTAGTTTGATAGTTGCTTCTTTAAGAAGTACGAATCCCATCGGGCATTGTTAAATTCAGTTATACAGATGGGTCAGATGGGTCAGATGGTTCGACAATTTGACTATTTTCCAGGACAGATCAGCGAGCTAAAGGCAGCATTGTTAGGTTAGCTAGAGGTAGTGATCCAAAAATTGTGCCCTGTTTTAGCCCTAACACAGTTTACGTCATGTGCCCCAATTCTCCAGTAACTTTTTGGTTATCAAAATGGGGCCCCATTGACTGAATTAACTTTGGGCAGTAACACAAAAGGCAATGGAGTAAGTGGGCTGGGGCATCGTAAATTTGTACCCATTCATTCAGTATTGTGGCAGTTTCCAGCTGCACAGTTGGACTTTAAAGACATATCATAAAAGGAAGGGGTATATAAAAATCCGGTTTTTAATGCGATACATTCACTTGATAATTTAACCAGTTTTTTCTCGTTTCAGACATGTTGATGAAGGTGCTGAGACGGAGAATCCCTATAAGCGGACACAGTTGTTTTTCACTGGGCCGAGTGATAGATGCTAGGACCTCCTTTGGACAGCACCTTGTTTTTGTCATGTTGCCACAGCCAATGGAAAGGGATACCTGCCCTACATTGGGGGTTTTTGATTCCCTTGTTGCATCGGATGAGCCCCTCCTGGGTGTGGGTCCTCCATTGTGAGGCAATGATGTGGGCTTACTGCGAGGTAGGCCTTGTTCTTTCAGGCAGAAGGGATTTGTATAGGCTGTGGCGGTCATGGCCTCGGCTTGTTTCGTTTGGTCAGCAATCATACCGCGCCATATGGGCTGTGTGGCGGTGATGTGCGACAAATTGGAAAGAGCCTGTTAAGCGAGTCAGTGGTGGCAGGCATGGCCACGGGTTCGTCTCATTGGGTCAGCATTCATACCGCGCCTCGAGTGGCTGTGAAGCGGTAGGTGCGGCAAATGGAGAGAGCCAGAATTGTTTTCACTGTCTGACACTGCGAATAGTTAATCTTCACGAATTACAGTTAGGTGGTGTTGAGGGACTTGGTGGGGGATGGAGACTGAATAGACATTTGTCTCCAATCTGTGGCGTAAATAGTTTAGGGTAATCCATAGACCCATATTCACTCATGCACTCTTCAAAGTTGTTTGGGCCAGTGCACAAATGCACTCAGGTGAACGTCTGTTCAGGCTGAGGGGGATGTCATTGGTCCAGAAATTTTGAGAGCCGGTTAAGTATTTCCAGAGAGGTTTTCTTGTGTTTTCCTTGAAAGGTTGCCCAGTTTTTGTGTTGCTGGGGACTCAGGAGAGTTTCCCAGTGTTGCCGAGGGGTCGTTCGCTCACGGACGATACCTCGGCTTAGCCACACCTTGTTCCCTTGACACCTGAGTTTAGTGAGGTTAAACTTAAATCGGTAACTTTAAAATAAATAAAAGTTGCCCTAATTTAATCCAATTACAGTTGTCTGTCTCCTTATTTCGGGGGTTGGAAGGTAAGGCCCTTTCCCCGCCTACGCAGTGGGCGGGGAAAGGATATTACCTCCTCGCACGAAGGGAGACTATTGGTTCCTTGGGAATCTTCTGGGAGTGGGCAGAGGCTGCCTATCTTGGGGCAGCCTCCTGCTCCATTCCTGTTTGAGGTGTTGACCCACCACTCCCGCCCGGTTACAGTATAGTGGTCGCCTTAGGGGCCGGGTAGGAATTTTTTCCCCTTCTACGAAAAAATAATAATTAAAAAATGGGGGGGGGGGTTGCCTACCCTGTACTGTTACTGGGACTTTCTGGGATGGCGGTTCTATAAATAGGACAGCGTAAATAGTTTAGGGTAATCCATAGACCCATATTCACTCATGCACTCTTCAAAGTTGTTTGGGCCAGTGCACAAATGCACTCAGGTGGACGTCTGTTCAGGCTGAGGGGGATGTCATTGGTCCAGAAATTTTGAGAGCCGGTTAAGTATTTCCAGAGAGGTTTTCTTGTGTTTTCCTTGAAAGGTTGCCCAGTTTTTGTGTTGCTGGGGACTCAGGAGAGTTTCCCAGTGTTGCCGAGGGGTCGTTCGCTCGCGGACGATACCTCGGCTTAGCCACACCTTGTTCCCTTGACACCTGAGTTTAGGGAGGTTAAACTTAAATCGGTAACTTTAAAATAAATAAAAGTTGCCCTAATTTAATCCAATTACTGTTGTCTGTCTCGTTATTTCGGGGGTTGGAAGGTAATGAGATGCAACCAAAGCATGCATAATTACAAAATACATTGTTAGATATCTCAAGAAATTGTGACTGTTGGGGAATCACACAAGGTCATCAAGTGAGTTCATTGCAGAAATGAGCTTTGAACCATGGGTTTCCCAATCTATAGCCCAGCCCTCTAGGCCCATCTACACTGACCATTTAAGTGAAGGTGGATCAGCCTATGAGTAGCCTCTAAATACATGCAAGCAAAAGCCACTTAACACCATGGTACTCCAGGACAAATAAAGCACAGGGAAAAATCTCAAATCCTACACAAATATTCAGGCTCTCCATTGGGTTCTAACAGCTGAGGGTGGTGGAATCAGAGGAGAGTGAGGAAGGAGTAGGGTGGGGAAGGAATGAAGAGGGAAAGCCATCTCTCACTCCCCAACTTTGCCCCCAACTCCTTCCAGATTTCTGTGACAGTCATATGGCACACAACCAGGAAGGATGCTGGATGACCAACAGGTAGATTGCATTGATGTCAAATCTAGCTAGATCAATTGGGGGGGGGGAGGGAGAAAGGTGTCAGTTGGGCTCCTGCCTAGCAACAATGAACCAGCTTCAGCATGGCTAAACAGTGTGGATGCCCTCCCATGACCAACATGGCTCAAGGTGTCTCCACTGAACCACAAGAGAACTGGAACCAGTGTTTTGGATGCTGGTTCCAGCCTGCAATATGTGGCTATGTAGTACCACCCTCAGCCGCCATGTTGCAATTCAAATTTTCAGACTGTCTTCCATAACCTGAATTTATAACCTTGTGAAAGGTACCTGAGGTAGGTATTTCTGAAAGGGAACAATCCAACTGATATGTGATCTGGCCTGAGCTGAGTTCTTGCCATTCTTTTCAAGGGAACTGGTATAACGATATTGCCAAGTCCAGTGATAAATAGATAGTGCCATACTTGACATTGCTAAGAGTTTTGTGTCAAGTGTCTGAATCTTAACATTATTGAATGGTAAATTTGAGTGAGACAATAAAGATGCCAACAAAGAGTCATTGGGCTTGTCACATATGAATTTAGCTTTTAAAGCAGCCCAGGAATTCTGAACTGGAAGAATTTGTTTTCATACAAAACCCGAGTTCCAGTTACTGTCATCACTACTGTTTAATCCTAGCCTTTGGTTCCTGCCATTTTTCTCTGAACATGATAATTCACATTCCTTTGATGGTGCTGCTTCATTAATGATGCTCAGAGAGCATACCTTACTTGTTAGAACTTTGTCTTTCATCTACCATCAAAACAAAACAAGAAGGGAGCTCTGAAATATATTTTGAAGGCACAGAAAAGCTATACATCTTTCTTCATGCTTAGTTCACTCCATAGATGCCTTCAGAGTACTTGATGATTGCTCACACAGTAAAAAAAAAGCCATCTGGCTGCCAACAGGGGGAAAACATGTAAAATTTAAAATATGTTTGGTTGTGTGAAATATTGATAGCAAGATCTTTAAAAATGACTGTTGTGAAATATGTTTCAATCATAAATATTGAATTTACTGTAATTATTACTATTAGAGTAGTCTTTGGGTTCATGGTTCAGTGATTCCTATTTTCAGTGGGTGAAATCAAAAATGTTAATTAATATTCTATTTAAATAAGTGTGAGATAATCAGATAATTCCCAAAGAAAGGCAGGTTTACTTCTAGTGAAATAGCTGTAGAATTTCTTCTCAGTTATATCTGAATATATTATGAGACAAAATAAATGCAGATAACGTATAAAGCAGATACCGATTTACCCTTGGATATCTCCTTCACTGTAAAACAGTCCAAAAGCATCTCATAATGCACTTAGTAAGACTGAAGGAATAATAATGATCTATTTTGTATTTTTTGGGGGGAGGGATCTCCAAATGTTATTTAAAAATCATATTTATAAACCCAAGAAAGCTGTCGAACCTGTTTCTGAAACTCTTTATTCAAAACACTTTCCTTTCAATATTTTAAAATATTCAATTTGCTGCTTCTGGTGGACTTGTTTGTTGCAACACAGTAAGTCTTAAAGAGCCAGACCAGGTAGTAGGTCAAACACAGTTTATTTCAAAACAGCTCAGTCAACTAAAAAAAATTGCAAAAAGAGCCAGGAAAACTTTAACTTCAGTGTGAATGGAAAAACAAGTAAAAAACAATGACCAAATGGTCAAAGAGTCAATAGAACATAAATCTGGATTATATCTCTGGAAAGCCAACGTTAAATTCTAAAGGAAAGCACTACACAAAAGAAAAAGCACTCATTGTCAATCATGCCAATGTTGTTGTCAAATGGGGAGGGGGGAAGAGAGCAGCCGAAAGTGAAGAGATGTCAGAACAAGCCAATCGTTGAATACGTGAAACCAGCAAACCCTCAGCCGAATCAAGTCAACGCCAGTGAGATGAATGAATCTCCCAGCTTTACATATTTCCTGGGCAAGGAACTGACTGTTAATTCATATGTAGTGTAATGTACATGGTAGGCTTGGTTGATCCATAAAACATTTGGTTAAAAACCCATTTCGGATCTAGGGGGCGCTGGTGGTTCAGTTCGGAAGTCAGTTCTGATTTTCACAGGAAAAAAATGTTCAAAACTTTCCAAGACTGCCGAGACTTCCGAATTCGAAATAATGGTTTAACAGTGTTATTTCCTGTTTCATTGGGTGGGCTTTACTTTGAAAGTAGTTGTTTTACTCCAGAAAGGGGGACGACGACAAAGGGATGAAATTCATCCACGCTGGTTTAAAATGACTTCTCTGGCGTAAGACTGAAGCAGGAGGGACAGCAAAGCGAGGAAATTCACCACTCTGCTTTAAAACGCTTGCCCAGACTCTAGATGGTCACCCAGCCTCAATAATAATAACAATAACAAAAACAACCTTTCTACCTTCATGGAGGGAAAGCACAATCAAAGCAACCCTGACAGATGGCCACCATACAGTCATACAGAAACAAATATAAGAGTCATTTTAAAAATTGCAATGGCTGCTAATAATCTACCAATCCAAATTAAAGATTTTGGAGATGACATTTTAATTTCCAAATGGTTTGGGATCTCAATACTTGGAGAAATCTCACTTATTATATAAGTCTGTTCATAGATTAAAGACATCTGGAGTGATTCTCCTCATCAGTGTGTGAGAAGGTAGAAGAGAGCCTCTTTATATGTTGCTCCAGTAGTGAAGCATTCTCTCTTTAGAGACTGATCTGGTAACACAGGTGCCCAGAAGAAACAATCCTTTGGGTCCAACTAATTTCATTCAAATCTGTACATGTACATGGCTTTTAAATTGTCTCAAACCATTCTAAGTGATTAGCTATTCTTGTTTTTACTTATTAGATTGTTTAATATCCTTTTTTTGATTTCATAGTGTGATTACATGAGACCCGTAAGTGTAAAGCAACCTATAAATCTCATGAGGAATAACATTACATTCAACAAGAATGATGCTGTAAACAGAGGTTCTGTCTTTTGAATTCTTAAACAAACAACCCTCATCATTTATATCATTTACAACAACAATTTGTTTTTACCTGCCTCTCCTCAAATCTTTAGGCAGAGTTCAGCACAGCTGAAATACATAAAGACATGAGACCATTCCAACCTGTATTAAAAGACATAGACATAAGTTTAAAACACATTCAAATCAAACATAACAACAAAACATAAGTTTATACTGCTGGGCATGACACCAATGTTTATTTATTTATTCGGTTTTATATTCCGCTCCTCCCTGCAGGCTCGGGGCGGATCACAACGACAGTCAAAGTGGACTACTTATAATTCTCAGGATATATTTAATTATTTTGGACTCAAGTTCCCATTGTCACCAGCCAGCAAGGAATACAGTTGGGAACCCTGGGCTTTTAAATAATATCTAAAGCTCCTCACATTCCTCAGCACTAATTCACCACCAAACAGTTTTTACAAAATAGTAGGTTGGTTCGAAATACTCATGATCTCCAGAAATTTGTCTGAAAACATATCTCTGCTTTTATGCCTCTTTAACACTGCCCTGTTTTATTGTTTTGAAGAAAACTTGAAAGTTTATATTGCATTATATATTTTAATTATGATTCCATTGTATGCTGTGCATCAAGCTTTTAGATATTTCATATATGAAACAATTTATAGGTGATGAAAATGAAAATAAACCAGTTATATATAGTTTGCAACTCCTCTCATTTTCCTACAGGAGACGTTCTAGCTCTATTTAGACGGACTGAAATTTAGTTCCTTAAATACACGAGGAGGTACAACTTTCTGAATGAGAGTATCTCCTACCCATAGAGGTTCTCCATGAATTTGAAAAATCAAGAGCTATAACCCTGTGGAGAGTTTTCATAGATTAAGAAGGCTCTTCCTTTCAAAAATAAAGATAAAGGGGGGGGGGGGGATTCTGTGATCCATATTCTTCTTGCTTAATGAACTC
This sequence comes from Anolis apletophallus, assembly GCA_030556195.1. Classification (NCBI taxonomy): domain Eukaryota; kingdom Metazoa; phylum Chordata; class Lepidosauria; order Squamata; family Anolidae; genus Anolis; species Anolis apletophallus. Next base: position 70,648,012 of record JARBWK010000007.1, on the reverse strand, counting down.
AATTTAAAATGTCTGAATATGGCTTCTGTATTTTAAAATCATTTAAATAAGTCTACAAAAATAGTGAACAGTTTTTGTCTCTCCCATTATCACCAGAGAGCCATTTAAATATCAATCAAATTGGCAGAAGGTTTCCTCTTATTTGTTAACATAATTGGCAAGACTGTACCTTGGAGCAGACACATAACTAATGCAAAAATTGTATCCTGCTCTTCCAAACCAAGAAGATTTAATATCAATGTGGAGATATGTTGCCAAAAAATGGAATGCAAGGAAGCCCACAAGCCTGACCTGGCTTCAATGCCTTTTTGTCCCATCTGCTTTAGAGATATCATACTCTTAATAAAAACCATGAAAATTACCTATCAATTTGCATGCTATGAACTAATCTCTTTGGATACTATGCATTGCAGAGTATTTAAACTTGGAAACATTCTGTTATATAGCTGTGAATACTGATATCTTCCAGTATTGAGTCAAAGACAGTTGCTGCTTTGTTCTTAAAGTTCAATGTGTTTTTGTGTGTATACGTATACATACTGATTGACTATGAATAGCATGCATGGGAATATTTTTATTGAAAGGAACTGGAGCAGCAATGAAACACCAATCCTCTATGATTTGAAAAGATGTGCATGCATTTTACATATGTTTAAAAGATAAAAATCTTCACAATAAGAGTTTGAGTGAATTAGATTCAAGGGATAAAATGGTTTCGTAATCTCCAAGGAATTGTTGATAGTGTGTTAGATTCTAAATGTGAACTTTCTTCATAAGGTTCTACTTCATGAGCTTTGACTCTGAGAAGGCCTAGGCATGTAACAAATATTCAAAATGATTCTTGTCTCAGAAGAAAAACTGTGTCTTGGCAGATTAAGATAGCCTGTTTAAACTAATAAAAAAAAGTCAAACACCATATTTGTTGTGGTATTTGAAGACCTTTTTGCATAAAAACATGCTGAATTTTTCATATTTTGTGCGGTGAATGAAAATCTCATATCCCCAACCCCACTCACCAACTCCCCACACAAGTAAGTGCAATATTCCTATATTCTTGCCTTGCAAAGTGAAAACATCTAATATGCTTTTCCAGAATGTAATAAGATAATACATGCACAACTATCTCGGTGTGTTATGTATCTTTGGTAGCTGTAATTGTTCTGAAATTAAGGTATTGGAAGAGCATGCCCAACAATGAGATTTACTCTATTTGTGTCGCGCCCTAGACACTTGGAACCTCCCTTAGTAAACCACAGAGACCAACTGAGGTGCAACGGTTGATTTAGAATAACTGGTTAAAGGAAAGAGGCTAGAAGTCAGTCTAAGATGCCTTAAAGTAGCACCAGCAAAATAGCAGCAGTGTTCAATGAAAGCAGCAATTGATTATAGTCCTGTAGTAATCAGGATCCAAAGCAAAACAAAGTCTTTATGCCCAAGTGGGCCAAATCCAAAGAGGGCAATAAGCAAGCTTGGCAGGCAAAGTTCTTAGCAGGAAGGCCCAGTGGCCTATTCAGGATTCCATGGTCTTGAAGATCCAAGTTGGCTCAAGATGGGGTTGGATGCTAAGGCGCAGTGTTTTATAGTTCTCTAAGGCTTTGAAGCTTTCGACGTACTTGTGTCGAGTGTCAGTTCACACAGGATGGATCTCAGCTGCTGTTTAGATCTTCTCAGCAGCAAGGTATGTAAACCCAATTAACTCTGGACATCTGGGCAAACAGGAGTCACCCCATCTCCAAGCTCTCAGTGCCTCCGCTTATCAGCACCAGCTTGAACAACAGTAGCGGCCTTGAATGTTTCACCCTGCCTGCTTTGCAGTTGGTTTACAGGAGAAATGCAGACAGGCCTGGAGGGCAACTTATTCCCATCATGGATGCGGTTTGGTTCTAGGAAAGCTAAGGCCTTGGGCCTGACAATTTGTTCAGTCCTAAGACCCACTTTTTTCCTAGATAAACATCTCTTAAAATGTGGTGTATCTTAGAATCACAGGTGTGTTATGTATCTTTTGGTAGTCGGGGTTGTACTGAAATTATGGTGAATCTTAAATCGATAGCATCTTACAATTGAAGAAATATGGTGCCACTAGAAGGTAAACTAGATGGACTCATGTTGTCATTATCAGAGCCTCTTCTCACTCTTTATCAATCATCATTTCAACAAGGTAAAGCTGCCATCTTCCTTAGCACTGGGGCACTTGGTAGCTTTATATACTTTAAAGAAGCATGAAAAAATGAAGCAGGAGCTATTGACATTACCTTTCTTCCCTAAAGGTTTGGACACCTTAAATTGCTCTTAAGAGATAAGTACATTGTTCAACAGTTTTATTCACATACTTCATTTTCTTGATGTAACCTCTTAACATACACAGAAGAAAGAGTGATTCAGTTGCCTTGATCTTTGACCTTTAGGAACATGATGAGCTTGTAGCTGTCACATCACAAATGGAAATGAGCTCAGCTGTCTGAACCTCACCCTAAAGGGATGGTTGTCAGCATCATAAAAGGACTTTGTGCTTTGTTTCTGTCAGTCTCTGCTCAAGAAAAAGCCCACATAACACTTGCATGGATGGGATAAATTTGAAACACAGAAATGCAGTTGAAGATAATTCTGATATTGCATGTATTTACAACACTGCTGGAATATGCTCATTAAAGCATATGATAAACACCACATATGTCAGTTAGTTTGAGCACTTTTCTTATTTAAAAATACAGCAAAAGGCATTTAGTAGTGTGAAGAGAAATTCTCTCATCTGGAGCCTTAGGCTAAGAATTGGTGAAACAGTTGACATTCCATCCATGTCAGTTTCACATAATTTCAATGTCCATTCTATTATACAGCACAATAAAAAAAATCTTGGTGTTTTGGTTTCTTAGGACCTCATCATATTAAAGAACGTCACTGTTCTACCACTTTTCTCCAACACAGCCAACACAGAGCCCACTGGATCTCATCACATGCCACACATCTTCTGACAGGGCTCCATGTCAGCCTCACCAGTGAAGCTTGGTAGGAGGGGGATACCTGAATATAGGAGACTACCTATATTCAGGTTGAGAATTATGGGGATAACATTGGAATAAGTGGGTGATACAGATGATGTAGGGCACTGGGTGACAGATTTGCCCTGCTGTCTCATGATTTGCTCTGCTACTTTATCCCCTCCCTCCCCGCTGTCCATGGCATCAAGGACCTCAGTGTGATGAGGTCCTTAGACCTGTTTCTAGAGTTATTTGAGGTTTTTATTCAGAACATTTCATTGGATAGACTGCATCAGCTCAAGTTCTTAAGATATGAGGATCGTAATTTTCTAAGCACGAGCAGATGAAGACTGGTAGATGACATATGTTTTGTTCTTCAAACACTAGATATGATGGGGGAAACTGGTGTCATTTTTGAAATCAGCCAGTCAAATATACCCAGAAACAGAGCGAACATTTAAGGCACCAAAATGTGTTTTGAGCAGTGTTGTCTTCCCTAATTAGTTGCAATTTTTTTGCTTTATTTTAATCTACTGTCTGTGTGTGTTTGTGTGTGTGCGCACGCGCGCGCACACACACACACATCTTAAGCACTGGCATTTTATTGATTGAGTTGCTGTGAGTTTTCTGGGCTGCATGGCCATGTTCCAGAAGCATTCCCTCCTGCCTTTTCACCTACATCTCAGTGGTTGTGTGGTTTGTTGGAAACTGAGCAAGTAGGGCTTATATACCTGTGGAATGTTCAGGGCGGGAGAAAGAACTCTTGACTACACTGTTAAATTAATACAGTTTTACACCACTTTAACTGCCATGTCTCAATGTTTTGAAATCACAGAGGTTGTAGTTTTGCAATGTCTTTGGACTTCTCTGTTACAAAGTACTGCTGCCTCACTAAACTTCCAATCTCAGCATTCCATAGCATTGAGACATGGCAGTTAAAGTGATATCAAACTGCATTAATTTTACAGTTTGGAGCCAGCCTCTGTCTACAAAATCTCATAGTACCAACTTTATTATCTATATCAAAGGTGCTACAATATCTCTTTGCATAATAATATGGTAGTAGGAATAACTTTAATCTCATCTTGTTAACTCTGCAGAAAGAAGCAATTTAAGAGAAAAACTGATTTAAGAATAAGGCATAACATGGCCATAACTGAAATTAACAGAAGCAACAATTCTGAGAGGGAAAACCAAAGGGTATAAGAAAGTAAAAGAGAAATTAAGAGTAACAGATGGTTAAATGGAAGAACTGATTACTCTTTAATATATAGATTCTAAAAATAGGATTCTAATTATCCAGAGGAAATAGTAATGCTATGATATATGGTAGCAGGAGATATATTCTGCTGCAAGGCATTAAAAGATTGAATATATGGAGCCCATTTATACAGCATGAAGGCATAGGCATTCTCTGTTGCTACAGAAATAGAATGCTTTTCATGCTCAGAGTAGATATGGAGAGTCTAGGGAGCTCTATACACAAAATGCACATCAAAAACATCGGTTTGTCTATTTGGATGAAACATAGCCAATATATAGAAAAACCAGTTTGAACTTTGGTTGCACCAAAAGGCACCATCTGTTCTTAAAACCCCACACTAAACAATTTCACTATCTGGAATTGCTAAAATTGCATAAAACCATAGAGATGTGGGCATGCAAGGACATGTGGACTGCATATATTCAGGATATTGTTTGCAAGATCGTACTATAAAGATTCATCAATACAGGTCATCCTATTTGTTTTAAGACTTCTTGGTTTATACACATATGACACAAGCACAATGAAATATTCAAAACTATTGCCACGCAATGTGTGAGGTCATTGAGCTAGTGAGAAAAATAGTCTCCTATACAAAATTTAAAATGTTTTGAGTAAGGTATCAAAGAAAATCTCCCAATTTCCATTCTCACTGAACTAGGCCTCTGTTACTCCATGATTTAGCTGATGTTTGTAGTAGAAATGGGTTTAGATTGTTAAACATTCTTTCTGAGAATATTGTTGAGTTTTCTTTCTCCCATCCCACACCTGGTAAAGAATGCTAATTTAAAGAATTTCTTCCAATTATTTTTCATGATGCACAGAGAGATGACTGTAAAATGACATTTGTTCTAGAATAAAAAAACATTGACCCAGGTGTTTTGCCTAACATTTTCAGTGGGAACTATGAAAACTATGTCAGGCTGGATTAATATTGTCATATAACACAAATTCAGAATGCAGATTAACTGCATTGAACAAGATTATATGGAAATTCATATAATCCGGTTCAATGCATTATATAGCAGTATGGATCCAGTCTCAGAAAACAAGGAAGAAGTTGTTTTAGCCACAGATGATAATGTGAAAGTCAAACTGAGATCCTATATTAAGAGCAGAAATGATGGAGCTGACCAGCCTGGCATTGGACTAGCAGACATCTTCAGCATTCAGTTGGGAAATTTCTGGCACATCCAACAGGCCAACCAGTGATCATGTCAGTTCATGGGCTGTGGAGGCTGGAGTATTACAAGTGACTGTTGTATCTTTTGGAAACATAATCAGGTGTTGCTAATGCTACTGCATGCAGTATCTTGTACAGGTCTTATCTAGATGAAATTATACTAATCTATAGGTAATATTCCAAAGTAAAGAGAAGTAAAAGCTCTTTCTTCCCATCTGTTCACCTCCCTGCCTTTATGTATCCAGAGGGAGGGAGGAAAGACCAAAAAATTAAGTACTCAATCAGTACTTTAGACAAATCTATTCTGGGTCCATTATATTTACCTGTGTGATAAATTTAAACACACCCAAAAAGACTGTAAAAATGCCAGCCTTATAGCGTTGGATAATTTTCCTTTAGGGAGAATCTATTTCTGTATATTAATCCTAATGAAGTTATGCTGATTTATATCTGTTCAAGATCTGACTCACAAAGATTCCAATTCAAACACTTTTACTCTGATCAATAGCTGATGACAGTAGTCCTCCCGTAATTGGCATAAATTACTGTTGTGGTACCACTATGGGAATTGTAAGTATGAGAGAAAAATCATAAATAGACTAAAAAAACAGAATTAAAATCCCCTTATCTAGAATTTATACTCTTGTTAGGTCAAGTTTTGAAGATAGTACTTTAAAAAAAGTTTCAAATCACATTTGCAGTCAGATGAAATTGAAAAAAGGCCAGCCTATTACTGGAAGATAATGAGTCAGAGTGATTCATTCAGCCTCTTGGTGCTTTTCTTGTGAACCAATCAAATGAAAGGTCACAAAAGGCATTCACAAGGAAGATGAACCTCAGCTTTGACTAATAACAAATCCAAAGTCATTAGGATGCCTAACAATCTTTGGCCATTTTGTACTCAGATGTAAGAGCCATTGAGTTCAAGAGGACTTGCTTTGAAGTTGTTGTCTATAAGATAGCAATAAAACAGAAGGGCTAGAGAGAAAAATCAAACGGAGAAGAATTCATGTCAATACAAAGTGTTCATATCTATATTGAAGTGTCAAACAATGATACATTAAATAAATCTACTATTTTGGCAGGTCAGTTGAAATGTTCTAATGAAGATTTGCACCAGGAAATCATATAATGCAATATATTGTCTATTGTCATAGGAATCTTTATACTTGGCGATAACCAGACTAGAAATTCTTCTTAAGAGACAATAATCAGGGAAGGTGCCTTCTTCTTGAAGATACCTCAACAGTGGAATTCTCTCTCTAAATACTGAACTTGGCTAGTGTTCTAATTTTGTTGACCTTTCTATTTTCTCTAGCATTTAAAATTGGAATTTTCAATTGTCAGAGATAGTTTTTTTTAATTTTGAAGAATGCTGCTGCAAATAGATACTCAATATTTTTACATTGTTTATTACTGCCTTTGCTCTATTACCCATATTTCTCTAATTCACAAGGCCACCCAGGGAAACTCTTATTGAAGAATTAGTTAGTTATTAAATTTCTACTACAACTTCTCACAGAGGTTCTCAATGTAGTCTACATGGTTCTTGTCCTCCCTAGAGAGAGCTAAGACTGAAAGACACTACCTGATTCCATTGGGTGGTGATCAGCAGGACAGATGCTGTATAGTGTTTTAATTATTTTAAGTAATTTAGGTGATTTTGACTGACTTGTATGTTCACACACACACACACACAGAGAGAGAGAGAGAGAGAGAGATGTGTGTGTGTGTATAATTTTAAATTGGATATTTTAATGTTGTGGGCTGCTTTGGGTTTCAATCAAGAGAGAAAAACGGAATAAAAATAATAACAACTACAATAATAAGCCTTTGTAAGTGACAAACTTTACTTCCCTCTTGTCTTCCTTCTCAGGCTGAAAGCCTCAAACTGGCACCACATTCTTCATGTTATATGGTCCCAGAAGCCTTCTCAGGACAGCTTGGAGGAAACATATCCAGATGGTAATGTATGAGCACCTTCACCGGAAGTACTTAACCTTTTTGATCTGTGTGTCCTTCACCCTAATTAAATTATCAGGGATTAGTCTTCCATGACAATGCAAAGCATGGGAATAACAGATTGGTATAAATACCTTTTTAACAGCTAAGTCACCATACCCACCAGCCAAAAAAACTCCCCATTCTGAATTTTTGGTAGTAAAAGCAACCATGAAGGTGGCAAGTAGTGTGGATCAGATTCCAATCATCTCATAAGGCAAAGGATTTTCTAGCACTCGAAAACTTTTCTGTTTCTTCATGTCATTTTATGTGATAGAGGTGTGGAAAATGGAGGAAGATGAACATCTGCTGACTCTAATCCTGACTTGTACCTGTTCCTGAAGAAGTCAGGTCATGGTAATGCATGCCTTGGTGGCAACCTATTTGTAACATACTCTACATGGGATTATATGTGGAAAGTGCTCAGATAGAGTTTGCTTCTCTCATAGCAAAAATTCTATACACCGTGCAATCCGAATTGCAGGAATATGATCAACGGGACAGTACATCAATTTCAGAGGATCATATTCCTGCAATTCGGATTGCACGGTGTATGGACTGGTTTTCCCTTGTGGAAGCATTTACGTGGTCGAAACTAAACGTTGTCTATGCCAGCGTGTGTCAGAACACCGTTCGCGGATCCGCCAGCTATCGGAAGACTCCCCACTATACACACATTGTAAAGAAAAAACCATGGACCGGACTCCCTACGATTCTTTGGCTTACAACGGGTTATTATCCCCCCACACCAAAACACTGATTTGCTTTTGAGACGTGCAGAAGCAGCCTGGATTTTAAAACTCAATAGCGAACAGCCCTCAGGCCTAAATGAAAGATTACGAATTCATGATCTGACCCTTTAAGACTCTCCTGAATGCTCTTCTCCTTACTCCCCAGCCCCACCTGTGCTCCTTACCTCCAGTGTGTACTTAACTGTATTGTTTGCCTTAATTATTTGCATTTGCCATGACCACATAGGGAGACACACTTCTCGCCCTATGCTCTAGGTATGTTTATTTGCCCTGCATTATATTTGGATATTTGCCTCTTCTGACCATGCTTAAAATATTGCCGCATTTTGTGTATAATTATATGGAATACTACTATACTATGTCTATGATGTATTGTTTTGTGGGTGCTTTTATGGATGTCAAGATGACTTACTATGTATAATTTTTGCAGACTAATATGGTCACCTACCTCTGTGGACACCCCTACTCACCTGTCGCACAGCCTTGACAAAGACCAGCCAGGTCGAAACGTGGAAAGGGCCCACGCACCTGCATCCTCGTCGGCTTTCGACGACATCGGAATACCACCGACCACCCCACTTGGGGTCTACCCATCACCACGCATCGGCATGTGGATTACAAATTGACAAATTTAGTTAACGCAACGGCGTTTGGATTACAAATGGACGTTTGCCTACTATTATTTGATGTGTGCATTAACACGTATTTGTTCTGAACTTGCTACAATAATAATAACATTTATCTACTGCCTCGAAATTCGTGTGTTTGTTTGAGCCTCCTTAGGCATGAACACAAAAAATTGACTCAGGATGTTGGCTTTATCTCACTTTCAATAGCTTGTGTACATATGCACCTTTGTACTCTTAGCCTACAAGTATTTGAGGCTTTTCTATTAATATACTAGGACTTTGTTTGATTCTTCTGTTGCTTGTGAAACCTCTGTTTGTATAACTGGACAAAACATGATACTGTTGTGTTCAGTTTGAGCAAGAGAAAATTGATAGTGGGCATAATAGACATTTTTCAGAATCAGGAGGGGTGCCATATAGAAGATGGAGAAAACTTGTTTTCTTCTGCTCTAGAAACTAGGATACATAGAAATGGATTCAAAGGAAAAGAAAAGTAGATTGCATGTAAATGTTACGAAGAATTTTCTGGCAGTGAAATCAGATCAACTATTTCAGAGGATGGTGCCTCCTTTGGTAGTGTATTTCTGCATGACTGGATTTGAACCAGATAGCCCTTGAGATTGCTTTTGAATCTATAATTTGATCATTCAGTGATCACACATGCACACTTAATTTGCTATTGTACATGAGACCAACCATATACCCAAGAAAATAAAAAAATATTGCAGGTCCAGAAGCAAAATTGTGCATTTGTTAGTACCATGACAGAAACTTATAGTTCATTATATTCAACCATTTAATTTCCATTTTGCATTGCATTTATTATGGGTTGGAACTGATATTAATATAATATAATACAACTTTATATATATACAGCTCTATATCCCTGAGGGGGACTCAGGGCAGTTTCCAAGTAACATCACCAAAACATACAGAGTAAACAGCATGATATAAAATTAACTAACAACATAAGCATAAAATTGTCACAATAACACATATATAAAAATAATCCTGCCAAGTCAGAGCAATTAAAAGGCTGGGCCAAGGCTAGTGCAAACTCAAAAATATGAGGGGACCGGGAATTAAGTATAGTTCTATAACAGGCTAACAACAACAGCAGGTACGGGTCTGTAGCTGCTCATTTGCACGGCCTATTAGAGGGATGACCGGAGTAATAGGCAGGAAGTATAAGGCCATATTCAACAATGTTTGGGGCTGAGCTAGAACTGGTCATTCTCAAAGGCTTGTTGAAAAAAGCAAGTCTTCAAGCTCTTACAAAAGGAGGGGAGGGATGGGGCCTGTCATATTTCCCTTGGAAGGGCGTTCCAGAGGTGGGGAGTCACCACCGAGAAGGCTCTCTCTCTCATCCCCACTAACCATACTTGTGATGGTGGTGGGTGCGAAAGGAGGTCCTCCCTGGAAGATCTTAGCATTCACGCTGGTTCATAGAAGGAGATGTGATCATGGAGATAGGCGAGGCCCGAACCGTTTAGGGCTTTATAGGTCATGATCTGCACCAGACCTCTTCTAGGCTCTGATTCAAGCTGTGAAATCAGGGGGAAGAGACATACAGTAGTCAGGATTAAGAATAGCTGCTGCTTCCTAATCCATATAATGTAGTCTCATGAAATCACAAGAATTTTAGAACACAAACATCACGGGCATGTTGCCAGGGAACATTGATACTCATGGAGTATATTAAAAGCATTAAACAAAATAAATTCTCTAGAAGCTTAAGGGAAACAATATTTTATAAATTGATATGGTATTCACAAACAATGGAAAAGAAGAGCCTCTTGAATGGACAAGCACCCATCAAGTGTTCCACTTCCAATATATATTGTAGAGTACTTCATCATTTTATAGTTTATGGTGTGCTTTAACCCTGCTCCTTTGTAGTCTTATGCTGGTACTTTGAAAGAGCTCTTCTCTATATACATTACATTGTGTTTCTGAATAAAAAATTGCCTGAGGTTCAAGGAAAAGTGAGAATGGGTTCTCTTATATCAGTTCACTCTTACTTTATTCTGCAAAGTTTGAATGCTGTGTTGCCTACATCCAGTTTGATAGAATCATCATTCTACTTCTTCTCTCTTAAAAGAGACTCAAAGCAGCTAAAAGTGTTGAAAACAATATGATGTGCAATTTAAAACCTAAAATATATAAACTATAAAATAAATCTAAACATAGAACTAATAAAAATAAATATTTTTAACTTAATCATCTTTTAATTGTGTTAACTGCTTGTTTATTTTAACATATGTTGTACTGTTTGTGTATGTCAAACGTTGTTGATACGGCCAGTGGGTTAATCAATAAAGACTACTACCTTTAGATCTTAGGGAAAGCCATTACAATTATTTAAAATCCTGTTAAAATACAGAATACACTGCACATCACCTCACATCTTATTTAAAAGTCTATCTGGATTGAAAGGTTTTAGACTGATGCTAGAAGACTAAAACCATTTTGGCTTTTCTCAGCAAAGAGTTCCAGAGCCAAGGGCCAGCCACCAAGAAAGCCCTCTCTCATGTCTCCACCAACTGAGCTTGCTAAGGGTCCATCCAGACAGGCCCAAAATGCAGGATCTGTCCCACCACAAATAAACCTTAATTAATCTGGAGTAATGTAATGTCTGGATCTTTCCAGGTGTGGACCTACTTTCGTGATCCTGGGGATCAATCCCCACAGTGATCCTGATTCTTCAGGCTTTTGGATTCCGAAGAAGTGGGATGGCACTTTTTGTGTTTCTCCTTTTCCTTCCTGGTCTTGACAGATGTTGACAGATGAGTATAGATACCATGTTTACCTCTCATTTGTTTTCTTTAACAATATTGGTTAACACCTAAACAGGACTAGGTTGAAGGTGAGACACTTATCTTTCACATACAAAGAAGGATCTTCTCTTCATACTGTTACTGTCTACTGAGAAAAGTAACAATGGAAAGAGTTGATCTAGCACTCCAAATGTGTTTTCTTCATCTAATTAATATAATATCTGACTATTGTTAAAAACAAATACAAGAAAGGGGCTGTGCTATCACCATATTATCCATTGTTGGGAGGTGGCAATCTGAAGACTTATGGTTTTTCATGAAGTAGATAACTTCCAAACATGGAAAATATAATTTCCCTCACTATGGACAATGGCAAGAGTGGCAAAGATGTGCTCCCCTTCCTGAAAATGTATTTAAATGACATTGCAGAGTAATTAAATATGGCTATTATAAGATGTCACTTCTAGCTAAACTCACTGCAGATGCCCATCTAGAAATAATCAATCATTAGTCAGTATCACACATACTTTGATGCAGCCCTGCTTGTCCTCTGGACAGATCTGTTCACTACCTTGCCACTGCGAAGTTGCAAGATGCAGTCCAGCATCTCCATTGCTTAATATCAAGGAATAAAATTGAATACAACTGAATTTAATATTTGCTAGACTTGTTTGATTTTAAAAAATCGAAATTAGTTTCGGATGTAAAGGGCACTAGTGGTTCACAGAAAAAAACGTTCAAAACTTTTCAAAACTTCAGAGACTTCATAATCCTTCCTTAATGGTTTGAAAGTGTTATTTCTGTTTTCATTGAGTGGTCTTTACTTTGAAAGTAGTTGTTTTACTCTAGAAGGGAGGGGGAGCAAAGGGAGGAAAGTCATCCCTCGGTTTTAAAATGCTTCCCAGGCTCACGGGAAGAAGAGAGGAGGAAAGTGAGCCACTTGGTTTTAAAATGCTTCCCAGGATCATGGGCCTCCCAGGCTTGAGCCGAGGCCAGGAATCATTTCTGACTCACTTACTGCTTCATAACATAAATGGCGGAAAAGCTTCGGAAGGGCAAAGGGGCTTCCAGTTTCCTTAAAAACTTTGAAATCGCTTCAAAATGCAAATCTTTCTGAATTTATTCCAAATTACGAAGATTCCGACCGAACCTAACCATCTCTAATATTTGCAGTAGAGACAGGATGAGGCATTGACAAGGTAAATTCTTTCCACTTGTTGTTAACCATTTTTCAAAAGTTTGGTTTATCTTTTTTTTAAAATGAATGGAGGAATCAAAGGAAGCCCCAAAATTAGAACAGAGCTTGGAAAATCTCAGTAGTAGGGGGAAGAGATGTACTAAAAAGGCAATGTAGAATTAAAATGTGAATTCTTTTTGTTTTCTGCATTCAGAAATGTTAAACAGCGGGATAGCTACACACGGTCATATCAGTACTCAAACAATAAATTGTTCTAAGCCTTCCACACAGTGGTTTTTTTTTTCAAAGCATATTTTGTGGTTTTCATGGAAAAGCACAGCATCTGTAAAACAAATGGTATCAGTCATATTTATCCTGGGATATAGCCTAATATAGCAAAACATAAATATTTATTAATGCAAAGTCTGGGAGGCTCCTGGCATGAAGCTATGCAGAGCTGTACATCTGTATGCTCAGAGGACAACACACTGATGTCTCTGTGCCAAGGTTTCTCAAATTCCCCTATTTTTACTTGCTGTGAAATCAAATAACATTTTGAATTACTAAGCTACACTAAATAGTTGGTTCTTTGATTAATAAATGCCCACTTAGTTCAAGCTTAGTTCAAGCTATAATATAAATGTGTATGATACTATGGGGAAAGAAAGAGAGAAGTGTCAATTAGGCCCTTTTAAAACTGCTTCAGGGACCTCTGGCTTAGCACTAATTTATTACCTAATAATAAGCAATATTCCATATAAAATATTTTATCATCTTTTCTAAATCCATCTTTATGATTCCCTCGGAAGTCTTACATAATATGCCAGAGTGATGGATGTAGCCAGACCAACTAGATCAACTTCTGATTGCAGGGAAGAAAGAGCAAAATATATTGCTGGACAAAATGATGCAAGATATTGAAAGCAATAATAGAAAGAAAAAAAACCCCACCCGTATCTACAAATATTGTGCTAAACCGGTCATGCAAATGCACCTGCAATATGAGGTTAACTTTCACATAGAACACAAATGGGTACTTGTGGACTAACTGTCTGGGATTTTCTATCACTGTTTTAGGCTGAATCTACACTGCCCTATATCCCAGGATCTGATCTCAGATTATCTGCTTTGAACTGGATGATATCCAGTTCAAAGATTTTTATATGCTGTTTTATATGCTGTGAGCCACCCTGAGCCTCGGGAGGGGCAGTTTATCAAATCGAAATAAATAATGAAAATAAAAATAAAATAATAATATCAATCTGCCAGATAATCTGGGATAAGCAACTCTGTTATTCTGGCATGAACAGAATTCTTGGGAAAGTGGTTTGGGAAGGTGAGGACCTTTGTAGGAGAATATTCAAACGGTCCTGCCCTAAACTACATTTCCCAGAATTCTGCTTGTGCCAGAGGAATGGGACTGCCCACTTTAAAGTCCCAGTGTAAACTAATCACATGTGATTAATTGGAAAAATTGTTCTGAAACTTGGCAGGCTTAAGGTTGTAAATGTTGCCCACAAGTGTGCCATGTTTCATCCAGATAGCCATAAAACTGACAGAGAAACAACCTTCACAAATTTTCCCCATTGCCGCTAATGGAACGAATCTTATCAAAGCAATTCAAAACTTTGGAGATTCAGATTACAAATCAGAATGTGACCGCTCTGAATCTTTACAAAATGAAGTAGGAGCCACCAAATTTTCTGAAATGAATTACTAATTGGATTTCAGCCTTATTACACACCTCTAATCCTGTATAGATTCAAAACCTTTAGACATGCAATTATTCAATTTCAAATATTATTATTATTATTATTATTTATTTCAACTTGATAAACCGCCCTTCCCGAGGCTCAGGGCGGTTTACAACATATAAAAACAGCATATAAAAACAGCATAATAATCAGAAATTATCATTGCGATGATCATAAAAGTCCTTTGAATCCTACTCTGAGTTGCTCAGAGTTATGGAGATCTGTCCTGTAGGCATGATAACAAATCGAAAAATGGCGATTCTAAAATCAAATGGGGGGGGGGATATTTTTTTTGAATAGTATATTAAAGACTTACAAAAAAAATTGCAAAAAGTTCTAAAATGTAACTTAAGTATTAATGAAATTCTAAATTGGTTCTAAAGTAGGAAAAGCAGGGAAACAGTTAAAAATCAAGGGGGGAACATTCCCCTTCACCTCTGCAGTGCAATTAAGTGGAGCTGTACATGTATAACATAAATATAAGAGGTAGTAGCTACTAGCTCTCAGGACAATTGTGAAAGTGAAGTACGATTCTCCCCCCTTATTATTTCCCCTTTCCCTCCTTTCTTCCTTCTCTACCCTCTTCTTTCATTCCTTCCTTTGCTCTTTGGTTCCCCATCCCTTCTTTTCTCTTTCCTTCCTTCCCTCCCCCTTCTCTACTTCTTCCTTTGTCTCCTTCCTTCCTTTGTTCATGTTTTATTTCCCTAATAGCAATTAAACAGAAAGATATATGTATAATATATAGACTTTCTGCTGTGCTTTCTGCAACCGAACTTGCCTATCTCAGATTGGCCTCTTTAGTCATCAGCGCGCTTGTAAAAAGCGTGGGATGAGTCCTTCCTGAATCTTCGTTCGTGAAGTAATGCCGAGAGAGAGATATGTATTAATGCAGTGGTTCCTCATGTTGTGGTGACCCCCATCCATATTTTCGTTGCTACTTCATAATTTTGTTACTCTTATGAATTCTAATGCAAATATCTAATATGCAGGATGTATTTTCATTGTTACAAATTGACAAAAGTTAAAGCATAGGGATTAATCACAAAAACAATATGTTTGGGGGAGGATGGACAACGGATGATGGGATTTGCAGTACCTTCAACGAATTCAGCTCTGACTTCCACAGCTGAGACCCCATGAATGACAGACCTGGACCAAACTTGGCACACAGAACCCCCATGACCCACAGAAAATACTGGAGGGGTTTGGGAGGAATTGACAGTGATTTAGGGAGATAACTCTGAACCCAAACAATCCTGGATCAGGACCAAACTTGGCCTGAATACTCAATATGACCAAATGTGAACGCAGATGGAGTTTGAGGAAGATAGACCTTGACATTTGGGAGTTGTAGTTGCTGGGATTTATAGTTCACCTTCAATCAAAGAGCATTCTGAACTCCACCAATGACAGCATTGGGCCAAACTGGGATCCGGGCGAGGGTGGGGGGAAAGAGGAGGGGCGAAGGAGGAGGCAATCAGCTGATTGCCTCCTCCTTTGCCCCTCTTTCCCCCCCGCGCTCGCCGGCGCCCTCGCTCACCCCCCTCGCCTCTCTCTAGCCCCGATGCATGGATCGAGGCTAGAGAGAGGCAGAGAGGGGCGCGGGGGCCTTTCTCCTCCTCTCTCATCAGCCTGCCATTGGCGAGAGAGGAGAAGGAGGCCCTCGCTCACCCCCCTCACCTATCTCTAGCCTTGATCCTGAGGGAGCGAGGGCCCAAGTTTGCCCAGGCTAAGAGGAAAAGGAAGAGGCCTGAGGCTGTGAGGAATGGTGGGAGTTGAAATCTAAAACACGTACCTGGAGGGCTGAAGCTGGCCCCTGCGATGGGGCATGGCAGAGCAATGGGGAAGAGAAGGAGGGGGGGAGAAGCCTGGAGGACTACACTTTCCAGAATGCATTGCCTAGCCTACCTAGCAGCAGCGTCACTTCCAGTTCCCCATAGAAATGCGGGAAAAAGAAGAAGCTGAATGAAGGCGGGAAGGAAATGAGGGGGAGAAGACAGGGAGAAGTGAGTACGTAGTACAATAATTAATTAATTAATACTTAAGAATTTCTTACGATCATAACGCAAATTGTTGGCCTCAAGGACCGTAAAAGGAAGTCTACTTCCTGGTTTGCGGCAGCGATACGTAAAACCTCAAAAGTCCCATTACATACGAATCTCTTACGAATCCTTTTAATTTTCATTTCATTTTTCTCATGCCTACTGTCCTGCTAGCAATTGTGGTGCAGCAGGATGATTTTTCCAGCTCCCCTTCTCTGGTGAATTGGACTAAGCTCCCTTCTACACTGCCATATAATCCACATTATCTGCTTTGAACTGGATTATATAATCCGGTTCAAAATAGATAATCTGGATTTTATATGACAGTGCAGAAGGGGCCTGAGACAATCAAAAGCAGGAATTCCATCACAATTCCTTATCTCACCGTAGATTACCGATGGGAGGGAACTGGAAACATCACCCTGCTGAATCCTAATTTCCTGAGAAGTGAGGAGGTGAGAAGATGATAGTTACACATATCCATAACTAAATTGGTGATGTAAGCATCTGGTCCAGTTCTCTATAAACAAAACATTCAGAGGTTGATGTACCCTTTGTGTACTCACCAGCATGTAATCATGCGCAATGACAAGGTTGACAACAACCTCCACAACATCGAACTTGAGGATCAGGTAGCCATGTATATAATAAGGACATTACAAATGTTAATAATAATTTTGTTTGACATTATTAGGATAAGAAAACACCTCTTGCACAAGCATACTACAGTACAGTGTGCAGATGTAACATTAAAAAGAGTGAGTCTGTATAGTGGCCAGAATTCGGTATCATACAGATCATTATCTGGAGTACATGCTCATGACTTATCTATATTAATAATTTATACATAGTCATGATTGTGGAACTATTGCCACTATTATATTTCCCCCACTCCAAGAACCTTAGCAAAACCAACTACAAAATGTTCCCATAGGCTGTATGATCATTTTTCAAAAAAATTCTGTATGTGACTTTATACAGTATAGTTATAGTGTTCTTACACTGTAGAATATTTGTACAAATTGGGGGCTGAAGGAGGAGGTGCCCTCCTGCGCCTTTGAGCTCCAGGAGCCCAAAAGGTGCAGGATGGCTTTGGGGACTGACCCCCAAGTTTGCATTTCGCAACACTACAGGACCAATACCTTATTAGATGCAGGTCTTTCAGGAATGAGATATTTAATTAATTCATTTTTACCAGGGGCATCATTTGCACACCTCCAGTGAAAAACGGGACAGGTCCTCCATTTTGTGCCTGTCTGGATGGGCTCTGAGAGGCAGGATCTACACAGCCCTATATCCCAGAATCTGATCACCATTTATCTGTTTATCCCAGATTATCTGGCTGTGTAGACTCATATAATTCAGTTAAAATTCTAATAATCTGGGATCAGATCCTGGGATATAGTGCAGTGTAGATCTAGCCTGAGACAGAACTATATCACAGTATTGTCATTGGCACAACCAGGTAACAAGCTAACATTTCTTCATCTGCACAAGCATTTAAGGGACAGATGTCAGTGGTGAAGAAACGGAAGGAGAAAATAAGAATATCATTGGAAAAGGGTAGTCTTATACAGTGAGTATATCCCAAACTCTATATTTTTACTGGGAAAGTTGGGGGTCGGCTTATATGCCCTGTCGTCTTATACGCTGGTACTTCTTTCCTACCTGCAATAAACTTTGATGTTTAAATTCTCTATATTTTTCTATTTACTAATTATCAGAAGTGTAGCAACCCAGTTCTCTTTTGTGCCTGGGGGGCAGGGGCAGCACCGGGGGTCCCACTTGCATTAGATCCAGCCGCAGCTGATGAGGAAATGGAGGAAGGGGTTAATGAGTTAGCTGGGCCTTCCTCTCCCACAGAGAGCTCGGCCTGGGATGATGGATGGCCAGACGGCTATGATAACTGGGAAGGTCAGGCTGATTCAGAAAGTGTTGATAGTGATGATTGTTATGAGAAACCAGGTGGGTATGGATCACAGGAGAGAATTTGGGAAAACATGGACGATGAGGCCATGGAAGCTGAAAGGGAGTTCGACTCTCACGAAGATAGTGAGCCAGGTGCTGGGAGGCAAGGACGAAGCTTTGATAGGAGACGGAGCATTGAGGCTAGCAGGAGGGGCTGGCACCGCAGCCTAGAGCGGCCGAGAGGTGCGAGGTCCCATAGCACAGACTGGCGGAGAAGCCTAGAGCGTCGGGGTCCTCGCCAAGGGGATTAAGTATAGGATCCGTGAGAACGGATACTCAGTAGCTCGGCCACTTCTATTCTAAGCGGAGTGAAGCGAGCAAAGGACTACGGAGCCAAGTTGCCGGCTCTTGCCTTGCCAAGAAGTTTCTTGGGTCCTGTTTTGAACTTTGTTTTGTTCCTTGATCCACATTGTTTTGCCAAGCTTTTGCCAAGCCATTGGATTGGATTACTACAGACTCTTTTCTTGTGGATTGAACTTTTCAATATTTTATGGAAATTTACCTTTTCACCTGTTCTTTATTATTCAATAAATACCGTAGTTAGCTGATTACCGTCTGTGTGTGTGTGATTAAGGGGCTGGGCCTAGTCCTTGCATTGTGACAAGAAGAAATAAGGAGTACCAAATTATTGGCTATCTTCAATGAGTGCATGAAAGCAAATGTATACATATATCAATCTACACATAAGAGTTAATGTGCAAGATATATAAGTACTTTGTTATTTATTTATTCAAAATCCAGCTACTATATTAATACTACTCTTTAATAAAAATGAATGCATTTGTTAAACAGAAAACGCCAATTCAATTAATATGCAAAGAGTATGCAGGAAATTTTAGTACGCACAAAAACGTAACTTTGGCAAAAGCTGAAAATTCAGACAAAACCAATCAGCATAAAGTCCTGGTTACAGCTGAGAGGTTATCATGAGAAGAACTGGATGCAAGAACTCTTTTTTTTTTCTTTGAGTGCAGTAGGCTTTCACCTGAAATGTTAGCAGGAAGTGAAGAGGAATGTTCCAGTTTTTCACTTCATTAAAATTTCACAGTAATATAGGCAAATATGGTTGAAAGATAAAAAAAAAATCTTACTTCAAAACCTGAATATTTTCTCATCTTTTAATCTCAGAACATCTTTTGGCAGAGTGTGCTGACAAACTGCCATGTTTTGGTTTTGGGTTTTTTTGCAATAAGCAATTGCTTGTAAATAGGAAACCCTCCCTAAACGTCTTTATAAATGAAAATATTTAGGCTTATGTTATGAGAAGAGTTGTGTAAACACAGGTGTTTCTCACATCTGCCAGAAAAAAATCATGAAGGGAGGAAGAGGCTGTTCCCATGCCAGGTAAAACTCTGTTGCCATCACCTGATATATTTTGAGCAATCTTTCCTTGGTGAGTTTTTGGACATTCAGGATCTACAGGGATAATGATGTCAATTACTCTTGGACCGGAAAATGAAATATACAGCACACAAGGGGCGAGGGGATCACAGGCTGATTCAATTCTCAGCAGTACCTAGTAGCCAGTCTGAAAGTTTATTTTAAAAGCCCTCCTAATTGATACCTCTATGTATTTTTAAAATTCCTATTCTCATTTCAGGACTAAGGATATCCAAAATTTGCACATGATTGTTTTGCACAGAAAATAACGTTAAATGGCAGGAAACAGCACTTTCTGCAAAGGAAATTCTATTTCTAAACAGAAATATTTCATGCACATACAAACATTGTTTCTGCACATAAAATGATGCTTGTGCAAATCACCTACACACATTTTTTCTGAAGAGGGATTAACTTTTTATATAGAAGTAATCTGGAACAGAAAATGCTGTTTTCTGCACAAAACAGCTAAATGCAAATTTTGTGCATAATTATTTTTTAATAGAAAGATTCTTGCAAATCCAGATTTTTCTTGTTGGATATTCCTAAATGAATATTCTTTTCATTTGTTATACAGATAACTTAACAATAACTATATTGCTCAATACATGTGGCTTTCTGCATGAAATGCATCTGTTTCTGATTCCCACTGTTATTGTTGTCTTTTATTTGTTGTTACTATTTTTGACTTGTATTGTTTTGTTATGTGTTTTCAAATTGTATCCTGTGGCATTTTCTGATATATGAAGAAAAAAGCATGCATATTCATTCTTTCATTTATTATCTGCCCCTCTTTGGGGCTCAAGGTGGGGTACAACAATGTAAAAACAAAGACATAAAACAATATTAAAATAGGAAATACAAGAATACAATACAAGGCCACCATTAGTCTTTGGGATTCATGTGACTTTAAGAGTTTGCATTCACCTCTAAATTATATCCACAATGCTGATTCCTATGCTTGTGAAAGTAGGTACTTTTTCATAGTCTTTCCAGCAGATATTATTTGTAAAGGTATTTTTATAAATAAATAATTTAGCCCTTTATCATAAAAAAGCAGTTATGCAAATATATTCATGAGTAGTCCAATTGACCTCATTAGCACTTGCCTGCTCCATCTGGGCTGTGTGAAATAGTGTCTCCTGTGTGAATTGGCAAACTACCATATGTGTATAATTTTCTCTTGCAATATGCAGCTGCTGGTGGTAGTTAGCTTTGACCACCTTCCCCCCTGATCTTTGTACTGTTTCCTGTGTTTTTTTATTTCTTGAAGCATTTGACATGGTGATCTTAAACATTTGGTTCATTATATACAAATACACGTTACTGTGAATTTGACATGGAGAACAATCTAGTCATAGTTTTAGGAATGGCATAATTTTAAAAGAGCTCACTTCCTTCTACACAGAAACACAATCACACACAGAACCATTCACATAAGTTACCATATTTACTCAGGCTCATCTTTTTTGGTTAAATTATCATACCAAAATTAGTGTAATATGGCAATCTTAGTATTGAGCCAAAGCAAAAGTGGATGCTGTCTCAGGAGTACCTGGATCTCCTATTTGAGGGACATCATCTCTAATTTAAATGTCATGGCTCAATGCTATGTCATGGCTCAATGCTATGCAATCCTGGGAGTTGTATACAGCATTCTTTGGCAGGGAAGGCCAAAGTGAGTTTCAAAGATTTTCAGTAATTTAATTTACATTAATTTTGAAATGTTGTCTTAAAATATTTAATTGAAAATCATTGAGTAGTTAGATAGTTATTTCTTAATGTATATCTCTTATTTGTCTAAATGGTATTATGTGTATCCCAAGCTCATTCATAAGGGGACACATACAAAAACTTCTAATCTAATGAATGTTTAAATGAACACACTAAATTGAATGTGTGTGCTGAGGCTTAAAGTAAGGTGTCTTATAAATGGAGAAGAGAAGACTTTTATGATCGTATCTGGTAAAATGTCAGTAATACTATGTTTCTATGTTGGAAATAATTTAGATTTTATTTTGTTTGTGCTTGGGAGTATTAAAAATGCATTCATTGCACAAATGTATCCCCTATTCATAAAAATGCATTTCTTACAAGAGCAAATATTTTAAGGTTTAAGTTTTTGTATGAGTCTTGTAGCAAAGAAGAGTTTGTCCCTCATATGTCAGAGTCTTTTTACATCACTCTACATAATTATAAGTTTTAAATCTGAGACAAGTTTTCTTAAAACCTGGAAAAAACGAATCCTGGATTAACAAAAATCTTCACCGTTCATGATTTATTCTTTGCAAAATTCACATTGAAAACAGAATTTTCTGCATATTTCTGTGCTGAAATATTATCTTTGTGGAAAATTGGAAGGGGGGGTAGCACAAAAAGCTCCCCAAAGACATTGTGTGTAAATTATGTATTGGAACTCACTGGATTTTTTTTACAAGGAAAATTAGGATGGCATGCAAATTATTGGATTTGAGGACTCAGTCAATTGTCTACTTTCTAAAAATGTTTGGGTGTCCACATGTATATGCAAGGCTTCTTCACCCTTCACTTGGGAATCTCCCTCTACTTACTTGAAGACCTTTTGAACTGTTTGTCTTGAGTGATTCATCCTTTGATTGTGATTATTCTTATTCTTATTATTACCCCACTTTATCTCCCCCAAAGGGGACTCAAAGCAGCTTAACATAAAATCATTAGTATAACCATTTTTAAAAATACAAATATACAAACATTAAAACAAGATTAAATATAACCAGTATTTTAAAAATTCCAGTTAAAGACCACTAAAATCCTTTAAAACCATTTAAACACTATTAATACAATTGCTTCTGATTTCGTGCACTATTGAGGTGTTTTTCAGAAGACTTTCATATGCTTATCCCTAACTGCAATTCAGAATTGGCTTTTTATTCTTGTTTTACTCCCATGATTGCAATGCTATTTCTCCTTTTCCATTTTACATCAACAGAGTGATACTTGTATCTGCTGTTGGCTTTCTGGGATCTTTTCAGTGCCTCCTGTCCCATAAAAGAATATGTGTATTCCTCACTCAGTTTATTTAGTTTATTCAAGTATTTTCTGCTCGTTGAACTTCTACTGTCCCCAGTTCTCCAGTTTTACTTCATGTTCCACTATAATGCAAGGGAGGCACACTTCGAACAATCCCTTGCTATATAAAAAACGAAGAAGAGCCTCGACTCCTAGCTTCTTACACATTGCCAATAAGATACATTTCTGCTATTTGCCATAGCGGTGGGTCTCCTTGGTGTATAGCCCTTCAGACAACATGGTAGGTTGAAAAGTGGTAGATAAAAGCTTCAAATAAAATAAAACGTATAAATATATAATACATACTAATTGCTTTTCCAACATGAGTGGCAGACATACTCTCAACACGCTATTAACATCATTAATTTCTGCTACCCACCCCACCTTTTCAAATAGAACCAGATGTTGGGAATCAGCCAATGTTTGTGTTTCAGGATCATGATGCTTCTGGTGTGGAAAATGATGAGGGAAATGATGAGGGAAATGATGGTGCTGAGGCTGAGGTGCAAGATGGAGATGGTTTGGTCAATGATTTTCATGCAGACAATGACAGAGAGGCCCCAGTGCCAAGGGCAGTTTCTCATGAGAATATTCCTGCTGGGCATAGATATGATGGTTTACTCCCTCTCTCTGTGAGCTCTCAAGATTTGGGTTTGGACAACAATCTGACACCTGGGAATTTTAATGACCAGCCAGATAAGGAGTTGAAAAATAGGCGGCTGGAGTTTAGCCAGGATTGACAGCAAACTCAAGGTTTACGTCACTCTGAAAGACTTTGTCAGATTATAGCCAAGAGTGGGGGGAAACGAAACCAGTTTCTGGGTTTTGGCATATAAGGTTTGCTTCAAGGGAAAATCTGTTAGATCAGACATTACTTTGTTGTACTGCATATTTACTGACTTAATACTTTTTGAAACTTTCTTACTTTTTACAAGCATCTATTTCTACTGGCTATTTTATGAAGCTTCAATATTTTTTTATTTATTTATTTATTTCCGGCATTTTACCCCGCTCTTCTCAACCCCCGAGGGGGGACTCAGAGCGGCTTCCAAAAAGGCACAATCCGATGCCAACACAGTAAAACATAGTAAAACACAGTATAAACCCCCCCCAAAACATTACACATTAAAATACATTAAAATACAATTACATCAACATATCATACACATTCATTTAAGTTAAGAAAAATAGTGTTCCGTCCATAAAAAGCATTGAGCCCTATTCATCAACTTTCGATTAAAATCCAGTCTAAAATGCTGCCTTGTGCTAGTGTGCAAATGCCTGGTACCATAGCCAGGCTGTTACTTTTTTCCTGAATGTCAGGAGGGATGGAATTGATCGTATGTCACTAGGAAGCAC
This sequence comes from Anolis apletophallus, assembly GCA_030556195.1. Taxonomy (NCBI): domain Eukaryota; kingdom Metazoa; phylum Chordata; class Lepidosauria; order Squamata; family Anolidae; genus Anolis; species Anolis apletophallus. Next base: position 70,623,700 of record JARBWK010000007.1, on the reverse strand, counting down.
ATTCCACAGACGGGGTGCCACCACCGAGAAGGCCCTCTCCCTCGTCCCCACCAGCCGCATTTGAGAAGTTGGCGGGAGTGAGAGCAGGGCCTCCCCGGATGATCTTAAATTATGAGGTGGGACGTAGCGGCAGATGCGTTTGGACAAGTAAGCTGGGCTAGAACCGTATAGAGCTTTAAAGGTCAAGACCAGCACTTTGAATTGAGCTCGGAAGTGGATAGGCAGCCAGTGGAGTTGACACAACAGGGGGGTGGTATGCTCCCTGTATGTCACTCCAGTCAATAAAAAGGATTGGACTTTTCACTCAATGTGTGGTGTGTTTAAAGTCAGAGGGCTTTTTCTGTTCTGGAGTGCAACACCAGAGTCCATCAAATTCAGGGCTATGTACCTTTAAAAACATAATTGTGAAAGAGTGGTCTTTCAATAACTTAGCCATTTCTATTGCCTGATTTTTAGTAGAGGTGAGAGATTAGTGCTGGAATTCAACTTTTGGGGTAGTCTAGCTCTGAAATCAATTGTGAAGAAGAAGGTATGTTTCCACCAACTGTGCTATAACACGCAGGCACAGCTTGATGACAGAAGTAGGATAAATCCAAACTGGGTCCTATACATAATAAATGTGTGCCCAGACAAAACAACCACAGTCAGTCCATAGTTGGAGTTATCAATGGATTATTTTTGGGAAGATATAAATTTGAAATAAAACGTGAAGACAAATGTAAGCATACAAAAAGAGTATGAAAAGCACTCTACTATGGTAACATAAAAGCTCACTATAAATAATCCTTTAGACTTTTTTGTCACTTCTTCTCTTTCTGATTTTTGGTTTTTGATTGCCTGTTTCTAACTTCATTTTTCATGTGGAATTTATCTTGAAACACTTTCTAGCCGTGACCTTCCAGAGGATTTGCTCCTGAGTAAAATGTCACAAACAAGTTTTAAATAAAATACCAATATATAACTTTTGAATTGCCCTAGTGATCCAACTAAATGAGCATTGCCACTTTTATTACATCCACTTTTATGATAGGGAGAAAATAGCACCCCTCTTTACCATAAGTTACAAAATGACATCTTAACAGCTATTTAGTAATCTGCCAACCTGACATTTAAAGAGTGTTAACATATAGTGGTCCAAGTCATCAATAAAAGATGAAACTTTTTTTCTCACTTGGAATTAAACATTCACTTCTCCGATTTCAATTTAAAAACAACACGTTGACTCACTTTCCCCTTTTAGCAAAGACTTTATCACAACTTACCTTGTGAAAAGGTAAAATATAAATATTATTTTTAAGTGGGTGGTAATTTTAAAAGGACACAAATCTATTTGTATTTAGCAAATGAAAAATAGTCATTCACAGATTCTGCAGTTTATTCCAGTGTGTTTCAATCATATGGGGCTGGCAGATGCATTCAATTCTGAAACTGGGTAGGTAAAAGTTTTTTTATTCTGAGATACTATATTGGTATTATTCAAAGGAAATTCCGATTGGCTGATATTATCCAGTTCAGGTGAGAAACATAGTCTCCAGAGCTTTTTTGACATCTCATGAACTAAGTGATGGACTATAGAGGAGTACATGATATTTCAAGAAGAAATAAATACAAGGGAGATAGGGCAGAATATAAATCAAGTTTTATAGACTTTGATTGGAGACATGCATCACAATATTCAAATGTTTCATTCTGTAACTGTAAATTCCATGTTTGTGAATTGTCCTCCCCGGAGACATTCCCCATGCATTGATCAAGGATGGTCCATTCATTTGTATCAAAGAACATCTCAACCTCCCCAAGGTGTTGTATTTCCTCATCTGTTACTGGTGAGGGAACTTGGAATCATGATCTCCAGATTAACAGAAGGATTCACATAACAATGTCTGGACCTCTTCCTCTTTCTAAATGTCACATTCTTCCTAGTATCTGAATTTTCCACATTTGAAGTGACCTTTCCATATTTTTGTCCTCCATATTCATCTAATGTGAGTTGTGTATCTAGAATGGTCTGCCTGGCTATGTCTAAAAATATCAAGTTCCTTAATGTCATTAAGTATTTTAATATGGGCCTCGAGTTGCTGGATTCACTCTTCCACTCAAGTAAGCTATTGCATTTGCTGCAGATGTAGCTCACTAGATGTTCTGTCAAGAAGATGAAAACCCCACAGTGCCCTGCATGTGACTGGAACAGCTTCCCCTTGCTTTATATCCTGCTGAGTCAATTTCCTGCAGTCCTTCTTCTCAAAACATCCCAGATCTCCTTTTCACTAGTGCTAAGATGGCACCCTGCTTCCTCTTCAGTTAGGACATTAAGTTGGCCATCTTTGACACATTAGGCAAGTTTCATATCTTCATATTTAGTGTTGTTATTACTTATGTTCCTGGTGTTATTCTGTATTTTTTTGTCATTCTGTAAAATTTTTTTTGACAGAAAGGGTTACTAGATTGTTATATTTTTCTTAACTTTCAAACTAAGATTATTTGAAATTGGGACCTAAAGCCCAATTATTTCTGGCTAGCTTTAAAACTAGCATAACATTTGTTTCTATAATTTTAAATCAAGGTTGGAAAGTTAAGTACATATTGGCTTCGTAGCTTATCTTGTATATCCAATTGGCAAGATTAGACTATTACTTTAGGCCATCAAAGGGGTATTTATTTATTAACCTTATTTCTACCTCACCTTTCTCCCCATGGGAACTCAAGGCACCTTACAATAGCTTGACACAATCGAATGGATTTTAAAATATGGCAAATACAAAAAAAAATTAAAAATGGAAATGTATTTATATTTGTGTTATGGATACAAGTGACAATAAATTTAAGACACAATAAAAATGCTTCTACAATTAAAATTAACATTTAAAACTAGATATTATCCCCAACTCCTACCCATAAACTCCCCATCCTCCCCCAAATGCCTAGCGGCAAATCAATTACTTAACTTGCTTGTGAAAGGCAAGCAGAGATGGGTCCATCCTGGTCTCTCTTGGGAGTTTCAGAGTCTGAAAGTGGCCTCCAAAAAAGGTCATCTCCCTTCTCACCAAACCCACTTGAGCAGGTGGTGGAACAGAGAAAAGACCCTCCCCATAGGATTTCTAACAGGATTGGAGAGTAAGATACAGTTCTTCAAATAGCCTGGACCCAAAGTTTTATTTTGTTTTGCAGTAGATACCAAATTGACTGAGATACTTTTAATGTGCTTTCTGTTTTAGTTAACAGAATGTTAACATTTATAATATTATCCATTCACCTCTTTCACCATTACATGTTACATAAAAACATACATAGATTTCTAAAAAGATGAGCAAGCCATCTATCATTAATATTCTCACCAGTTATGATGGGAAACATATGTAACAACAATATGTATGCCAAGCCTAGAAATGTACATTTCAAAATGTATGCATGAGCTATACAGAGGGCTACATATAGAAAGGAAGTTGAGATCACCAACATTACATCTAACACCAGTAGTGAGAACAATATTTTTTAAAGGTAGCACCTAAGAGCTAATGAAGAAGAAATTGTAATGCTACAACTGAACTTTGTGTGATTTAAAGTTGGCGTATAGTCACATAACTGCCTAACAAGATGCCAGCTGAGGAGTCTTTCACAAATCAGAGGTGGTAAGTAGTTCAAACATGTCTGAATACACAGAGATTAAAAACCAGCTTTCAAGAGCTAAGCACTTAAAACCCTCAGCATTCACAACCAAATGTGTCACTTTTGCTTGAATCCACATCCAGCTTTTGCAAGTTCTTTCTCTTGAATATATGAATACATTTGAAACTTTGGAAAGTTCACATCACTCAGCTAATAATAAAATAATCTCACCATTCCATAATAAAGCCTTCAATGGATATAGACACAACTAAAGATCTGGACGTTTACCCAATTGCTAGTTCCAACAAGATTGCATCCTATGAATCAATGGGAAACTGATAAATCAATACTTATGTAAGTCACATTAATTATATGGTCTACTCTAGTTTGAACTAACAATTGGATTTTGGCCTTGGAGTTCTTCTGAAAAGAAGAGGAAATGGGAAAAATGGCATGTATTGTTTTGTAGAGAGAAGGAACATTTAATGAGAAGAGGAAAGTGTTTCAAAGCCTTGTGCTTGATGCAGAAAAAAATGTGATTACTAGCCTGCTGCTCACCTATTCTGCTCCTCCTGCAAAAAGAAATTTCCACTGTTGAATTGGTTTCCTTGCTTTATACAAAGTCTAAGGTATTTCTCTTTACTCTGAAACTGCATCCTTCTGTCATATCATCTTGTATCTCAGGGGTGATGAGCCACACTGAGTTGTGCTTACTTACTTGCAGTGAGTTAAGTGACATGATGTGACATGACAGATTAAACCAAACTTCAAAGCACAGTATTTTTTTCTTTGAAATGCATAATACAGTCAACAGAGGGATTTGGTCTAGGAGCCCAGAATCTCAGCTGCAGAAAACTCTCAACATTATATCAACATGTTATTCATGAGCGATACAGATCATAGTAGAAAAAGACAGAACATTATTTTAAATATTTTGTTTAATAAATATAAGTGTACTTTAAAAAAATACAGGTTTTTCAATGACGGGCATTGAACAACTAGAAGGGCTGTTGTTTGTAAGTATTTCTAACTAAACAATTAATTTTGGAGTATACTTGTGCTAATACATTGTTGTTGTGTTTTAATATAAACTGCAAGCAAAATTCCCAACTGACCTTTCACATTGTTTTAAGTATGCTACCAAACTACTCATTCCAGGATGAGTACGTTGAAGCTCTGACAGTTAAAGTATTATCAGGTTTATAAATCTGTGTAATACTTTTACATTCTAGATTTCACCCCCATCAGTGCATTTAGCACTACAGCTCTGATTTTTCAAGGATTATCATCTTGATCTGAATATATCATATCATATAACACATTTTTCATATAGTTACAGAGGTCAGTTTTATCACCCATTTATAATATACATTTAATATATATTTGTCATTGATGGATCTGTTTAGAATCATTTGTTATAATAACTTTAATACTCTGTAAGCATATAAATATGTATGTGTGGGCTCACTTCAATCATTAGCCTTATAGAAGTTTGACTAGTGGTAATAACTAGAATATTTTTAAACTTTAAAAGTTTTATAAGTAAGGTGCTGTATATCCACAATTATTTGTCTGTCTATTTATATATCTAATTTTCCATTCATTACACTAAAACTCAACATGTCCGTATACAGAATAATGATATATAGCTGTGGCATGTGATAAAGCAAACAGGAGTGGCAGAAAGCTTATTTATTATTTCATTTATTTACGGCATTTTCCCTGCTCTTCTCAACCCCCACAGGGGGACTTAGAGTGGCCTACAAGGCAACAATTCGATGCCACAATCAAAAGACAATATAAAGCCATGCAGGATTAAAACAGTAGCAATCAATAAAACTCTTATCAACAATCAGTTAAAATCAGTTAATGCAGGGTGTGCACACGCATGGCAGGAGCGCCCCATCTGGCTAGTGAGGCCCGAAGATCACCTGGAAGAGGGCCGAAGATCTACTAGTAGCTCCCGAGCTACCTAATGAGCACCCCTGACCTGACACATTTCAGGGCAGGCTTGAACTTTACCCCCCCAAGCTATGGTCCTGCAACCACCACCGCACAGCCCCCAATGCCACATCAATGCAAAACCATGGAGTCCAATTTAGTTATAGGAGTTTTTGGTTCAAAGCCACTCTTGCAACCTTCTTCTCATTTGCTTCAATATTACTAAACTTATAACAAAACATAATAAAACCAGTAAACAACATTTTCCTTTGTTACACATAATATCTTTTGAAGGGCTTATAGGGACTTGCCATGAAAGTAATGCCTTAGTGTTATCTCCGATAAAGCAATTATTCTGGGTTTGTTTATAAAGAAGTAATACATAAGAGTCTTCTCAGAAGAATTTTATGATTGTTGCAAAGTGATTGTAAAATTCTAATTAAGCCTCAAGGAAATTTGAATTGTAATCTTTAATATTACTATGTCTATGTCTATGAACAAATTTAGTAAAATTTTTGCAAAAACTTGATTTTAATATTGAAATCTTTTTTCTCAGCTCGTTTTATATGGTGTTCTCCTGAAATAATATGGTCCAAAATAAATCATCAACTAAATATTAAAAGTACTTCAAATCTACTGAATTTTCAAGAATTTGCCGTCTAAATTTGGATAGCAAACACAAAATTTATATTTCCAGCTTGGAGTTCTACCTTACCCCTTGAATCCTAGGTACTTTCAATTTGTTGGGTATTAACTGTACCATTATTTGTCAGTCATTGAACATTATCAAATACAGTCAGTGTTCACTATGAAATGTTACATGAATTGATATTTCATTCTCATGTTTGTTATTGAATGCCAACTAAGAAATAGGGTCAAACATAAAATACCATTGCATATTAAAAATCAGAGACAATCAAATATCAAGGCAACCATTATATTCAAAGATAACATTTCAAAGTCAGATAATGATAATAATATGAAAATCTGTGAAATGTTCAATATTTAAATTCACAGAGGAATATTCCTGAAAGCTTGATTTGCATAACATCAGCAGCTCTGAGAAATGATATACTTGTCTTTTTTATTGGTTTTTTCCCCTCTCCCACCCTCCCCTCCTTGTACATACAGTTTATACATACAGTTTATGTGTTAAGACATAATATCTCCGACTTTTCAATGTTAACAAATAATCCTGATATGCTCCTAAATTCTTCCAATATTTTTATCATATCTTTTATCATAATTAATGGTTGGTTGGTAATAATCATTGCATCATTGGCAAAGAGGTTCAGCTTTATTTCTTCCTTTCTTCCTCCCTCCTTTTCTATTTTATACCCTGTCCACTTGGTGCTATTTCTGATACTTTCGGCTAGTATCTCTATTGCTATTACAAATAAAGTGGGGGATAATGGACACCCTTGTTTTGTGCCATTTAGAATAGGTATCTCTCCTGTCCTTCTGTTGTTCACTCTTACTCTTGCCTTACAATTACTATACAGTTGCTGCAATGTTTTACAAAATTTTTCCCCCATATTCAATTGTTGACATACATTTAACAGATATTTATGGTTAACCTTATCAAAAGCTTTATAGACATCCAATTTGAGTATTCCAATTTTTTCCTTATTCAAATTTGCGTGATTCATTGCAATTACCACATTTTTTATTGGATCCCCGATTTTTCTTCCCTTTACAAATCCATATTGATTTTCTTTAATTATTTTTGGCATTATCGTTTCCAATCTTTTTGCTAAAATTTTTGTGAATATTTTGTAATCCTGGTTACATAGACTGATAGGTCTATATGACCCTGGTTGTGTTAGATCTCTTCCCTTTTTTGGTATGGTGATAATTTCTGAAACTTTCCATGTTTGTGGGACTTTTTGCTTAATGTATATTTCATTAAACAACTCTGTTAGATGTGGTACCAATTCTTCAATATATGCTTTATAATATTCCGCTGGGAATCCATCTGGCCCTGGAGACTTAGCCCCCTTTAACCCTTTAATTACCTTTAATATTTCCTCTTGTGTTATTGGTTGATTTAACAACTCTCTGTCTTCCTCTGCAATTTTTTCTCTGATATTTAAGTTCCCTTGTGCTACCCCCTCCTCCTTATATAAATCCTTGTAATATTTTGTCATTATCTCCCTGATCTTACTTTGCTCCTCTTGTTCTCTCCCTTTTTCATCTTTTAATCTCTTTATCCAGGTTTTTCCTTTTCCTTTTTCAAATAATAAGCCATCCTCTTCATTGATTTTATGTTCCAACGTTGGGAATAACTCTTAACATATAAGTACTTATTCATTATATTCCTTTCCTCCAAGGCTTCTAATTGTTTTCTCTTCTCCTTTAATTCTCTCCAGATCATTTTATCCCTAGTTATTTTAAGTTTGTACTGCAGAGTTTCTATTTCTTTTATTCTCTTATCCTGTTCGTATCTCCATCTCTTTCTGAGGTTTGCCTCTAGACTTATACAATGACCTCTTATCATGGCCTTGCTTGCATCCCAAATTATATCTTTAGTTACTTGTCCATTGTCGTTAATCTCAAAATACTTGATTATTTCTTTCCTAATTATTTCATACTCTTGCTCTCTACTGTTTAAAATTGTATTATATCTCCAGATTCTTTCTTTTTTCTCTATTTCTAATTTTACTCTTACTCTTAGTAGTGCATGATCGGACAAATGTATTGGAAGTGTTTTTGCCTCTAGAATTAATGATTGGTTTGTATTTTTCCCAAGAATGTAATCTATTTTGCTATATATATATCATGTCTTCCTGAATAATATGTCCCCCTATTGTTCTCTGGTTCCCCTACTAATAGATCCTGCATGTTGTATTCCCTTATATTTAACTTCCTGTTGTTGTTTTGCCTTGTTGTTACTAATTCCAGATTGTAATCTCCCGCACAATACACTTCCCCTTGTGCAAATTTATCGACCTTTCTAAATACTTGTTTTATATATCTTTTTTGATTTTTGTTTGGGACATATATGCAAACCAAGGTCATTCTAATTTTTCCTATATTTCCTTTTATCATTACCCACCTCCCCTCTGAATCCCTTTTTTATTTTTTCCACCTGAAAGTATATTGTACTTTTAATTAAAATAGCTACACCACGTGCTCTATTTGAACCTCTAGATTCATAAATCTGTCTCCAAATCCTGACATTCCATAGTGGGGTACTGTCCCCTGGCCGTTTGTGACATTCTTGTAAAAAAGTATGTCAACTTTATTGTCTTTCACCATTTTCATCAGTTTTGCCCTTAGTTGTGGAGATGATAAGCCATTACAGTTATGTGACATGATTACAATTTCCCCCATAACAAGATATTGTTTACATTTACCCTGTAGTTTCTTTTCCCTGTTTGTTCATCTTCCCCTCCCCCTCCCCCAGTCCCCCCAGAGTCCGGTCTTCTCCCTCCTCCTCTCAGAGGAAGACCTGAAAGAGAGTTCGATCTGTTCCCTTCCATCCCCAGACTCTCCAAGTGGTTGTGTTACTCTTCCCCAGCTCCCCTCCTGCAAGTTCTTACACCCCATTTATCACAGTTTAATTATTTTGAGTCTGCTTCTTTCTATATCCCCATATTGGATCTTGTTTCCATTCTTCTTGACTCTTCTCTAAGTTTCTGTTTTTTCAATTCTCTAATCTGTTTCTCCACATCTTTCAGTCCTTGGAAATCCAGCGTCTTCAGCTCACTTGCAACTCTTTTCTCTTGTCCCTTATTCCCTTCCTTTTCCTTCTCATGTCCGACAACAAATAGTGTTTGAGGTGCACATAACTCTGTCAGTTCTCCTTCTGCATTTGTCGCCTCCAACTCTGTTATCTTTCCAGCTGTCTTGTGAATGTCCTTGACATTTTTACTCCTTTCATTTCTCCCTTTAGTAGTCTGAGCTGCTGCCTGTTCTTCTTCTTCCTCTTCTTCTTCCTCTGATTCCGCCGTTCCATCCAATTTTAGTTGCCTGAACATTTTCTTCCCACTCTCCAAATCCACAGCTTTGTATGTTTTATTATTTTTGAAGATAATTAATGTTGCAGGAAATGCCCAGGAGTAACGTTGGCCCCTCTGTTCTAGAGTTCTTGTAATTTCCCTCATTCCAGCCATTTTACTAAGAGTCTCTGGTGATAAGTCCATGAGTGGCCAAACTTTTTTGCCAGCAAAGTTCAAGTCCTTAATTTTTTTAAGTCTTCGAAAAACAAATTCCTTATCTGATTCTCTTGAAAATCGAATCAGAATGTCCTTGGGTGCTTTCTTTCCATGATTAGCCCAATGCACTCTCTCTATCTGCTCTGATGAAATCTGAGTCAATGTCTGTAACCTAACCATATAACAATGTCCTCTTTCAGGCTCTCCTTGATCTGGAAATCTTCCCCTCCTCCTCCTCTCAAACGTATGTTTGCACGTCTGGAACGATCTGCCAGGTCAACAATTTTGTCTAGGAGTTGTTGATTTGCATATTTTAAATTGCATATCTCCTCTTTCTGTTTCCTAGCTTCATCAGCAACCTGATTCATCATTATTTCATATTTTTCCACCCTATTCTCGATCAATCCGAGACGGGCATTCACCACTGTAATTTCCTCTTTTATTTCATCATTTCCTTTTCTTAAGCAATCAGTACTTATCTTAAGCTCCTGAAGTTCTTTAATTATTCTATCCAATTTTTTATTCCACTCTGCTTGCTCTGCCATCACGGCAACTTACTTTCGCTTTTCCCCCGCTGGTCTGTTTATTCTTTCTGAGATTTATAGCTCCAGGCACGTCGCTTGCAACCTCCCAGCTTCTCTTTCAGTCCAGATCCAGGTCGAGGATCATTTTATGGATAGATTTATGGTCTCATTGGGCTTTTTAAAGCTTTTAAAGCTTTTATTTCTTTGCGATTGGGGAGCAAAGTTCGAGTGCATCTATGTAGCAACCCAGTTCCCTTTCATGCCTGGGGGGCAAGGGGCGGCTCCGGGGGTCCCACTTGCATTAGGGCCAGCTGCAGCTGATGAGGACATGGAGGAAGGGGATGGTGAGTTAGCTGGGCCTTCCTCTCCCACAGAGAGCTTGGCCTGGGATGATGAATGGCCTGACGGCTATGATAGCTGGGAAAGTCAAGCTGACCCTGAAAGTGCTGACTCCGATAATCAGTATGAGAAACCAGGTGGTTTTGGGTCGCTGGAGAGAATCCGGGATGAGCCCATGGAAGCTGAAGGGGAGTTAGGCTCTCATGAAGATAACGACCCAGGTGCTGGGAGGCAAGGACGAGGCTTTGATAGGAGACGGAGCATTGAGTCCAGCAGGAGGGAATGGCACCAAAGTCTAGAGCGCCAGAGGAGCGCTAGATCCCGTAGCACTGATTGGCGCAGAAGCCTAGAGCGTCGGGGGTTTCACAAAGGGAATTAAGTATAGGATCCGTGGGAAAGGATCCTCAGTAGCTTGGCCACTTCTGTTCTGAAGGGAGTGAAGCGAGCGAAGATCCACGGAGCCAGGTTGCCAGCTCGTGCCTTGCCAAGAAGTTTCTTGGGCTTTGTTATGAACTTTGCCTTGTTCCTTTGCCACGGACCAAGTCCTTGATCCGCATTGTTTTTGCGGAGCCTTTGCTACGTTTGCCTTTGGAATTTTACTTACGGACTCTTTATCTTTTTGATTGAACTTTTGATACTTTTATGGACAATTTACCTTTTCACCTGTTCCTTATTATTCAATAAATAATTAGCTGATTACCGTCTCTGTGTGTGTGATTAAGGGGCTGGGCCGAGACCCTGCATTGTGACAGTCTACTCCAGCTGACGCACCCCCCCCCCCACCCTGAAATGATATACTTGTCAACCTCGCAACAAATATACTTCCTATCAGTCCTTTAACTTTCTTTAAATAGTTTGTATTGTAGGAATTTACAAACATGTTTATAATAATAATAATAAAAATAATCCACTTTATTTATATTCCGCTTTTCTCACCCCGAAGGGGACTCAGAGCGGATTACATCACACATACGGCAGACAATCCCTGCCGGAAGACGTACAGTTACAATACAACACATTCAATTTTTGAAGGATTGTCTTCTTGCTGTGCCACAGGGTGCGTCATTACATCACAAGGGGGTGCTGTTGCTTCATCCTCATGATGGAGGGCCCCTGTTCCTCTGTTCCGCATTCCACCTTCCGGCAGCCGATCTTTATTTATTCAGGTGTTGAAAAGAATCCTCCCCGCTTTTGGCGGTTCCCAGTTCATTTATTTACAGCTGGGCTGTTTTCAAACTGCTGGGTGAACAGTGGACAGGGCTCACAGCTGGTTGTTCAAGCCAGCTCGGGAATCAAACTTGCAACCTTCAGATTGCAAGCACAGCGGTTCTACCGCTGTGCTATCTCTCCGGCTTGCTTATAGAAAGTGACAGAAAGAGGGAGGGGTAAAGAAGGAGAAAAAGAAAGAGAAAAACAAAAAGAGAAAAAAGTCCTTTAACTTTTGATAACTTTCTGATTAATTATTTAACAGCGATTTATCCATTTTTTATTTAAAAATCTACAAATCATACTTTTCATTATCACATTGTAATGTCTTTTAGAAACTGAGTTGGACAAAGAATATATAATAATTATCAACATGCATAAAACGTAAAGAAGCCACATCACAAAGTAAAAGGATTAAAAATAGTATGTTATGCTGTGATAAAATAGTTTTTAAATAGTTGAAAAAATTAACTGCTGTTCTGTCTGAGTGATGGATATGAGTCACAGAAAGTGTGTATGTGTTTTTGGGTGTGAGTTATATTAATATGGCTTTTGCTTTCAACACTGTCTATTAACAGCAGGGATGCCTCTTTCACATAACGGATTTTGAGGGAGGGGGGTCCTCATTTTGATCTGTTTCTGTCTTCCTTCCCTGTAGGAGAGAAGAAGAAGGCGAGAGAAAAACCTATATCTCTGCAGGCTGGCTCTGAGTATAATGAGATAGAAAGGGAAATCCTGTCAAAGTTAATATTTCTCCAGTGGAAGACCTTCAGATAAAAATGGCTTGGGACTCAGCATGACAGTTTGCCCTTAAATGCAAGAAATCTACCATTTTGTACTGAACATGTTCTTAACTTCACACTGCAAATACACTTTGGGAAGTAATGGGTAAAAAATCCCTAGAGTCTATGAACTAAAACTCTTTCTGACTTGAAATTAGAACATTAATCAGGCCAAGAGCTGGACTGAAAGTGTCTCTGTTGGTTCTGCTGGACCTTTCAGTGGCTTGATACTATCAACCATGGCATTTTTCTTGGCTGCCTCTTTGGAATGAGAATTGCATCTGGGACTTGCACTGTTTCACAGAGACTCCATTAATTTCTGGAGAGACAAACTTAGAAGGTGATGCTAGGGAACTTTCCCTTGGTCACTGGTTCATGGGTGTACCTCATGGCTCCACCCCCCATGCAATTTATTATATACAGTATATGAAGCAGTACAAAACATCAGTACATGCTGGAAGAAATTGTCTGGAGTTTTAATATGCTAATGACATCCAGCTCTGTTCCCACCTAATTCCAAGAAGACCAATTATATGCTAAACTAGTACTTAGCAACTGTATTAGACAGGATGAGGGCAAACAAATGGATGTTTAATCCAGACAAGGCAAATGTGCTGAACTCAGGTGTTCAGAAGAACAACAAATATGAATTCAGACTGTGCTCCATAGGTATACTTGTGATATGAAAATCAAAGTCTGTATGTTCAGTACACCCCTGTATTCCATCATGATCCTGGCTGCTCTGGTTTCTATCATTGCTAGGAATGTATTTGCACGGTTATAGCTAGTGTAACAGCTGAACCCATTCCTTGGGATGATTGACTTGCTCATGTTTATACATGTCTTACTTACATGCCAATTGAACCTTTTTAATGTATCTAGTTGGGTCTGCCTTTGAAAGCTATTTGATGGGTTATATCTTTTCCTATGAGCTAGCCTGAGCTCTATCATCTACAATGAAGACACTTCTCTCTACCCCACCAATTACTTGGGTATGTTTGATGGGAACATTTAAGAATGTTATGAGCCCCCTCAATTTTGGCTCAATTTTGTTTTTCTTTTGGCAACACATAAAGACTTTTCTTTTAAAGCAAGCCTTTGGAAGTCAAATATAACAAAGAATTACTTTTGCTGCTTTTAATCTTGCTTATATTAATGTTTAAAATGCGGATTTTTAATACATTTTTATTTTGTATGTCTTTTTTTTTTTACTATCCGTGCTTTATTGTGCTCTTGTTTTTTTGTAATCTGTCTTGATTCTCAGCCTGGGAGCAAATAAGACGTAAATAATAGAGATGGGTGGGATCCTGTAATTTGCAGTTAAGGAGAAGTAATTGGAATTGTCGAACAGAGAACTCTAGTGCATTTTCAAACTACAAACACCAGGGCTGCGCATAATATAGTCATGGCAGTTAAAATTGAATTAAAATATGCAGTGTGAGAATGCAGTTTTACACTGTCATTCATGTGAGAATTGATATGGTGCATTGCAAAGATACCACCCAATAAAAGACGTGTTGTAGCGTAATGTTTAGTACTCATGTGACCAGTAAGAAAGCGGAGCAATTGCACATAAATGCAAAAAAAACCCAAACACAGAGTCTACAGTGGAAATAGAATAATCAACAATGATAATAAATCAATGTTATTAAGAATAATATATCTAACATGTAGACACACCATCAAAAGATCCTAAATCAGTATAGTATATCAATCATAAACATAAGCAATAATCAATCCAGCAGTCCAATGATGCTAAAATTAGATTATCCATACAACAACTGAATATCCCACAATGGGTTCCACAGTAACTCACAGTCCATGTGGAAGCTGGAAAAGTCTTGTGTTGCAATGCGGGTTATCCTGCCAATAAATCCAAAATGCTGTAAGAGGTGAGAGGAGTAGGTTTCACAGGGAAGTCTCCGCTGAACCAACAATGCTGGCATCTGTTGTTGGTAGGACTGCTTGGAAATAATAGGTAATGTCTGTAGATCATGAAATCAAAAGACGGAACGAGGGGTGGGGCCGCCAACAGTTGATCTGCAAGGCCTGAGCCATTTCACCTTCCTCAAGGCTTTCTCAAGGCGTAGCCACCATACTAGAATACACCTCGTAGTGTTCTACATGTTACACACTGGTCATATGAAGTCAATGTCAAGAATACACAGTAAGTACAAACATCAGATGACCAAGTAGCAGCCAAACACCAGGAATAAATCAATGTTATGGATGTATTTGCAGCGAGGAAGAGGCCAAGGAAGGTATAACAACCAGTTTGGAGGGGGATCTCCTTCCCTCCGCGTTAGGTTTAATGCTGGTTTCTTTTGTTCCTGGAGAGGCGTCAGCCAAGCTCCAAAGAAGGCAGGCAAGGGACGATGAGACCCTCAGCTTGGCTTCCTTCCTTTCCTTGCCCTCCTTCCTCTCTTTGCTCCCTGTTTGGAGAGGGACTAACCTCCGAGGCTGCCAACCTCCCTTCCCGAAGGCACGGGCTGAACTGATTGGCTTCCTTCAATCCGCTTTCCACTTCGGCTCCCTCCGTGCTGTGGTCTCCTCTGGAGGCGCACTCCTCGAGACGTATTTGGGAATCGGAGCTGCCTTCCTCGCTGCACACACATGCATAACATTGATTTATTCCTGGTAGATTGGCTGCTACATCCTCCTCCTCCTCCTTTGCCGGTGATGAAACTGTCGCCTTGAAGATGGATACTCTTTGGGTGTTGCTTCTCTCTCTGGTCCTGGCGTGCGCAATGGGCCAAGGGGTCTATAGTAAGAGGGTGGCAGGGAAGGAAAG
The DNA here is from genome assembly GCA_030556195.1 of Anolis apletophallus. Lineage (NCBI taxonomy): Eukaryota > Metazoa > Chordata > Lepidosauria > Squamata > Anolidae > Anolis > Anolis apletophallus. The sequence continues at coordinate 70,608,354 of JARBWK010000007.1, read as the reverse complement.
AAGGGCTTTTTTTCCGGGGGGAGGGTCAGGCAGGAAGATAGGTGGTTAAAGCCACCATCGGAGCAAAGTTTTTGGAAAAGCACCTGCAACAGGGTTAGTTAAACCAAACGCGGAGGAAAGGAGATCCCCCCCCCCCCCTGGTGTTAGACCTGGCACGAGAACCACTTATGGAAGGGAAGGCCTGATTAGTACTAGGACAGAAGACCACCAATACTAGGTGCTGTAGGTTAAATCCTCCTTCAGTATTTCTCTATGTAATTCATGGCTTGCTGTAAGATAACAGGTGACTTGAATGTGCATACACACACACACCCTAGCCAGGCTTGCTGTTGTTCAGTATTGATAGAGTCACTCTGGTAGCACTGAATATATAACAGTGACAGAAAAAAAAGTTTTTTGGCATGAGTTTGGTAACTCTGTGAGGTTAAAGTTTTGCTATTTATTTTTTTATAACATTCTGAAATGGCTAATATCATTCATATCAAATAAATCCATAAAGGTGTCCAGAAACTCCTTTGTGAAAGAGACAAACCAGCACAAATAATTGTAAAGTAAGAAAGATAACACAATTGTCTAAACTGAATGTATTACATTTGAAGCCAACATTTTACTTTCTATGTGAATATTTCCATCCATCATCCCATGTTTGTAATGTATGCTTGCGGTGTCTACTATAAAAAACAGCAAAAACATCTCACAAAATATTGCCCTGTTGTAGCTAAAACACCGTATCCTCAAATCCAGAAAACACATCTGGGAGTAGGCATTTTGTCCATACAGCAAAATAACCCCCCGGGCAAAATACATAAAATACATCCTGTACACCCATTTCTTTGTCATACAGATAATTTCACTGTCAGCTCACTGCATTCCAATGTGTCCATGTTGTCTTCCTGCCTTTCCCCAACCCAATTTTCATTATAATGATTGAAGTAGGGATAATCCTAAAACAAGCTGATCCAAACAAAACATTTTTGCTATTTTTCAGAGCTATTGTCCTTTTTATACATTTCTGCATTGCTTTTGTACATTGCATGCTCCATAATACATTTATGTGTATATTTTGTTTTGAATTGGCTAATTAGTTCCATTCTATTTATTTCCTGTGACCATGGAATTCCTTAATTGCACTTAATCAGTTAGTTTCAGGATAAAGGTGGCTTCATCTATTGGTTTTTCCTTTTTTACTTTAACAATGATTCATAGTCTATTGTTTTCTATATAGTACAATAAAATACAATAGAATACAGTATTGTGTTAGCTAAAATAAGAATACAAATTTACTGGTTTAGGCCATTCAGAAAAACAATACATAAATAAATAATGTCGGTGTTTTATGGTTGCATACATACCAACTTTCTCAATTCTGGCAGATCAGACACAGAAAACAGAGCCAGTGTGGTGCAGAGGTTTGAGCACTGAACTATGACTCTAGAGACAAGGGTGTGAATCCCCACTTGGTCACAGAAACCCACTGGATAGTCTTGGACAACTTTCATTCTTTCAGCATCAGAGGAAGACAGGGGAACCCCCCCCCCACCCCCAAACAAATCTTGCCAGGAAAAATGACTCGTGATAAGGTCAACTTAAGATCACCAAAATCAGAAATGACTCAAAGGCACAACAACACCACATGTAATTGTTTGCTTTACAAATTTCTCAGTTGTTTTTTAAAATGTGCCTCTTTTACTAGCTCTTCTCAACTGTTAAACTGATCTGTCTATGAGTTCAAAGTACAAACCACTATGAGCAGCAGCAGCAGCAGCAACAACACAATGGCAGCCCATGCCCTTTCTTGTGCTGATAAGCACAGGGAAAAGATGAGAATGGTCTTCATATGGATTAGGCCAAAATGGACCCTATACAATTGTCCCTATGGCCACACAGCCTGCAGATATTCCAGAGTTTCCTGCAAACTTTGGAGATTCCTTAAATTTGCTTAGTGCTGGGTAAAGTCAGGTTGAGAGTAAAAAAATTGGATATTAGCTGGAAATATCTATGCATTATGAAGACTGCCAACTCCTAATTTAAGGTGGATATGGGGTTTTCTTTAATTAATGCAGACAAGTGTTAAGTTAACATTTTCAGCTGCCAGGCCAAAAATATTTGATCCCAAACATGTTGAGACCACTTTGATCTCCATTATGAGAGGCATATCTCATTGAGCTTACTGAAATCCAAGACACAAAATGCACCAATTCAGTGAGCTTCTATTATATTAGACTCCAGCTTCAGTTTATTGTTTTTAGTCCATCTCATTGTTGTTTCTGGTCCATAAACTGCAAAACCGTACTAACCCTGACAACAAGAACAAGTAGAGCTAAGTGTCATTGATTACTCAACTCATTTAAAAGAACGTTATCAGAGGACACTGCTAATTTAAAATGAAGTTTCAGGGAGTCATATGAAATTGTCTGAATGGGTTAAGACTGAAGTCTGCTTTTCAATAAATATAAAAAAGAGTTTTGCCGAGAAGGGTTAGTATTCTCCAATACTTATGGCTGATATAACAGTATATTAAATACCATGCCAAACAAACTTTCTCGTTTCACTTTGGATTATTATAGGTATTGGTTCTTCAGCAGTGCTAAAGTAATGTGAATGCAAGTGTTGTCTAAAAATGGAGGGAGAAGGAGAGGTGGTAGAGATCGTTATCCACTGTGGAAGATTTTGTAAAGGGAAGATTAAAGATGAATAGAGAAGAAAAAACCAAAGTTGGTGGTAAGGATAAAATGACAACATGTGATCTAAAGCAATACATCTTTATATATAGTATAGCTAATATATTGCAGTTTCCATGCTCTTGTCCTCCGGATGCCTTGGATAACCCCAATAGCTATGCTTTCTGAGGCGGCTGGAAGCTAATACACATGGAAATATGTTGGGAAATGCAAGGCAGGGTTTAAGAAAAACCAATGAGAAAGACTGGCTACTAAAATAAATGTTAGAATTCTACATCATTTGGAAGAGAATACAATTATTTATATATTTTTTCTCTTCCCACCTTACCTCAGATGTGTTTCTGGATATATTTGTGATATATCCTCAGAACACTTTTCAAGATGCTTACCAGAAATCGAGAAGCCACTAAGCAGGCAGGATGGAAATGTTGAGAAATAAGATTTTTATGTTTCCTAGGTGACAGACACAGAACTAGTGACAGCTTTTCTGGCTGTCAAAATATGGTTTGGCCATTTAAAATTAAAGAATTGACAGTCAAGCCAAATCTTAGCTATCATGGGGTTGCAGTAGCAACCTCATGTTTACTCATATGTTGGTAGTTAGGTTTTATATAAATATAACTAACTACTTTAAAATTTTACGCAATAGTAACCCTTGTTAAGTTTGCAGCCAGCATTCCTATTTCCATTTCCATTTCCAAAGATAACAAAAAAAATCCTCATGGGAAACAAAGAAAGTGTTAGGAAGAACAAAAATTGGCCTTTGTGTAACTAAAAGTTAATGAAAACTTGCACAAACATCCTTTTCTCATTTGGAAATCACACATTGGATTTCATGTGCTAAGTAATCCATGCACCAAGTGGGTCACAGCATGGAAGGACGCTATGTCCTCTTCCATTGCTGGCCACCTCCACCATTTACAAGGAAGGTGGAAGGATTGGCACTGAAAGGGCAGAAGGACAAACCCATTGGAGTTTCATGAAAAAGCCACAAACAGACTTTGTGACTTTTGGAACAATACTATTACCAAACATATTATAACTCTATTTGACTTGGAAAACCATTATCTTCCTCTCCTTAGAAGTATTATTATCATGCCACCATCGAGTAATATAGACCTTGAAGTGACCCATATAAGTTATGAGCAAAATAGCATAAAATTCAATGTAACTATGTTAGGCACAGGGTACAATTTCTAGAAAAAAGAGATACTTTAGTGCTAGTGTATCATTCTGGCAATGCAAATTTAAATATAGAAATCTAACCCCTCATTCCAATGTGAGGCCAACTCATTAAGTAGCTGGTGTTAATGAAGGTGAACTCTTACTTTCTCTATTGGGGTATTTTATCTGCTCATTGGATTAGGTATTCACATGGAGTTTTTTATATGTGTTTATTGCTGATGTTTTGATTTTATTTTATTGTAATTTGTTGTTTGGGCTTGGCCTCATGTGAGCCGCTCCAAGTCCCCGTTGGGGAGATGGGGGCGGGGTATAAATAAAGATTATTGTTATTATTATAGTTGTATTCAGGGATGGTTTAAAGCTGATTTTCAGACTACCTAATCCCAGTTAACCCTCTGAATCCATGGAGTCATCTTGAAAATAGTGCCCTTCCACACAGCCATGTAACCCAGAATATGAAGGGAGAATATCCCACAATATCTGCTTTGAACTGGGTTATCTGAGTCTACACTGTCATATATTCCAGTTCAAAGCAGAAAATGTGGGATTTTTTCAGCTGCGTGGAAGGAGCCTAAGGGCCCATTATAATTCCAAAAGGTTTATTTTTCCAAAAACATTTTTATTAAATATTTACTAGGAATGTGGGAGGCCAAGGCAAAGAAAAGGAAAAATCTGGGGATAATAAAGTATTGGTTAGTTGCACCTTTACAATGTGAGGGTTGTTCTTTTAAAAATTATAATTATTACAACTAAGACTTCATCTCTATTTCTTTATCACATTTTTCATAAAATATTGAGAATTTTAACAATTTTAATTTTAAGTCCATTGGTTGTATCTTCTTATATCTTCTGACATTGTCCACTGGTCTTCATATATTCTTTTCCAGTTCTTCTTCAATGGAAATTAAACTTAATTTTTCACAACAGATTATTTCACATTACATCTTTTATTAAATTATTTATTATTAATTAATAAATGCCAATAAAGTTATAATATACAAATATATAAAATACAAAATACAGGCGATTTTTAAGAACTTTCCCTGATAGTTCCTGAAGGCCAGATATCTCAAATTTCTCTTTCACATGGTTTTGTTCCCACTAGCTCATCTATCCTTTTATAGAGCTCTCTCTCCCTATATACATACATAAACATTTTCATATATATAAACCTGTGTGTGTGTACTTCTATAATTTCTATATCATTTATAGTATGCATTTTTCTATTATAGTTTCTTAACAATTTACCTATCAGATAACATACCTCTCTTAAGTCTTAATATACAACATACAAAAGATAATCATATATCTTTTTTATCAAATCATGTCGTGGTCATCTTCTTTTAGTTTATCACGAAGTCTATAAAAAGTTTCCATTCTTCTGCCATTTCAAAGACTTTTGTAATCTGGTTCTCTGTTGTTGGTGTAGATTGTTGTTTCCACAATTTTGCATATTCAATTCTTGCTACTATTGTCATGTAGAGAAAGATTCTTTCTTGGTGTTTTGGTATTTGCTTATGTAATAATCCTAATAAAAAGTTTCTGGTTTCAATGTCATTTTATTTTTTAATATAGTTTTGATGTTATTATGAATTTTTATTAAGAATGTTTACTTTGAGGAGAATGGAACAAAAAGTGCTTTAATATGGTGTGGAAATTTTGCTTTGAAAATTAGCTCCAATGTCTCTGTCATTTCGGGCCTCATCACATGGGCAAAATTGCCCAGCCTACACTGGTTTCATCCTTCTTCAGCCTCTTCAGCCACAGATCTCATCGGCTCCCATCTCATGATGTAGATCTACTTCCAGTGGGGCTCCATGGCACAAGCGAAGAGGGAACATTGTAAGCTATGGCAGCAATATGGGAGGCTTCCTGCACTGCATAAGGATTAATGTGGGGGGGGGGGGGGGTAAGGGGAAGCTGGTCAATGTGAAGCATGGGGCAATGGGTTCCCCAACCCCCCACCATGCCCCACCAGATTCAACACAACCCATGGCAAATCCACTACTTAATGTGATGAGGTCCTTAAATGTTTCATAAACCTCTAAGTAGCAGAGTGTGTATCTAGTTTCTCTTCATTTTTTCCCAATTGAACATTCTCACTTTTTCAGCTGGATAGTTGCTTTCCAGCTGCATACTAGTTGTATGCAAGGGTCTTCTTGTGCCCCACAATGAATACTCCTGGTGAATTTCATGCCCCCAATCTGTACACTACATGCACTCCTTTACCATAGAAAATTGGGGGACCATTTTTCAGGGGAAGAATGAAGGGGGAGAAGATAAATGCTTATTATGTAAGTGAAGGAAAATCAGTTTGTGTAAGGAAATCAGAAGCACTGTCCAGGTCATAGTCCTAATGTCTGTATTTTGCTGCAGGCTAGAAACACATTCACTATGAGAAAAAACATTTCTTCAGCATGACCTGATTTAATCTTAACCATCTACAAACAATAACAGCAGAACCATTACACTACTAGACTAAGTATCCCTACAAATCCAATTGAAAGGGGATTTTTAATTTTTAGGGACATTTTTGACATTTATAGTTACAAGCACAGGGAACTGCTATACAGAGCACCTGAAGTCTACCCCAGTGAGATTTGAATATTTCAGCAAGTACAGAGGCTTTACCAAAGAATGGCATGCCTACCTTCTGTCTTTGTCAAAAGTATGTCAGAGGACCAAAATGACTGTGGTAGAGGTAAAATTCGGTCATCATATAAAAAGGAAGGCAGCTGTGACATACTGAGTCAAATTGTGTTCAAAATAGGAGCTACGTCTAATTACTCTGGGATTTTATTAGCGACTGAGGTGCATCCTAATTTCAAATAAGCACCTTATTGTTAATTCACTGGATTCATTTGAGCTCTTATATTTTTAATTTGTATAGAAGAGAGAATTTTTAGAGTAAGCTACTGCCAATTGTAATAGAAAGTTTTTATACTTTGGGGATTTCATTAGCTAGGCACGTTACTCAGCTGAAGGCATGGTGAGACCTTTTTAAAAGATAATAAAAGATGTTGGCTATTTTTACTCTTTTGCCAAACTATAGTAGAATAGCATAGCTGCTGGAACTGAAAAGAAAAGACCAGGTATTAAAAGCGGGGTTTTTTTCCCATTTCCTTTTTTAGCAACCCTTCAAAATCTGTTAACTGCTTTAAAAGTGGCAGTGGTATGTATAATAGTGACTGAATTTCCCCTCAAACATAATAAATAAATAACCACATTTGACAATTGATTCATTGAGTGTCCTTGAGAATTCTAGTGTTGCCCATACTGTTGTTCATTTTGTGGCTTTTCTATTCTTTCACAATAACCTGATGTAAAAGATTGTTAATTGAACAAATTTGCTTTATATCTTGAATGGGATGGGATGCTCTGGAGTAAAGAGAGAAACAAGCAAAAAAGGAAGTACTGTTTACTTGATACTTCATAATAGGTTGTTTTCAATAAAATAGCTCTTACTTGTTTAAGAGTAATTTTTAAACATGTTCACAAAACTTTGGGTAGGTTCTGTCATAGTTGATGGTCACAACTATATGGGAAGCACATTACCCAAATGATAATTTAAATAGTGGCACACATGTGCGGCTCCCAAAATATTTTAAATAAAGTTTTAGTACCCTAGCCTTCCATGCTCTTTTTCTCCACATTCCTAACAATTCTGGTATGAGAACCAAAAGTGAAAATTTACATAATTGCTCAAAGGGCAGATGGGGCCATGCAGTTTATATAGCATGGCACCCAGGGGCGGTCCAAGGTAATTTTAAATGGTAAGCGAACATTATTTTGGCGCCCCCCAAATCACTTGATAACAAAAGGTATAAGGTATTATTTATTTATTTATTTATTTGCAACATTTTCCCCCGCCCTTCTCAGTGGCTAACAAGGCAGCACATCAATGCCCAAACATACAATGTAAAGAACCCTAAAACATACATCATTAAACAATAATTGTTTAAACAAACATATACTCATCACTAAGATTAAAAATAGAGGTAAAAAAAAGATTTTTTAACAAACCAGAAGTTTACGTATCACATTATGTTGATATAGTTACATTACATAGAATTAACACAAAGTAACTTTTTTAGAATGCAATTATTTATTAATCTTTGCAACAAATTTAAGTATTTTTTGTTTTTTAAAAAAACAGCGAGTTATCCTTAACACACAAGAAATGGAACACTTTTCAAATCAAGGCAGATAATACACAATGCCTGCTTTGAACTGGATTATATGTGTCCACACTATCACACATTCCAGCTCAAAGCATTGCTTTGGATTTGATATGGCAGTATATAGAGGGGACTGAAGCCCTTCCACTCAGCCATATAACCCAGAATACCAAGGCAGATAATACACAATGCCTGCTTTGAACTGGATTATATGTGTCCACACTGTCACACATTCCAGCTCAAAGCATTGTTTTGGATTTGATATGACAGTATATAGAGGGGGACTGAAGCCCCTTCCACTCAGCCATATAACCCAGAATACCAAGGCAGATAATACACAATGCCTGCTTTGAACTGGATTATATGTGTCCACACTGTCACTCATTCCAGCTCAAAGCATTGTTTTTGGATTGTTTTGCCTATGGTACAGCCTCTTTCCTTTGTATAATCCACCATTAAGAAGAAGGGTGCCACAGAAGTATGATACATATTCATATTTATCAAAAGCATAGACAATATAAAAAGGAGCCAGCACTAATATTAATTATGTTATAAATTATAATATATAAATACATATTATATTTTATAAAGGTTATACTATATGGTATTAATATAAATTGGTATTAAATAACCCCCTCTCTCTCTCTACACACACGCACACAACTATTAAATAGGAATAAATAATACTGAATATATATATTACTTAATACTTTATTATTTTTGGCATAACTATCCTAATAAGGATCTGGTCCTATGACTCTCCACTGTGACAAAGGAACCCCTTGAAGCAAACCAATTTAAATGCGAATAGAAAAGCCAAACAGCAACCTTTAATGAAGCTTGGATTTCAAACGCCTCTTTAGTGAGAGAAGTCCGCACTTTTGGCAAGGCTTTTGCCCCGAAATAAGGAGAGAGGAAAGCAGGGACTGGAGCCAGGAAGTATTCACAAAGCAAACATTCCCCGAAAAAAAAACAACTGCTTGTATTTTGAATGCCCCAGCACTGGGAATAATTCGGACTTTTGCCAGAGCTTCTGTTTCCAGCAAAAGAAGCCAGGGAGGAGGGAACTGCCACCTGAAAGGAAGCACGGCCTCCTTAGGTACCTCAGCAATATAATACAATTAAAGGACAGAAGCAGGGAAGGAAGGGGGGTGTGTGAAAACACACCCTCAACACTCAAAGGTATTATAAAACTTTTATTTCCTTCCTTTCTCCACCTTCACCCCCTTTCCTTCTCTCCTCCCCTTTCCCTACCTCTTCTTTCTTTCCTTCCTTCCTTCCTCTCCCTTTCTTTCTCTCTCTCGGAGGAGGCGCCGCCGCTGGCGGCGAGGAAGAGGGCCGGTCAGGGAGGAGGAGGCGACGGCCATGCGGTGCTGCTCCTTCTTCTTCCTCCTCCTCGCCGCTCAGCTCAGGGGGCGGGGTGGAAGCTGAGCCCGGGGCGGGGCTTTGAAAGGAGTGTTTGCCCCGCGCCTCTGCCCTGCCTCCTGACTGGAGAGAGAGAGAGAGATGGGAGGAAGGCAGGCAAGAGGAAGGCGAAGGGCCCGAGGATGCATCGATGGCGGGGAGGGGTGGGCCGGGGCCTCCCGATGCGCCCAGCAGGCGGGAGAATTCGCCCCTTCCAAGATGGCGCTCTACGCGGGGGCGTAGGTCGCGTATATGGACGGACCGCCTCTGATGGCACCATAGTGGGAAAATGTGTATTCCTGTATGTAGCAGCAACTAAAACAATAATATGTGCTTGTAGCATGTGCAGTCAAAAACCACATGTCTTGAAGCATCATTGCAATTGGGTAATGACAGCTCTGCCCAGAATGCATGCACATTAGAACTTTCAAAAAGGAAATTAACATAGAGTTTTAGGTTTATTAATATAGTATATGAAGAATAGGTTTCAAAAATATTCTTTTATATAAAAAAGATACACTTCTGCCCAAACACCACAGAAATATTTTCAGACAGTCATTCTGCTGTCACTACTGCTGATGGTGTCAATGGTTAGTAAATAACCAGGGGGGACCGTGTCTACCTGAGCTGAGTAAACACACTGGAACAGTATAGAAATAAACAATATATTGCAAAGGTGCTGGTTATATCACATATATCATATGCATCAAGGTATAATGTAGGATACATAAATAAATGAGTGGATACAAACAACAACACATGAGGTGCACTAATACAGCAGGTTCCTACACTTAAACGTGAAGTCCAGATCCACAATGTTCATATACTAATGTAACGATGGTCTGGTAAAGTTCAATGTAGACCAAAATTCAATAAGGAACTGGAACTGGAGACACAATCAATGATGGAGAAATCCACATAGGGTAAGGACCCAAGTTTGTAAATCCACAATGGGAAGAAGTGGCCAAAATATCGCCGCAAAGCCAAGCCGCTCCGTGGAATGCAAACGGAGGCGGTTGCAGATGCTGGGGCGAAAAGCCGCTGCCAAGCGGCGAGCTGCTCCAGGAAATTCAAAGGGAGACAGTCGCAGCTGGAAAAATGAACACCACTACACAAAGGCCTGGTCATTAGGCATTATGCACCTTTATCTATGAGCCTCTGTTTCCAGAAATTGTATGCCTGCCGCCTCAAAGTGTATTTTACACAGGATTTCTTTAATTACCACTTGGCCTTAAAAAAGATCAGTTATGGTCGAAACGAGATGTGGGATTCCTAGGGTAATCACTCCCTCGTCGGCCTTTGTTTGCATTCCACGGATCGGCTTGGCTTTGCGGCGATCTTTTGGCCACTTCTTCCCATTGTGGATTTACAAACTTGGGTCAGCACCTTTGCAATATATTGTTTATTTCTTTACTGTTCCAGTGTGTTTACTCAGATGGTGTCAATGGTGTCACCCTTGTGAGAATTTTTATCTCCGCTCTCTGCCATGTACATCACTGCTAAAGAACTCTGATTTGCAAAGCAGGTGGCCTATTACCAGTTATCTTTTGTTTGTATTTATTTCTGATCAGTTGGTTGCAGAAAAATAAATAGGTGGAATTGATTCTGAGGCTGCTTTCAAAGTGTTTCCAAATAATAAAGTCTTCCTCTAAGAAATGGTGATGCCAGTTAATCAGCAATAATGTGATTAGCATCATCCTATATATCAGACCTGCCTATATGTTAGTGTGCAAGTATATTCAGGGTGAATATACTTCACAGATGACCATCCATAGTCGGACACACTTTCAGCACCATCTGGAAAAAAACATGGAAACTGAGGCATTTCAAATCTAAAAATATATGAAACATTACAACAGAATTAAATATTATTAGTATTCTTTAAAGCAGGCATTGTCCAATGTGGGCCCTCCTTGTGTTTTGTACTTCCATTCCCACAATTCCTAACAGCCTGTATCTACCTGCTGTTTTCACAGCAGGCATCTGGATTTGCCAAAGAGAAGCAGAGGAGAAAGAGGGAAAGAAAAGGAACCCCAGGTTTTGAGGAGATGTCTTTCCTCTAGGAGGCTGGCATTTCTTCTACATGCATCTCCCCTTCCTGTTTAACTTGGGGGTTGCCTTTGCAGGGGCTCCATGAGTCTTGCACCCAGGTAGAAGTGGAGGGAAGGAGGGAGGGCTGGATGGTAGGAGAGGATTTGGGGCTGCCTATTGGCTGCACAGAAGAAAGGGATATAAAAGAAGGAGAAAGGGAGAGAGAAAAGAGGGAGAGAGAAAAAGAAAAAGAGAGGGGAAAAGGGAAGAGACTAAAATGGGGAGAGAGAGAGGGAGGGAGAGAGAACTGGAAAAGAGAGCATGAGGGGGAGACAGAAAGAATGAAAGGAGCTCTGTGTTAGCAGAGCCAAGACTGATTCCAGTGAGAGGGAGGCCTACTCTTCGGAGGGCCACATGCGGCCCAGGGGTCTTAGTTTGAGAACCCCTTGTCTAGACTTTTAGTGGTTACTAATAACAATGGCTATATGTTACTTGCACTGATTGAATACTGTTTCTGAGGAACACAAACAAGAAGGTGATATTGCATTTGTCCTGCTTAGCTGCTGGCTTGGCCAAAACACCTGGTTGGCCACTGTAGAAATGGAATGCTGGACTGTAAAATGAATGCAGTTTTTTCACAGCATTGAGCCCTAGCACTTTAACTGCTTGAGCTCAATGTTATGGAATCAGGAGAGCTGGGGTTGTACAATGTCTTTAGCCCTCTCTGCAAAACAGCACAGATGCCTCGCCAAATTTCATATCCTATTATTCCAAAGTTTATTTATTTATTTATTTATTATTTCAATTTGCTAAACCGAGTCATGGCAGTTATTGTTGTCCCACATTTTTACAACTATTGGGATGAAACTTACTACATTGGTAGAGCACATTTACTATTTTTAGCCCATCAAGTTTCAGAACGTTTCGCTTATCCATGGATTTCGGGGGGAAACAACCTTTAAAAAAATAAACAAACTACAAGAGCTATCTCCTTGAATTATCTATACAATGACACAAGATAACAGGTGATCATCCCTCCCATCTTTCAGAAATATTCATGCATCTACTGATTTTAGGGAATGTTTTTAATGTTTTGACAAAACTTTTTTAAAAACACAAAATAATGCCACAACAGCTATCTCATTGAGTGTCTTTCATATTAACCAATAGAACTTCTATTTAGGAAATTCTTCCCAGCTCAGCACAGAGATTTACTAACTAGAAGTATCAATCAGTTCTCCTTTATGCAGATTCAACAATATTTATTTATTTATTTATTTTAAACTTTTGTACCCCGACCTTCTCACCTTTATCGAGGGACTCAGACCGGCATAACAGCAAAAATTCAATGCTATACAATTTAAAAACAACTACAACAACATATTAAAACACATAAAAACCCAGCATAAAACCACATTGCCATTAAAACAATTCCACTCAATCTGTAAACATGGTTATACATTCAGACAATAACCAATCTCAGCCTATTCTGGGAAGGCTTGGTTCCACATCCAAGTCTTCACCAGCCTCCTAAAGGACAACAGAGAGGGGGCAGATCTAGCATCATTTGGTAGTGAGTTCCACCGCCGAGAGGCGACCACAGAGAAGGCCCTGTCTCTCGTCCCCACCAGCCACGCTTGTGAAGCCAGCGGGACCGAGAGCAGGGCCTCTCCAGAGGATCTTAATGTTCTTGATGGTTCGTAGGGGAGAATCCGTTTGGACAGGTAAACAATTTATTGGAACTTTGGTTGGCTGCAACTACGGAGGGACAAATCTCTACCCTATCCTGATTGAGGCTTTCTGATGCTGAGCAGAATTCTGGGAAATGTAGTTTAGGCCAGGACCTTTTGAATTTTCTGGGATAGGGCTCCTCACCTTCCGAAACAACAACAAGTTACAAACATCTGATTTACACATGACTCGTAGTTAAGAAGGGGAGTGAGAAAACAGGAAGTGAGAAAAATCTGCCCCTCTGAAGGCAAGTACACTCCTGAAAGAGTTTTCATGAGAAAAATGTCTCTACTGAAGCTTATCACCAATCCTTGTTTCCACAAAAGCCAAATTTTTCAAAATCCAATGATCACAGGGACATTTCTTTGCTTTCTTAGTTTCTTTCCCAGCAAACTCTGCTTTCTCCCTCCCAATGGTGAGAGGCCATTAATTTAAAGAGAAATGGCCACCTTTTTGGGTTTGTTTTGCTTGCTTGAAAATGAAACTGATTTTGGGAGGCTTCTGTGATTTACAAAATTCAAATGAAATAGTATTAAGTTTCAATTCTCAAGGTTTTGGCATGAGCCATGCCCGCACATTGGCTATTTCAGCAAAAGTACAAATTTAACAAATTTGATTTGACTTATGATGACTAACAAAAATTGCACACTTCTTATACGTATATATATATATATATATATATATATATATATATATAGACACACACACACACACACACACACACACAGAGTATTACTGTCTTTCATTGTTCTACCACAGCAGAACATCCTCTTGAAGATGTAGTTCAAACACATATTTTTTTCTGTTTCTACTGTTTATTGCTATATATTTTCAACATTCAAGAGGTGGGGAACTTAATCCTTTGGTATCCCATCATAGCCCTCATTGCTCAAGCATTGCACCCTCTATAATCACCTCCATAGTTGATAGAACTTTTCATTTTTTAAATATTATACAGCCTCATCCATCATGGAAAGGCATTTGCACTCTATTATCAGAAAATAAGTAGTGTTGCCAAGGAATTTAAAGGAATTTATTATGAGAAGCACCCAATAAATATTAAATTTGGCTCTGCTCGAGCCATGACTTTAATGAGACCTATTATAGACACACTCCATTTAACTTTCTTAGCAACACTTTTTAAAGTATTAATAGTTGTCAGGTGCAAAGCTTCCAAATTAACTCTAAAATCCCATTTGTAAAATGCTAATAACAACAAACTCGAGTTGCACATCTATTCTTGCCAGACCCATTCTTGTATAACGCTTCCTATCTGATTTTCTAACCTACATGCCCTGAGTTCAGTAACCATGGCAATGGGGTGAGATTTGTTAGATATAAGGTGGTTTGATTAGGGATGTGAGGTGAATGGAGTCAAGAGGTCTGGACCATTAAGTCTCGGGTCTCCTGATGGCAGACACACATTTTTCTTGCTATGTTATTAAAGAATTTCTGACACCTATCAGATGTGAGAGCAGAAGAAATGGTACCAAGTAAATAGGATGCAACATTTATTCTAGGGCTGATGTTAGCTCTCACTGTGCCTTGCCTTGCTATGAACAGTAGATCATATTGGAATATTTGTCCTTTCTCTGTATAATTTCTTCCTCCTTCTAAAGAAATCGCCTTGCTAGAGAGATTATAGAGCATCTGTATTCACTTAAAAATTGCTAACAAGGATTGTTTGGCCCTGGGGGTTTAAGTATGTTTAGCTTGTTCTAGCTTGTGTCAGGTTTTTATATGATGCAACCTGCTGCCGTAGTCTACTGGGAAACTATTTGTATTAAGTGGAATTTTTAAATGTTGTAATGGTTATATCATTTCTACCTCTTGCTGAGAACACAGATATTCAACTTTATTGTAGTCTACTTTCTTGCTTGTAAAAAAAATTGCCCTAAAGCTAAGAAGAGAAATCTCTTTGAATATTTTTCTGTGCTTTTTTCCTAATTGTTTTCTGCCCTAGAGATCCTTGGTTTGAAAGTCATGATAAGCCAGGGAAACAATACACAGACAAATTATAAAAGACAGAAAGGAATGAGATCTTTCATTTGGATATATGAATGTTATTCCTAGTATGGGGTGTGAATAATGCCTGTTAATCTTCACATACTCAACAACAACAAAAAGTGTGTTTTGGCAATCAGAACACTCTGCCAAGGAAAAAGAGTCCAGCTGCAAATTCTTCACACTTCAGAATTTCTTTAAAGCAAATTCATGTGTGCAGAAATATGCATGTTTTTCCCACAAGAAAAGGAGCTTGGAGGCAGAGGCCCTGTATTTTGTGCTGTACAGAAAATATTGGCTTTTCATGCAGAAAATAGATGCATGAGGTTTTTCTGCACAAATTTAACACAAAGATGGATATATATGTTATTTTTATAATACACAGAATCTTGCACACAAAACCTCATCTAGTTTCCTTGCAGATTTTTTTTCTAAAAGAAGAGGAGGAGGAGGGGGAGAAAGAAGGAGCCATGACAGCAGCAGAATCTCTTGTCATTGTTGTGTATCTAAAATCATAATTGCACAAGAAAAAACAGATAAAGTATATGGTATTATTTGCACAAACAACTTTTGTAAACAATTTCCACTATTTGTGCTCTGAATTCCAAATGGTACTAGTACATAATGGCTGATAATACTCTTTGTGCAGTAGTATTTATAATAAATCCTCAACTAACTGTTGGCAATGTTGAAGCAGGAGATGAGTGCCATAATGACTTTGGGCAATATAAGTTATGCCCTATAAAAGGATAATATTTTCTCACCCCTAGCATCAATTTCTTCAACAACCATGTTTCACAAAATAATCATTATCTTAGCATTCATTGTATTATCACAGAAGTCTTGTTATTTTATTTTTTACTCCTGGAATTCAACTCTAAAATGATGAATGACTTTCTTCATACTACTATAATACCTGGAATATTTCTCAAGTGGGTTCTAGTAATTCCCTTTCTAGATTATTGTGGACAAAGTGATTCATTAATATTAAATTTTAATATGGTCTTGGCGGGAAAATGGAAACAACAAAATTAAAGTCAAGGAGAGTTGTCTCATAGGAATAGTTTCCATTAAGATAAGAGGACATATAATGTACAACTTTGATTATATATGTCTTCAAGTCCTTTTCAACATGTGATGACCATAAGGCTTCCCTATTATGGTGTATTATTGCAAAATTTGTTCAAAGAGGTATTTGTCATACTGGCCTTCATTCTGGAAATTATTGGTCTAATAATTACAGAAACTAATTATTGAATCTTACTGTGTTGTTTTCAATAACATTATAAATCTCAGGAGAGTTTGAATAATCTAGAAAGCAGTCCTCTCCTCCAGCATTTCTGTTACCAGTTAAATCTTCTTTAAAGTGATGGCAGCTTGTTCAAATTAAGCCGTCTGAGGGCTCACACTAAGACTCTAAACTATCTAGTCCATGAGCTGCTTTTTGCTGACGATGCTGCTATTTTTGCCCATACAGAAGCAGCTCTGCAGCGCCTAACATCCTGCTTTGCAACAGCTGCAAAACTGTTTGGGCTGGAAGTCAGCCTGAAGAAAATGGTTTTCTACCAGCCCGCACCACAGGAAGAACACCATCATCCCCACATCAACATAGGCAAATCTGTGCTTAAGTCCATCCAGCAGTTCACCTACCTGGAAAGTATCATCTCTTCAGATGCCAAGATTGATAAAGAGATAGATCACAGATTAGCAAAGGCATATAGTGCATTCGGAAGGCTTCAAAAAAGAGTCTGGAGTAACAAACACCTGAGGCAAAGCACAAAAATCAATGTGTACAGAACTACCGTACTGTCTATTCTCCTTTCTGGGTCTGAAACATGGGTCACTTATCACCAACACCTATGACTCCTCAAGTGCTTTCATCAGCCTGTCTTCACACAATCCTAAATATACACTGGATTGACTATGTGACAAATGTTGCTGTTCTTGAGCAAGCAGGGATCATCATCATTGAGTCCATGCTATTGAGAACATAGTTGCGCTGGGCAGGGCACCTCTCTAGGATGAAGGACCACCGCCTCCCAAAGATCACTCTATGGTGAACTCACCATGGGTCAGCGCAAGAGAGGGACCCCAAAAAGAGATATAAGGACTCCCTGAAACAGCATCTCAGGCTCGGCCAGATTGATCACCAACAATTGTCCACTCTGGCCTTACATTGGGAGGCATGGAGACACACTATCCACAATGCTGTGACCTCTTTCAAGAAGACAGGCTGAATGGGTCTCGAAGAGAAACGACAACGCAGAAAGAACTGCAACTTGGAAACAACATCACCCAAGGAGACTTTCTGCTGTGCTTTCTGCAACCGAAATTGCCTATCTCAGATTGGCCCTTTTAGTCATCAACGCGCTTGTAAAAAATGTGGGATTAATCCTTCCTAAGAATCTTCGTTCGCGAAGTAATGCCGATATATGTTTTAATGACATTATATTGGGATATATGTAATCCACCCCGTGTCCCCTGTGGGGTGAAAAGTGCAGAATATAAATACTGTAAATAAATAAGTAAATAAAATCTCAATAAGTTGTAATAACTGGACCATAGAACACATCTAAGATTTCAAAGGGACATGTACAAGAAATAACAAGGTGAAATCACCAAAGAGGAATTCAAATGAATAGCCAGCATGGATAGTGATAAAGTTTAAAAAGCCAAAGCACAGAAATGAGCTCAGGTGTACTAAAGTTATTATTTATTTATTTATTCAAACTTATTTGCTGCCACTCCCAGTGGCTTGGGGCGGCTCACACATAGTTAACAAAACACAGCTAAAAATCTCACAATTAAAACATTACATTAACATCACTTCAAGAACCAGGAACACAATACAAGAAGTATTTAACCAGAAGGAGGGACCATGACTGCTCAGGTCCCAAAAGCCTGCCAAAACAACAAGGGTTTACATGCTTTCCGAAATGGGAGGAGGCTCTTGAGAGATCAAATATCGTCTGGCAGCGCAACAATTTTCTGAATGAATCACATCAAAAAAAGGATATTAAAAGAACTGGCAGAAATAATTTCAAAGCTACTGACAAACCGGACTTGCCTATCTCGGATTGGCCTTTTTAGTCATCAATGCGCTTGTAGAAAGCGTGAGATGAGTCCTTCCTGAATCTTCGTTCGCAAAGGAAAGCCAAGGATTATATGAAGTTGTTGTATTAAAAGCAATAAAACAAGTGATGGTGAAATGCAGAGAAAAGGATGGTCTACTCTTTGCCTCAGTCTTCTCCCAAAAGGTTAACAAAGTCCATTTTGTGGAGGATACATCTGATAATGCATTAGGAGAAATGCAGCACAGAATAGTTAAAGAGACCACGCTGAATTATTTGATAAATCTGAATGAATCACATCCAAAAAAAGGATATTAAAAGAACTGGCAGAAATAATTTCAGAGCTACTGACAAACCGGACTTGCCTATCTCAGATTGGCCTTTTTAGTCATCAATGTGCTTGTAGAAAGCATGAGATGAGTCCTTCCTGAATCTTCGTTCGCAAAGAAAAGCCAAGAAGTATTTGAAGTTGTTGTATGAAGAGCTCCACTAAACCTCTCTATTGAAAGCAGCCAGTCTTCTGCTGAATAGAAATCTTTCAGTAAATATATAAGTTCTCATCAAGCAAAATATTTCAGGAACTGTATAGGAAAGTAATCGGATTTTGATAAACAATAGAACTTTTATTTGCACAATGTTTGCAAAATACAAACAATTTATGAATTTGCTGTACGTGCGATCAATCTAAAATATAATCATTCAAGATTTGTCAAAAGTTAACATGAACCAAAATCCAGTATTAATCCTAACTAGACCCCCTAAAAGCAATACAACTTAAATTAGTTATTTATTGCATTGAAATCCTGAGGACTTAGAAGTTAGATAGAAAAGTTTTATGTTTTTATACAATCCTCTCTTCTTTTTTGTTCTACTGTTTCTCAAATGATAACTTATAGTTATGAATTTGGAGCCATCAGGGGGCAACTAAAGCTCTTTTAAAAATCTTTTTTAAACTTTCATTTTTAGTTCTGGAACTGGTGACTTGGCAAAACTACAAAAGCAGGTCAAATTCCAATATACCTGCAGAGAGAAGAGTTTTAGAGGTCTTTTTGTTGTGTTGGGAGGGGGGAGGGAGGGGGGGAGGGAGACAGGGCTCATTTTGGAAGGGAAGGAAGAGGGGAGGGTAGAGGGGGAGAGAGAAGGAGCGGAAAGGAAAATGTTCTCTAGTAATTATTTTACATTCTAACCAGGGGAAATTTTTTCCTAACTCCTAATATGGCAGTTGTCATAATGTGAAAATAAGAAAATATGCCATGACTTTGATGCTCTGGCTTCAGAAAGATTATATATTTATTTTCCTTTTAAACCATCAATCACAATCTTATTCTGCTTTGATGGTCAGTGAGAGTTTGCACTTTTGAATGAAAAGCAGAGTTTTTCACTCCATTTCTCTGCAGAGTAACATCAAGAGTTTTTATTAAATGTTGCCTCTACTTTATTGTTGCTATTTGCTGTCAAGCTGTCTTCAGCTGACAGTGGCCTTACAGATGAGAAATCCCCAAGAGCCCTAGTCAACAATGGCCCTGCTCAAGTTACAAACTCAAGGTCATGACACACTATTATACTGCATATGAAATAATATATTGATCTCAAAAACAATCTTAGAAACCTACCAAATAATTCTACTGGGAATAAGACTGGAAACGACTGCATCTGGAACAAGGATGAACAATTTGGTAATAAGGGGGGGGGGGGAATAACATTTTACCAACATGGCTGAAATGGAACTTCTTTGCTTGTTAGATGCTATTAGTCAAATTCTGCAGAGAGAGAAAATAGAGTGACCTTAAACAAGGCATGAAAAGCAATTGGCATTATAGTGCAATAGCATTTTAGAACTGTCAATACCATCCATCCCCATAGTTTTCTTCAGAAGGGCCTTAGAGAATCCCGAGAGTGCAATCTATACTATATTGGAAGACTGAATTGTTTTGAGATCTGATTACAATGTAATCATGCAAGCTCTGTGCCAGCAACCAAGTTGAGCCTGTCTGGTTGAAAATGTAATTGCTGGAGAGAAAAAGTTGTAACAGACTTCTTGCATCAGCCCTTGGCTTCTATGCATGAAGCTAGGTATATGTACCCAAGCCATCTGGTACCTATGCCGAGGGATAGTGCAAAATTCATTTGTTTAAATGCAAGGCAACCTAATTTACAAGATGAAACATAATTATCCTCCAGTTATTGCATTTGAATATTGTGATGCAGGTCTCCAATCAAAGTCTATAGGAAAAATGCATAAAGTACAGAAGACTGCAGCAAAACATGTATCTTAAACAATGTGTCAGGATTTAAAAATGGGTATATCAAGGGAAAAATATTAAGATAGATATTTATGCACACTTTTTAAAAAATGTGATTGCCCTATAATTATACCTTTCCAATTAAGTCTACATGGAGCTTTAGCTAGACCTAACTGGTGTTTCTTCCCTACAGGAGGCTTAGCATAGCTTCCCAGCCCATAACAGGACATAGCAGAGAATACCTGGCCAATAAAGGGGCTAGTGGAATGTAACTGGGGAATATGGTGTCTAGTGGTGTTTATTCGACCTCAAAATTACACAGCAAGGCCTACTGGTCCTTCTGGGGTCTGTCAATCCTCCATATACGGTTACTATTGAAAATAAACGTTAATAGAGCCTACCAAACTCATATCCTTTTTAGAGGAAAGACAGGATATGTGGAATGAATAAATGAATAAAGAAAACTGAGACAGCTGGGCAATGACAGTGTTGAACTGGACCCAGCATACCATATTGTATATGTCGGAATATGTTGGAATTGTATTGATAATTGTTGATTTGTTTGGCTTGAGCAGTTCCTGCTATTTGTACAATGCCTCGAGTCGCCTTTGGGCTGAGAGAGGCGGTCTAGAAGCAAAGTAAGTAAATAAATAAATATGGGGGAAGAAGATAGGTATTAGCAAGTTCCCTGCTGAAAATCCAGCATTCCCTTCTCCCTGGTTCCAAAATTTTCCCTGGTCTAAATTCTCACAGCCTGCTCAACCCCAATTCAGTAAGACTGGGGTGTTGCCCATGCAGTCCTCCAGAAGTAGTTGGAGTACTATTTCTATTCTGTTTCAATTTATTGTCCATCATCTAACCCATTATACTGGGGTGGGGTTCCATGTCAGGAGCAACTTGAGAAACTTCAAATCTCTTCTGGTGTGAGAGAATTGGTCCCCACATGGGGACCTAGAGCTAACAGAGGGAGCTCACCCACTCATCCCTCTATAATATTACATGTTATACTGGTTTGATAGGGTTTGTGAATAGACAGAAAGATTTAAAATTCAAAAGGGGGATTGTCAGAGTGTGATTTTCAGATTTTTCTGCAATTCAACCATTGTATAAGATGCTGTGTTGTGTAACCAGGCATTTATAGGGTTAAAACAGCAGAAGTAGAGTCCAGCACTGTTTTGACCTTCAGCTGTGTAAACATACTGATAAGGGAGACACTGTGCTGCTTGAGTTTGTTGCCATGCTGATTCCTGCTGTGAGGTGCAGGCTGCTGAATTGCTCTGTGTGAGAATGCTTTACTTTACTCACTTAATCAATAAAAGAACTTTCTAAGTTCAGACCTGGCTTCGCTTCATCACTGGCGCACAGACAAAATACTGCATCAAAGTAAGACAGCTCTAATAACAGGAAAAGCAGTGTTTTGATGGTTTGTCACCAAATTTCAAGGGAGGAATGCCACAGAGATTCATGCAGTCTTGTTGGCTATGTATCACATGGGCTGCAGTTCAGCATGGCTTGCCATAGTATAATTCCATGTGAAAATACATACATAGGCATAGGGTCGATCTCTAATGGAATACAAGACATTGCATGTTACCCACTTCTTTTTATATAGACACAGTAGCAAGCAACAGCTAGAAGTTCTGCCGCTAAAATAAATTAAACCATCTGCCCCAGGCAATGGGTTTTTCCCCATTTCCACACATTTAATTAATGTTGTAATTAAAGAGGCCAAAGATTATTGGGGTAGCATTCAAAAATGCATTTTTTAGAAAATATTTCGCAGTTCAACTCTATGGATGAATAGCCAATAATAAGTCTGATTCAGCTTACCTGTCTGAATGTCTCTCTCCTTATGAACCATCTAGGACTCTAAGATCATCTAGGGAGGCCCTGCTCTTGATCCCACCTCTGCAGGTGCGTCTGACAGGGATGAGAGATAGGGCCTTCTCAATGGTGGCCCCTCGGCTGTGGAACGCCCTTCCCAGGGATATTAAATCAGCCCCCTCCCTTCTGACATTTCATTAAAAAGTCAAATCTTGGCTTTTTGAGCAAGCTTTTGCTAATGCAATATAACACAGAAATATGAAAATACAGAATGACTGGACAATGCAATCAGAAAATGATTTTAGTAAGGAGATGCTGATGATTTATGTTTTTATTGTTTTTGTATGGTTTTTATATTATTTATGAAATGTTTTAATTGCATTTTATATATGTTAGGG
Organism: Anolis apletophallus; assembly: GCA_030556195.1. NCBI lineage: Eukaryota > Metazoa > Chordata > Lepidosauria > Squamata > Anolidae > Anolis > Anolis apletophallus. The sequence continues at coordinate 70,585,604 of JARBWK010000007.1, read as the reverse complement.
CATCAAATTGTTGCTGACTCTGAACTGCCTTGAGTCACCTTTGGGCTGAAAAACACAGTATACAAATGCGGTAAATAAATAAATAAATAAATAAATAATCCGCTTCCTTGCTTTGCTATCTCCAAAGCTTAACTCCAAACAGCCCTGGTCAATGTCAGGACTGCTGTAGCCATTTTGCAGCATAGGGCATAATAATCTGATCTTTGATATTTCCAGGATCATTTGTGCAGAAGTGTTATCTGATAGTTGTGATATTTTAACTTACCATAATAATTACAGAAAAGTTCAATGAAAAGTAAATTTAAAAATCCATTTCACAACAGGTTGAATTTTTCTTTCTTCTTCTTTCAGAAGCTTTTCATATTGATATCTGGATCTGAATTTTTTTATTATTATTCAAACAGTTCACAGAACAGATGAACATTTGATAGTAATACTCCTATTATTAAAAACACAATTAAACCTGAAGCACCTTTTTTGTTGTAAACTATTATGTCACATTATACATTTACTCTTAATGGCGTTTACTACATTTGAACGCTTTTATGATGCATTATGACATAGAAGCTATTGAAGCAAACTGAAACTTCCTACCAAAATACTAAGTATTACCTTCAGAGAGTCTAAATTTACAGCCTAGCTAAATTTGAAACTTGTTTTTATTTAAACTTTTCATTTAAAAATGACTGCAACCATATCAACACAGGAAAATCATTTAAGCATGAGCTTTAGTAGATTTAGTATATCAATAAATTTTGAAGGTGCCACTAGATTCTTTTCACTTTTCTTTTTATATTGGCTAACATAACTATTTCTTTCAAAATACCTATTAAATATAACCATGCAATGAAATAATGTTAAAACAGTTACATGGAATAAATGTTTTAAGTTGGATCCAGACATAGGACTTTCATTGGATGGTAAACTTTTTAATTTTTAATTTTAAACATCCCTCGTAGTCTGAAGATGATGGTCCTCCAAGTCTGGTGGTTTTAACTTGGGGACCCCTGCATCTGAATGCTACAAGACATTGACCTGCGGTATAAAATGTTACTTAACCACCCACAACACAACACAACATATGACAGCACTGTGAGTCATAACACAAACCAGCACTTGTGACATAGTGCAAAACTACGTGATATTTCTCTACCATCTTTCAGTATATCCAATCCTATAACAAAAAAGTAACCCTAATTCATTTACAATTGTAATTGCTTTTAGGTTTGCTGATTTTTATGGGAGGGAAAAAGAGGGAGACTAAACATGAGCAGCAATTTATAACAACGGCTTTCCAACTATGCTTTCAATCCTTTTCCCTGATCACTAACTTTACATATAAAGATTCATATTTTTGCATTTATTCTTATATAGAAAAGCACTGAGTCATGACAATACAAGTGTACACCCAACTCACAGCTTCACCAACTAAATGAAAACCTGACCTTTGTTTCTATGCTTATCCAAGCCAATATTTCTTTACAGAGAATGCCAAACAAGAATGACAATTTTGATGATGAATTTTTATGGGTTGGCCACCTTCCTGGTATCATCATCTCATTTCTGTGCAGGCTGCCAAAATGCTGTCAGACCAGACAGTAACCAGTGTTTGTTAATGGCCTGCTGAACTGAAGTGGGTGTAAGCGACAAACAAATATCCAAGAGGCAAACTGTTCCATGGACAGACATAGAATCTTATTTTGCATATAAGATTCTATGTCTGTCCATTTTTCTGTAGATTATATCACAAGATGAACTATGCTTTGTTTTAAAGAGAGATTAAATATTGTAGAGAACAAGTGGTAAGAATCAGGATGCAATAAAGCAATTTTTTTAAAAATTGATATTTATTCTTCTGTGTTAACAAGAGACATGTTTATGTGTTGTTTCTCAAGATCAGTTGAGTTATATACACATATTTTCAATGAGATAAATGCTCAGACTACAAGGAAAGAAGTGAAATGTAATCCAAGTACTACAAATAGATTCCTATATAAGGGGGCTGTCTGATGTGCTAGTTTATAGAAAAAAAAGGGTTACCTTTTCATCTTCAATATCAAGAAGCAGACTAGGGATTTGTGTGCAGAGCCCCATTGAAATGAAAAATACCAACTTCAATCATATGGAATTTCCTATGTGGGACTAGCTCAATATATTTAGCTTCCTGTATTGAAGCTCAAATATTGTGTCCTATCATCACTACTTGGGGACAAAACTTGATGCATTACTTTTGACATCTTCATCTACCTTTCCCTTTCAGTGCTGCTTGAAATAGGTTGTTTGCCTGGTGGTTCATTCTGCTTAGTGGCAGAAACAGATCTGTTCATATAAATCAACACTTTATGTGGCTGTTGTGGTAACCAATAGGCATGCTAGTATTGTTCATGTTGTTGTGTGCCTTCAAGTTGCTTTCAACCTGTGGCAAACAATCAAGTTTGTTGGTGTTTTTATTTGGGGGGGGGGGGTACCGTAAGGGAAACCTATCACAGAATTTGATTTTTTCAAAAGGGGTTTGCCAATGCTGAGGCTGGGAATGTATGATTTAGCCAACTCTATGTTTCCAATGAATTTCCATGGTTAAGAAAGGGCCTAGTCCAACACCTAAACTGCTGCACTATTCTGGCTGTACTAATTACTTATTATTACCTTTGAATTATGAGCCGATGTATCAAGCATGTGATTTGAATTTATCTGCTTAAATATTGGAAGAGAAAATACATATTACAGGTAAAATATATAAACATGCATTTTGCTACCTGAAAAGTAGAAGAAGATGTTACTTTTTCCTGTTCTAAGTACAAAAGCTAATAGGATGTGCAGTTGAAATTGGTGATAGGACATTGTTTACCATCTCCATTTAGGAGTATAATGTATGTTACTTGGCACAGAGGTATTTCATTGAACCTCTCTCTTTTGACATCCCAACAAATGCTGCCTAACGCAAACCCAGTCGTAGGCCTAGCCCTGTGTACTTATTTCAAAGTATTTTGCAACATTTGCCACAGCAGTGAAGTAAGGAAAATATCATACTTCAATAGTGTCCATTAATAATCAGCACATACTATTCAAGAGGTCTCTAAGAGTCATCTTCAAACAACTCTTCCTTGGTTTGTTTTATTTAATTTTTTTACTTTAATACATCAGAAACTCTTAGATTTTATAACACCAATTATCAGATGTCACAAAAAGACATTTTGCTTTGGGGGGGGGGGGGGAGGATAAGAGGAAAATGGATGTTCTACCTGCTAAATAGGTGCATGGTGACACATTTTAAACTATGAACTATATATCTGTTGTATATACTCCACTGCAATATATTTGGTACACATTAACAATCAGAGGGCACATGAAGAAAGCCCTTTAACCCAGGAACATTTGTGTTTTAATAACGTGAATGTTCCCGGGTCCTCATCCACATACCCCTCAGAAAACGGAGAATACACAGACACTCTAAACCCTTCCCCAAGAACCCCCCCCAACCCCTTTTAAAAATAAAAGAACTCACCTGGCTTCCATTAGTGTAGTGCCGGAGCTCTCCTGGATGCAAACTCATTGTGTATCCTCCCATTATTTCCAGTTTATTGTGTGAGGATTATGATAATTTCCTCTGGGTAAAGGCGAGGTGAAGTGTTGAAATTACTGAAATATTGCAAAATGATATAGTTCAAATATGGCTTCACTAATTTATTTATTTATTTTATTTACTATATTTCTATACCGTCCCTCTCAGCCAGAAGGTGACTCGAGGCGGATTACACATGGCAACCAGTGACCACAATATAAAATACAATTAAGTTATATACTAACAGATAAAAACAACAATTTAGCAATGAAAATAAAAAATACAGTTCCCAGTGTCTTATCATTAAAATCATTTTCCATCGCATCGTCAAATCATTCCGTGATCACAATTAAATAGTTCTATTTCATCTGCAATAAACTAATGCTCATTTCTGTCTCCCATGTTGCAGAAGACAGGCTGCTATTTTGCTTCTTAGCTGATAAAGTTTTAGTGTTGTTACTTAGTATAAACAATGACTTAAGTTGCTCTAAGAACACTGGTCTTCAAAAATATAAACAAATGCTGTCTCTGGAACAAGGCCATTGTAGAATAAACAATTTTAAATTAGTGGGTGTGATGCTTACTGCTTAGGTCAGCCCATGTTCATGACATATTCATGACTCTATCCAATCAATTCTCATGAAGAAGGAGAAGTTATTAAGTTGTTGTTTCTCCCTATATAATGTACTCCATTTTGATTCCATTTCATCCTGCTTTGTTTCTGCTTTATGAATTTAATTTCTGATGTGTGTTACTGTTCTTCAATAAAGCAAGATGCCCTAATAATTGGCATGACTGGGATGTCTTCTTTCCTGTTATGTAAGTTCTCAATGCCACATTGCTCTGGGCTATGCTCTGCTGCTTTCCTGATGCTCTGCAAACATGAAACTTGGTTTTAAGTTTCTAACTACAAATCCCATAATTCCTAACATGAGGTACCATTCTGGGGAATTTTCAGGGAAATTCATAGAAAGATTACTAGAGCAATCAGACATAAACCATGTGGCAAGCTATATTCCCCAACAGAGCAACATCTCATCATTCATAATTCTGGGGTCTAATTTTTGATAACGCCCATGTCAGAAGAATGCATTTATTTATTGGTTTTATATCAGCAGATGGAGCTGAGTATGATTAGCACGAAGAAAAGAAGGCCCAGAGGGCACATGATAACAACCTGATGATAAGAACTGTTTGGCAATGGAATATGTTGCTTCAGATTATGGTGGTGTTTCTTTCTTCAGAGGTTTTTAAGCAGATGGTGGATAGCCATCTGTTGATATGCATTGATTCTGTGTTCCTGCCTGGCGGGGGTTCGACTGGATGATCCTTGCAGTCTCTTCCAACTCTATACTTCTAGGATTCTGATTGTATCCTACAGATTTAAGTGGCTTATAATTAAAAAGGCTCAGCCATAAAACAAATAAGAACATAATTAATGTAGAAGACTGATTTGAAAAGCCATAATAATAATAAAAAATTGACCACCAACTCCTTCTACTGCAAGTGAGATCACTCAGTAAAAGTCTGTTTGCATTGAAAGATGCTTGCCTGCTGGAGGGAGACAGAAGATACCAGGACTGTGGCACAGCTGGCTAGGAAACCAAACACACGACGGGAGAGTTGCTGAGTATAACCAATTTTCTGTTACTGTGAGTAGCTTCATTATCAACTTTTTAGATGTTTCAGTATTTGTGCAGGATTCTAGGTTGAAGGTCAGATGTTTTCGAAAGCCCAAAGATGTTAATTCGTTCCTTCACCATTCCAGTTTCCACTCCTACCCCCTTAAAACGAATCTACCCTTCTCCCAACTTATCTGCTTTAAGCGTAATTCATCCTTTGACGCTGACTACAATGAATCAGCCAATCGGCTTTTGAGCAACTTAGCGGCTAGGGGTTATCCTCAAAACATCCTCTTAGCAGTAAAACACAGGACAGACTTGATGAATAGAACATCTTTACTCCGTAAGATGGTCAAGCCTCCTCTTGATTGCCTCTTTTGGCCACTCACCTACTCGCCCCACAGCAAACAGATCCATAATATCATTAAAAAGTATTGGGCCATTATCGCTGACATTCCAGGATTAGAACGATTGCCTGTAATAGCACATAAGCGCACCTGTAATGTAAAGGATATTTTAATGCATTCAACATATGGACCACGCCTATTACCCAGTTCCATGACTCCCGAGACCAGGGCGTGTGGGAGATGTAAGGCCTGTAAACACATTTGCACAGACAGGACTATTTCTAACCCATACAGCCGGAAAACTTTTTCAGTATGTAGCTTTTTCACATGAAATAGCTCCTTCAGCATTTATGTCCTCTGGTGTTCATGCCAATATCTTTACATGGGCCAGTCAGCGTGCCCCCTTAAGGTGAGATTTTTGGAGCATTTATCTAGAATTAGGATGGGTAATGACAGTTCCATCTTATACCAGCATTGTATCGATAAACAACATCATCCAGAGTCAATCCAGGTCATGGGTCTGGAGAAAGTCAGGATTCCTCCTCATGCGAATCCTACCCCATTGTTACTTCGCTGTGAATCCAAATGAATTTCCCTGTTAAGAACTGAGTCCCTGACAGGGTTAAATGAGAAATTACAGATTTCCATGCTTCTTGTGTAAAACAGCCGTGATTTGTTAGATCTCTGACTTTAAATGGTTGATCGATGTTAGCCTCACTTACCTGTGCTCCTTGAGAGACTGATCAGAACCTGTGGTTCTCTACATTTTGGTATGTTACTATACAATCACGCTTTGCTACTTTTGCTGTGTAGTTTGGTTGGTGTTTCTTAGATATTGTTATCATTGTATATTTTCACCCTTACTTCGTTATACTCTAGATATATTTTTGGACACCTCCTGATGTACCTTATGGGTCTTGAAAAAGTGACTTCTGCAAAACGGGGTGGTCAAGAGATAGTCTCCCGTCAACCCTTGTATCTTTTTGGAGTATAGGCACTCCTTTTCCAACCTTCGCTGGATGCGGCTTTTGGATACAGTGAGTCCATGGGATTTACTTCTCTGGGACGCTTGGATTGCCTTTCTCCGTCAGCAGTTTCCAAGACCTCTGTTTGATACAATTTTTTCTACATTTTTTGGATGATGGGACTGTTTTCTACCGTCACCGTGACGGATGGGATTCCCCATAGGACTCTGTTTCATTACTTGACCTATCCTGGACTTTACTAACTGTTATTACGGAGGTCACATGGACTCTATCCAATTTATTCTATAGGGGGAATACCTCAAGGCTTGTGAGTGTAACTGTATTGATGTAATGAAGCTTGATATTGTAATGTATTATATTGTGTATGAATATGTTTCTCTTTGAAATTCTTGCAGTCTATATATGAATACAGATTGGATTATTTTTGTACTTCCCCTGGCATCTCAGTGTTGTCTCTTATATACATTTACTTGATTAGGGTTTGTTCAGAAGTTTATATAGACATACATACTTTGTTAATGGTGGATTACTACCTGATAATTATCCTTACTCGTTGGTGGATCATTCTCTAACCAACTCTGCAGCTGGCTGGGAGTCAACTGCATAAGATCTCTACTGACCAGAAGGTCATGAGTTCAAAGCCTGCCCGGGTCAGGGTGAGCTCTTGACCAAATTATGTAGCTCATTGTTGACCTTTGCAACCGAAAGACAGTTGCATCTGCCAAGTAGGAAATTTAGGTACCACTTTGTGGGGAGGCTAATTTAACTGATTTACGAGGCCATAAAATCTCCAGGAAGTATGCAAAAGAATGAAGGAATGTGACAGCTCCCCCTGGTGGCCAGAAGCTGGAATGTTAAATTACCTCTGAGTGTCCTTCTATATATATTGTGTGTCTATGGCATTGAATGTTTGCCTGTATATGTACATTGTAATCTGCCCTGATTACAATCTGTGGGGTGAGCAGGGCAGAATATAAATGATGTAAATAAATAAATAAATAAATGGGGGTCAGCTAGAATAAGATGACAGGCAGTATAAGCTGGATTCTCCGGAAAGGATTGTCTACCTTCCAGTTATGTTCCTTGGTCAATAGGTGGCAGCAGCTACAGTAGAACATGTCTTCCATAGATATCCATGCTAATAGTTGTTCCCATTACACAAATATATTCCTATACACTATAGGTTTGCAAACATATTTCATTTTGTCAGTGAATTTGATTAAACTGACACTTTATAGGGCAAAGTTTATACATATACCTTCTGTGATCAGGTAAACTGGATTGGACAAAAGAAAAGAAGGGAAGAAAGCAAAGAGATTTTCTTTTGTGTTTGCAAATGAAATAAGATCAGCTTACTTTTAATTGAGCCTGTAAGGTTTTTCAGGTTTGGAACAAGCACATGAGGAGAGGGGGGGAGGGGGGGGGAGAAGGATAGCACATCTCCTCGTCTTTTCTACAGAAAGTTCAAATTACAAGGTGAGACAATCAAACCAACATTGCATTTTCTTCTTCCCCTTCACTCCTCCCTTTTAAGTACTCTTCCTTCCAGCAATGTCAAGATTGCAGTTTTCTCCTTCTCACATATTCCCCAAACCCAGGCAGGTAAAAGGAAATATCCTTCTACTCACCTTCTCTTACCATGAAAACTTCTATGCCAAAACTCCCAACAGCTTGCTCTCTCACATAATCTGCCTCATTAGGAATGTAGTTCTACATCAGGTTTCTTTTCAAAAGTTGCACAAGTGATTTTTATGCCAGCAGTAAGGATGTCTTCAAAAATTACACCATTTTTGTAAGATATTTGCAACTTGAAACTTATTTTTGCAAAATTCACACATAATTCTTTACACAGAAAAATGAATGTTGCTGCTCAGTGATTAATATTTCTGAAATGAAATATGATTACTCACACAGAAAATACTGTTTTATGCACAAAAGAAGTACATGCAAATTTTGTATAGAATATGTCTAGAACTGCAAAGATTCTCATCAGTCCAGATGTCTTTACATCAGAGCTTCTCAATACTTGAAAAACATTTTGAACATTTTCTGAATATTTTTTAATCTTTGTTTCATCCTTACTCTTCAGCCGGAAAGACAGTTGCATCTGCCAAGTAGAAGATAAAGTACCACATTAAGTGGGAAGGCAAATTTTGATTGAATTATGAGGCCATTAAAGAACTCAGGAATGCTGAGGAATGCGAAAGGAACAACAAGGGACGCTGTGGATGCTGAGAGATGAGGAGTGTGTCAGCTCCCCCTGGTGGCCAGAGTTTGTCTCTGTTCGCCTATATGTGTGTGTGTGTGTGTGTGTGGAAACAACAGGGATTGTCTGCTAAGTATGTGTACCTGTAATCCACTCTGAGTCCCCTTCGGAGTGAGAAGAGCAGAATATAAATAAAGTGTATTATTATTCTCTTGTCTCCTCCTCCATACTCTCTCAAATCATTCAGCTGCATAGGCTGGTGAGAGTGACATCTATCCCTTGTGGCCATATTTTTATTTATTTGCTCTTTCTGGAGAAATGTAAAATTTGGGGCAGCACAATTTTTGATTCACATGTAAATTAAATTAAATTATATCAAAGGTATTTATCATATGCCCAACAACAGATGATATAATATTTTGACACATCTCAGCCTGTTTCCAAAAGAAGAGCCTAGAAAATGTGAGTCATAACTCACTCCACCAAGAAACTGACCTTCTCACTTGCAAATGACCATGTTTAATGTTCAGCACAAAGCGCTGAGTGATATAGTGGTTTCATATTCTCCTTCTTCCTTTTCATTTGTTATGATAGGTCTTTAAGAGTCCAGAATAACAAGCTGCTCAATAGGAGCTGCAAAGAGGAAAACGACTTCAGGCAAATTTAAAATTAAATTAGTGTACACTTTGTCATACCATGGCACAAAAGTCAGCAAGAGAAAAGATGAGGTGAATCTTACAGTATTTATGAAATATGCAAACATTTCAAATAATAAAACAATTGAGTTGAAAGGAATCCAAGAGCCATACAGTCCAACCATCTACAATGAAGGTATCCCTGGTAAAAAGCCATGCAACCTCTGTTTAAATAGGTTAATTACTTGGCTCTGTTTTAAAACAATTATCACTTTGGCCACAAAAAGCAAACTTGATATTCTGATAGACTTTATTGGAAATACGTTAAATTCCCTGTGCTGAAAACTTGATTCAGGAGATTGGCTGTTATAATTAAAAGTTTGGAATTCAATGGTATGTACTTTTTAAATGCTTCAACTTCAGTGGTTTTCTATTTTGTAAAATAAAAAAAGTTTAAGCTGAAATTGCAAAGAATGTGTGCACTGAGGCTGATTGTAACCAACCAAAACATTCTAAAAACCACATTTACTCTTTTTAGGGTATGGAGGGATGAATGAGAATTACAGTTCAGTTTCTTCAGAATTTGTTAAGCAAAACTTACATCTTTGCCTATCCCCTAAGCAAAGTTAGGAATTTGTATCTGCATTAACAAAATTTGAATATGAAGTATAACAAAACTTTGCTTGATTGTGATAGAAAGCAGCCATACATTTTGATACATTCATAAAATAAAGTTATTATCATCTCATCATTTACAACATACTTTTTACTTAAAAAATCTAAAATATATTATGTTGCTGAACTGTTTCTCAAATATTGCCTGGAACGGGTTTTAATATTGCAAGTTTCTACGATCTGACCTTATTTTCCCACTTGCAATTGTAAATTGTTCTAGGTCTTTGTACACTAAACATAAGCTTTGCATTGGCTGTGAATGTAAACTTGTAGTTTCTATAGCAACAGATTAAACATTCTATGCATACATATCCCAATCATAGCTTCTCACTGAAATGACTTTCTCAACCACTAATGGAGAAAATAGTGGATTTCCATTATACACAGAGGAAGGCTATTAGGTTCTCTGCTTTTGCGTTTAATAGAAGCATATACTTTTAAGGGAGCAAAGTGCTTACAAGAGCTAATCTAAGGTCCCTTCTACACTGCCATATAAAATCCAGATTATCTGATTTGAACTGGATTATATAGCAGTGTAGACGCATGTAATCCAAGTCTTAGCAGATAATCTGTATTATCTGCTTTGTTAATCTGGGTTATATGGCAGTGTAGAAGGGGCCTTAGTCACTGGTTTTCTGCAACAGGAGCTTCTGTCTTCAGGCTTGGGTTTTTCAGATTGCTTCTCTAAATAGGTCTTGGGATAAAATATATAACTCCGGTCACCTGGGAACCATGAACCACCACTGTCTATCTTACAAGAACTATATGTACCAATATCCATCTTTAAATGCTCATGCCTATTTTCAAAGAGCTTTTATTTTATTTTCTCTTTTTCATTCAAACGAAAGATATCTATAAAAGTTAGGGACTTGAACTAGTTTCACTTACTACTCAGTTCAGAAATTCAGTAAGAAACACAATTTGACTCAAATAAAATTAAATGCTATCCAATTCAATTGAGCAATCAATTAGAATCTTGATTTGGAAATAAAAATCCCCATGTCTTACTTTGGGTATTGTTGAGTAAAAACAATGACTGTTCATTTCTGTGTCACAATCTGACGAGACTTGAAACCAAAGGAGCTCTTTATCATGCCTGGCAATTTACAGGTGACTAAGTGCAGAAAAATTGTATACTATGGATCATTTGATAATTTTTTTCTCATTGCTTAGCAGACACAGATAACTTTGGCAGATACTCCTGCCTTATCTGAAGAGCTCAAGCCTACAAAATTTCAGAAAACTATGAGTAGTTTACACCAGGCAGTTTAGCCCAGTATAAATTTGCCCCAGAACAGTCTCATATTTGACATATTTTTGCTCTGCTGGGGAATCCAGCATCTAACGTTTTCATTGTTACCAGTCCAGGTGCTCCTTTTTTCCTGGCAGAGAGATCAATCCAAAGTTCAGACTATTGCATTTGCATCTGCTGATCTCATAAAGGGATGCCCATGTGACCAGAGGGCCCTTTCCATCTTTCTGGGGAAAGGTGATGGCAGAAGTTGTCACAATGCAGGGTCTCGGCCCAGCCCCTTAATCACACACACAGAGACGGTAATCAGTTAACTATTTATTGAATAATAAAAAACAGGTAAAAAGGTAAATTGTCCATAAAAGTATCAAAAGGTTCAATCAAAATGGTAAAGAGTTCTTAGGTAAATCCAAAGGCAAAAACTCCACCCGGTGTTTGGCAAGGGTGCGGCCTGACGTGACGCAAGAGTTCCCGCAAAAGCAATGCAGATCAAAACAGATTTGGTCCGTGGCAATTCAAACAAAGCAAAGTTCAAGGAATCAAAGGCCCAAGAATCTTCTTGGCACACACGAGCCCCAATCCTGGCTCCGTGGATCTTCACTCGCTTCACTCCCTTCAGATCAGATGTGGCCGAGCAACTGAGGATCCGTTCCCACAGATCCTATACTTAATTCCCTTGGTGAGACCCACGGCGCTCTAGGCTTCTGCGCCAATCTGTGCTACGGGACATCACGCTCCTTTGGCGCTCTAGGCTTCAGTGCCATTCCCTCCTACTGGACTCAATGCTCCGTCTCCTATCAAAGCTCCGACCATGCCTCCCAGCACCTGGGTCACTATCTTCGTGAGAGCCGGACTCTCTTTCAGCTTCCATGGGCTCATCCTCCGCTATCTCCCTGACCCTTTCTTGTGAACCGAAACCACCTGGTCTCTCATACTGATTATCTGAATCAGCACCATCAGTATCGGCCTGACTTTCCCAGCTTTCATACCCATCGGGCCAGCCATCATCCCATTCTAAACTCTCCGTGAGGGATGAAGGCCCAGCTGCCTCATCATCCCCTTCATCTGCCTCCCCATCAGCCTGAATTGGCCATAATGCAAGCGGGACCCCCGTGGCGGCCCCCTGCCCCCCGGCACGAATGAGAACGGGGTTGCTATAGAAGTGCCCAATGTGGACAGCAGATTGGTCTGAATTGGACTCAATGTCAAGTCCAGGCTGCCCCAAAGTTTTGGGATACCCTGGATGTTTTGGCAGACTCCAGGGTATCTTCCAATTTTACCCAAAGCAATTTAAATCAAGCTCAACCTCTCCCCTCCAGAGCAGGATTTCTCAGAAACCATTGTGAACTGTGATTTTAGTTGATAATGTTTTAACTTATTTTATTACTTATGCTCAGAGATTTTATAAGCATAATATATGAAACCACATAGGTCAACTCCAGTTGTGTTGCCCATCCCCTCCAGTTGTGTTGCTCCAGCTATAGTGTTCCCCCATGATGCACTTTCCCCTCATTCTAAACTGGAAGGCTGTACCCACTATTTCATCTTTTTGGGGGGGCCCTCATTTGCTATCTCCTACTCCTATCCCACCCAGGGTTTTATCATTTTATTTTGTCCACTTGGCCTGCCCATCCTATTCAGTTTTTATTGTGTGAATTCCATGTATCATTCCATTCGTTATTGTAATTGTATTTTTTATTATTATTTCTGTTGTATTTTGTTTTGTATTTTACTGTGTTGTATTTTAGGGGACCCATAGGTTGACAACCACTGCTTTAAAGTTTTACACTCCTGATCTGTGACTATAACAATATCATTCGTTCATTCATTGTGTAGTGTGGGGACAGCCAGAAATCCATTTGGAATGAGTTGGGAGTTTTTTTTGTTGTTGTTGTCATTATAGTCCAAGACCCTAGATGTGTTTGTTTAGCTAGACTGGGAGAATCATGTTTCATCTTTTCTTTTCTATAGCAGCCTCCACAGTTTTATGGAAATGCCACAAGGAATCCTGCTGATTTGTAGTGAGGATATCCAGCCCTGCCCCAAAATTTACTCTTTCTTAACATAAAAAAATGTCACTATAGAGCTTTATCAAGATACACACCCATTGTTCCGTTGCATGTTGTCTTTCTTTAAGGGGCTCATTCACCTGAAAAAGAGTCTACAGTAAGATCTGCAGTTTATTTCTCTTATTTTCTTGCCAAGAAAGGGATAGCCCTGTTCTGCCAAATGTTGATTTTAAAGCTTGCATGGCATCTCCATGAAAGAAATTAGTTCATAACATTGTGTTTAGCATGTTCATTCCTTTCTCTATGTACCAACTATGATTTACAGGATTATAGTCTACATCATGCTACATTGCCTCAGTTATAGAAGGAAAAGCTACTACATGTATTATTAAAGGAGTGCTTCTATCTGAGAACAAAATGTTATGGCCTGGCTACAGCTAAGCATAGGGGAAGCTTTAAAAGCACATTTTGCTTTTCAAAAAGAGCAATTTAACATTTTGTACAGGAACAAATGGATACTGTAAAAATACAGAACAGCAGAAAACAAATGCCCTATGAAAACTCAGTATGGCTCTATTATTTGCAAGCCAGTGTTAGATTCCCTGGATCTCTGAATCTGCAAATATATGTCCAGATAGATTTCCTATTTATTTGTACAGGCTACTAATTGTAGTAATTAATAATAACATAACTATTAAGCACACATATGATATTTAGGCATCAGGGATATCTCTTTCCTTTATGTTGCAAAATGGATTCAAGAGTTTTTGAATAAGTGGAATATGCACATTAAGACCTAGGAGTGGAGACATGATGGACAGAAAGCCAATAAAATGAACAATCTGGTTACTCAGTGGAGGTAATAAGCTGTCAGTCCTATGGAGTTTAAATGAACCCCACTGGAGTTTGAGGATATACCACTCTTGCAGTAGCTATTGATGTCTTGCTGATCTAATAACTAGTGATGGAAAAAGCAGCCCCTGTTTATAAGTAATTTATATTAACTGTTCTTATGGATATAGTTTAAAGCAAAGTTCTATAATGTTCTTCAGTCCCTGCAAAACCAGAGACAAATATATTTATATGTAGACTCAAAAATCATTTTTTTTTCATGCAAGGGGTATTGTTTTGCAATACATCTCCATTTTATGTGCATAGTGCTTATTGCAAGTGCTGGAGGTACTATTCTTAGCTATATTGCCAAGGCATAAACATGAGGGGGAAAAACAAAAATGAAACAAGAACCCTATGTTTAAAGCTAAATAGAGACAAATTCAAAAATAGCAGCGCTTGGAGGAAAAATAAAATTGTTAACTGGCTAATTGAGCTAATGGGGAAAAACTGGCTATTTGAGAAAAAAGTTTGACTGTCTGGGAGTCACCTCTCAGAAGCGCAAGGCTGTGATAAAAGATTAAAGTAGCTATCCAGAAATTTTGTAAAGAGATTAAATTTCCCACACCTATTTTAGATGGTATCCCAACAAGAATAGTGAGAATATGTAATGGGCAGTAAAATGTCTTAGTTCCAAAAGTGAATGTTAAATTGAATAAAACTTTCCAAGAGCATTAAACAATTCTTTTTATATATTTGACCTGGTTTACCATGTTGTTTATAGCATACAAGACAAAGACAATACATTGAATGAGCTATGTCAGGAACATTTATAAAATACTATGTCCCTAATAACACTTGCCCTCAGAACACCATCTTGGCCAGATCTTTGAAGAGGTTCCAGGCTTCCCTAGGAATCATTGCTTTGGAGAATGGGATTCTGTGAACCAATCTGTGAATTAATCTGGTCATACAAATCATGTATGTTCTTCTTGTGTATCTAACAGATACACCTTTAGCCTTCTTTCATTTTTTTCACAAAACAGAAATAGAGCAAAGGCTTTAAATTGTATTTGTGTTTTTAAAAAAATATTTATATTTATTGGCATCAAATTGCTGTCTGTTGTAAGGCCTCCCTGAGTCCTCTTTTAGGGTGGGAAGGATGAGATACAAATATGTGAAATAATAATAAATAATTACCTTTTTTGTAAAAGTCAATTTTTGTGCTGAAAACAATAGTTTGCATAGAACATTTTTTTACAATATACAACTTTTCAATATTGCTGCTCATGATTTAAAAATGGATGGGCTTTCAACTCTCATCGAAGTGTGAAAAATTTCATAGCAGCCAGCCAGTAACTTTTTATCAGTATGTCCTGGTACATTGAGGCACCTTTTTAAATCAAGCATGAGAACATTTACAAATGCATCCCATAATCTACATTTCAGTCAGCACATGCTCCACATGTGAAAGTCTTATACTAGAAATTGAAACACTATGCCAAGTTGGAATTCAAATTAACTTCTAAATGTTTCTGTAGTGTACTCCCAACAATCCCTTACAATTGCCTTTGTTGATTAGGTGCCTAGAGATAGACTTGATTGTGCTTTTCCTCATGGCAGGGGGATGCTCTGAGGATACTTGCCATAAATGTAGGTAAAATATCAGGAGAGAATGCATCTAGAACATGGCCATATAGCCTGAAAAGCCTACCACAACCCAATCCAAGACTCAACCCGGTTGGTCATTTACTGAAAAGTAAACCAAAATCTCTCTTCCCACCAAGTCCCAGGACTCTCTTAGAAAGAGCAAACTCCCAGGCCTTAGATGCCAGTACATAAAGAGACCATTAAAGATAACAAGTCCTCAACAAGAGGGTGCCAAGATGTACATCAAACATTTATTTTCTTCTGGAAAGCTGGATATACACAAAGCTTGTGTAAGACACATCATTGTGTTCTTCTACTCTGATTGGCCCAACAGGCAGGGCTTATAGGAAATCCATGTGCAAGGATGTGGAAGCCACTCCACATGCTCTTTAATAGAAGAGAGGTAGCCACTAGGCTTGGTTTAGAACCCAAAAATCAGGATTCGAAAATCTAATGGGGGGTGGGGTGGAATTTTTTATTAGTAATAGAAAGACTTACAAAAAAATTTCCAAAAATTTCTAAAATGTAACGTAATTACTAATGAAATTCGTTAGTAGTTCGTATGCCAGCGCATGCGCATTCCAGATGGTTTTGGCCTACAACTCCCAGAAATCCAAACAGCTGGTAAACTGAAGGAGGGAGGGAAGGAGGGAGGGAAGGAGGGAGGGGGGTATTCTATTCTTGAAAGCAGCAAAAAGGAGGAGGAGCCCCCCCCTCGCTCCTCGCTGCCTCTCTCTCGCCCCGATCCTGAAGGAGTGAGGGCCCAAGTTTCCCCAGGCTGAGGGGAAAAGGAAGAGGCCTGAGGCTGTGAGGAATGGTGAGAATTGAAGTCCAAAACACCTGGAGGGCTGAAGTTGGCCCGTGCGGTGGGGAAGAGAGGAGGCAGAAGAGAAGGGAGGGGGAAGCCATGAGGGAGAGAGAGAAAGCAGAGAGAGAAGGAGAGAGAGGGGGAGAGGGAGGAGTGAGTTGAAGTCCAAAACATCTGGAGGGCTGAAGGTGGTCAGTCATGAAGCCTCTTCAAGGCTTGGCACGCTTTAGATCCTGGCAGGCAGGAGGGGCAGGGAGGGCCCCGTCTGCTCCTCCTCCTCTGCCAGGATCTAAAGCGCATCAAGGCTTGGTGCGCTTTAGATCCTGGCAGGGAGGAGGGGCAGGGAGGGCCCTGTCTGCTCCTCCTCCTCTGCCAGGATCTAAAGCGCATCAAGGCTTGGTGCGCTTTAGATCCTGGCAGGGAGGAGGGGCAGGGAGGGCCCCGTCTGCTTCTCCTACCTGCCAGGATCTAAAGCGCATCAAGGCTTGGTGCGCTTTAGATCCTGGCAGGGAGGAGGGGCAGGGAGGGCCCCGTCTGCTCCTCCTCCTCTGCCAGGATCTAAAGCGCATCAAGGCTTGGTGCGCTTTAGATCCTGGCAGGGAGGAGGGGCAGGGAGGGCCCCGTCTGCTCCTCCTCCTCTGCCAGGATCTAAAAGCGCATCAAGGCTTGGTGCGCTTTAGATCCTGGCAGGGAGGAGGGGCAGGGAGGGCCCCGTCTGCTCCTCCTCCTCTGCCAGGTTCTAAAGCGCATCAAGGCTTGGTGCGCTTTAGATCCTGGCAGGCAGGAGGGGCAGGGAGGGCCCCGTCTGCTCCTCCTCCTCTGCCAGGATCTAAAGCGCATCAAGGCTTGGTGCGCTTTAGATCCTGGCAGGGAGGAGGGGCAGGGAGGGCCCCGTCTGCTCCTCCTCCTCTGCCAGGATCTAAAGCGCATTAAGGCTTGGTGCACTTTAGATCCTGGCAGGGAGGAGGGGCAGGGAGGGCCCCATCTGCTCCTCCTCTGCCAGGATCTAAAGCGCATTAAGGCTTGGTGCGCTTTAGATCCTGGCGGAGGAGGAGGAGCAGACGGGGCCCTCCCTGCCCCTCCTCCCTGCCAGGAGTTTGTTTGCGTCTGATTGGCTAAAGGAAACAAGGTGGTTTCATGGTACCACCTGGTCTCCGTTAGCCAATCAGAAACCACGTCGAGTAAGGGCAAAGAAGCCATCCAACGTCCTTACGACACTTACGCACCAGATACAAAAATGGCGCCGCAAACTGTCGTAAAAGAAAGGGCACTTCCGGGATCGCCGCGGCGATGCGTATAAACTAGAAAGTCCCATTACATATGAATCCCTTCCGATTTCATTTAATTTTCATAACTTTTTTCTCATGCCTAGTAGCCACACATAGCAGCCATGTGGACCATTTTGGGTGAAAAAACATGGTGGCTGTGCAAAGAAGCTGAAGGCAAATGGCCAAAATGAATCCATGAGCAATTCTAATAATTAGTAGTAAATTGTATTTCCATTCCCAGCTTCAGTCATAGCAACTGGAAAGAACTCGGATCAATTTTTTTTTTGCTTTATGAAGCAGAGCAAAAGAATTCCCAGTAAGACTATTTATTTATTTATTATTTCAATTTGTATACCGTCCTTTCCAGACGGCTCAGGACGGTTTACAATGTATCAAACTACTAACAAAGCATAAAACATAACAATTAAAACAGTACCACATAACAGCATAGATACAGACGAAATTGGAAGCAATTCCATGTAATGACTAAGGTAGAAACATGCTGGGGGAAAAGCTGACAGACTTACCTTTGCTAAATATTCTCAGAGTTTCAGCACTACTACAAGAAAAATGGTAACAATTTAGTGAGAAGTAAGAATGACAACACATAAATATTGTAAATAAAGTGATGAAATTATCTGTTTACATAAAAAAGTCACAAAATTTTGGCATTAATGTTACTATTAATGAATTCAAGTATTCATAAAAACTAATCTTTGATTTTTAAGATGAAACATAGCTGCATGGTCACATTTTGAGAGGGGAAATGTAATAGGTCAAAAAGGTTGAGAATCATTGGTGTGATTTATGAGTTCTTATTATTTAAGTAACTCTACCACACAGTGCCAGAACTTGATCTTTGGGACAAAGTTCAATACTTGATTTTTGAGCTACAGTAGAGACTTGACCTTTTATGGAAGGGGTATTGTGGAAGCAATGGACTGACATCTTGTAAAATGTATTTTGAGAAAGTATTGCTTCCATTTCCATTTGTTAAAGTAAATGTTACAGAGTTATTTTCGAATAATCTCGGGGGTTATTTGCTGTGTTGCTAGAGCTGACAATTCAATGATAATTTTGGGCAAGTTAAAATACTGTTGTTATTTCTGAGAGTATATATGCACACACAATCTCCAATATGTCATACTCCTGAGTGCATACAAATTTTATGTGGAAGTCTTTCAAATGTCAACACTTAGGGCTATTTGAGCAACCTGATAAATTAAGTCAATTAGATCAAATAGTAGCATACCACTGAACTGTTCAGAAAATGTTCTAAACTGGAAAGCTGTAACCATTCTACTTCACTTGTTTTAGGATTTTGTATTTTTACATATATTATATCATCAAGATTTATAGAGAATCTTCATGGTAAAATATAGCTAAGGGGAAGACTAAATACTATTTTTGGAGAAAAAACAGAAGAAATGTACTCATTTATTACAAACTAGCTGTACCCGGCATGCGTTGCTGTGCCCTATTTAGGAGATGCGAGAAAGTCTGAGTATGTAAGGGTTGGAATTGATGTTACTTACGGTCTTGGTGGGGTCATGGCTGTGTCATTGTGGGTTGTTCTGGTGGGTGGGATGTTGAAGTCCTGTGGAGTTGTCGATGTGTGGTGTTGCTGGCATTCTGCAGAGCTTGTGGATGTACAATGTTTTTTGTCTTTCCGTCTGCTGTGCTGCTGTAGAGGTTCTGTGGTTTCCCAACTCTGGAGCACGCTATGTAGAGTTGTCTGTGGGAGAAGCATTCTGTGCCAAGGTCTATGCCACAGATTTGTAGAGCCTTGTTTATGGTGATGGCAAAAGCTAGTGTAGTGCAGTGTCTTTCTGTTCTGGCGTTTGTTCTGCCCTTTTTTGTTTGATGTATGTAGCGTTGCGAGCGTGTCGTCCAATGCTGTTCTTCTTAGGAGGCATGGCTTCTCTTTTGGGTCAGCGTATGTCTGTGTGGAAGGAAGGAATGGCATACAAATGGGTTGAGCAGTAGACACAAGGTTTTGTTATGTGCGTATTGTGTTGTGTGTAGGTATTACTTTTTTGGTGAGTTAGTGGGTGTGTGATGGCATTGTGGATGGTAGTATGTTGTGGAATGCTTGTGTGGGTAGGGTGTTTTGGGTGTTTGTGTGTGTTTGTAGAGTATCAGTGCAGTGTTGTGTTGTGTTGTGGTTGGAGTATAGGTGGAGTTGGTTTTTGTTTGTGGTGGTGGTAGGTGTTGTGTGTGCGGGGTCCTGTAAGGTTGGGGGGATGGGTTGTGATAGGAAGTTGTGTTGTGTTGTGTGGGTAAGAATTGCTGGAGTATTGTGCCTGGGATGTGTGTGTATTTGGAGGTGTGTGTGGTAGTGAGTAGTGAGTGCAGTCCTGGGTTTTGCATTGGGGAAGTTGTTAGGTATTTGTGGGGTGTATTTTGTGTGTGTTGTGGTGACATAGTTGTCTCAGTCTGGCTGTGTGCTGGTTGTGATGTGGAGGGGGTGTTGCTTTTGCCAGTGGTGTTTGTTGTGAATTTTGGTTGGGGTGGGTTGCAGGATTGGGGTTTTTTTGTGGGTTTTGCAAGTTTGTGTTATTCCGGCGGTATGTGTTTGTCAGTGGTGCCTGTGTCCCTGGTGCCCTATTTGTGTTAGTATTATGTCCTCCTGGTAGTTGTTATGTCCTCCTGTGTTAGTTGGTTGTACTGTGTAGGTTTGTGTTTAGCAGTGGTATGTATGCCTTGTGTGTGTTGTGTGTCTGTTGTGTTGTGGGTCTGTAGAGGTAGGCATCGCGAGTTGTGTGGCTGTCATGTTGTGGGTGTGGTGTTTGTAAAGTGGAGGATTGGTGGTGTGTGGGTGGGATGGTGCTTGGAGAAGAGTTTGTGGTGTTGAGTGTGTTGTTTGTTGTTGTGTGTGTACAGTGGTAGTGTGGATGTACGGTGTGTATGTGGGGTGTATTAGTTGGTTGTACTGTGTAGGTTTCTGTTTAGCAGTGGTATGTATGTGTTGTGTGTGTTGTGGGTCTGTTGTGTTGTGGGTCTGTAGAGGTAGGCATCGCGAGTTGTGTGGCTGTCATGTTGTGGGTGTGGTGTTTGTAAAGTACAATCTATCAGAACTACAGTTCCAAACTCCGACTGCCACTAAGAACCTGCTCCCTCCTAGAGCTTGGTCTTGACAGTTTAACCCACAAACACCAACTGACTAAATTCAATTCACTCAGCATTCTAACCTGTAATGTTTTATATTGCTGTGCCTTGTTTCGGCATGCTAGGTTTTTAATCTGTCTGCTTAGATTGTTTTTACTAATGTGTTTTTAATCTGTTTCAATGTGCTGTTTCATATATGTTTGTGTGAGCCGGCGCGAGCCTTCCGGGAGTGGCGGCGCAGAAATCTAATAAATAAATAAATAAATAACCTAGCCTTGGCTGGCTCTGCCCACCTTTACTATGGGAACTCAACCTCCCGGCATTTTGTGTGGCCCGATGTTGGCCAATGGGATTTGCTGGCGGCCGCAGAGGACGCTGGGAAATGTAGTTTTTTTGTATTGTTGTTTTGGGGGCCTTCTAGGTTTTGGGGGGGAAAGTTTCTTTGCTAAAAATCTTCCTTGCCTGAGGCCTATTTTTGTTGCCAAATTTGGTGTCTCTGCCTTAGATGGTTTCTCTGTCTATGGCAGCCGTTCGATGACGGGTCCTCCTTTATATATATAGTAGGGGTGTTTATGTCCTGTTTAAAATACTTTGATATCGTTATTTTTCGTTTTTTAAAATTAATTTATATGTTTTTTGAACCTTGGGAGCCCAACCAGGAAGTGAATTTCTTTACCGACCTGGAATGTCTATTTTTCTAAAAGTTTTTCTAAATAGATCGTATCTTTTCCCAAAACCAGAGCGGATGCCAGAGAGAATGGTTTGACTTTCTTATGCCCTGGACCATGAATTAATGTTTCTCCCATGTCTGGCCAAAGCGAATCTGTATGCTTATTCTCCTTGCAGGGCACATTTCCGAGGCCCCGGATCATGAATGATTAATGTTTCTTCATGGAGTGTCAATACCATATATTATGCCAATCCTAGTTACAGGGTTCTGTCTTTTGGAAGAACTTTAGCTGTGTGGAGCTTCTTCCCCTTTTGTTTACTTCCTTAGCCTTCTCCATTCTCAGCCTCCTCTCTGCCGGGCAGGGTCGAGCATCATGCCTCTCCTTTTACACCAGGCTTACGGAGACATGTGTCCTCTCCTGGAGGTACCTGAATTTACTTATAATCCTTTATTCTTAATAACAGGTTCCTAGAATAGGAAGAAACCTCCAATGGCCATCCAGTCCAACCTCCTTCTGAAACAAGGGGAAAACAAAGCATTCCTCACAGATGGCCATTCAGCCTCTGCTAATAATAATAAGGATAATAATAATTATTATTATTATTACAATGGGTTCCTAGAATAGGAAGAGACCTCCAATGGCCATCCAGTCCAACCTCCTTCTGCAACAATGGGAAAACAAAGCATTCCTCACAGATGGCCATTCAGCCTCTGATAATAATAATGATAATGATAATTACAATGGGTTCCTAAAATAGGAAGAGACCTCCAATGGCCATCCAATCCAACCTCCTTCTGCCAGGGCCCTTCCACACATCCTATAACCCAGAATATCAAGGCATAAAACCCCACATCTGCTTTGAACTGGGATATATGGCAGTGTGGACACACAGATAATCCAGTTCAAAGCAGATATTGTGAGATTTCCTGCCTTCATATTCTGTTATATAGGGCTGTGTGGAAGGGCCCAGAATATCAAGGCAAAAAATCCCACATTATCTGCTTTGAACTGGGATATATGACAGGGTGGACACAGATAATCCAGTTCAAAGCAGATATTTTGGGATTTCCTGGTTGCTTACAGTGGGTAGATAATGGGTAATATTAATTTTAAAACAAAATAATAACAGTTTTCAAAGGATAATGGCCAGAGATAACCAGGCCTAATATCTATATTGTGTTCATCGAAACAGGCCCAGGTTTCACACTGAGTGTATAAATACATTTAAAAACATATTAACTATATGTTTTACTGTGTTAGAGTGTCATTTTTTGTCATTTTGGTTGGTGGTGTGCCCCAGGATTTTGTAAATGTAAAAAGTGTGCCGTGGCTCCAAAAAGGTTGGGAAACACTGGTGTAAGTAACCTGAAAAGTAATTTTGGAAGAGATAGATATTCTTGTTACAAGAAGCTCATACAGTATCTGTGAATTTCATTTGCATTAATTGATTATTTGTTGATATAGCTTGCTTCTATCACGTTGTTAGTATATTTGCACTCTCTGTACTTTCATCAATATGAAGCAAGTTGGTGGTACCATTTCTATATGTTATAAATCTACAGCTCCAGTCAATTGCACTACAGAGGTGAAGGGAAATGTTTTCCCCTTGATTTACCTCTGCTTTTAACAGTGTCAGTCCTGTTTCCCTGCTTTTCCCAATTTAGAACTAATTAAGAATTTCATTATTAATTACATATCAATTAAGAATTTTTTGGAAAATTTTTTGTAAGTATTTCTATTACTAATCAAAAAAATCCCCCTCATTTGTAGTTTAGAACCAATTTTTTTATGGATCAAACACCCCTAATATATAGATAAGGAAAACATAAATAGGAAATCACTAGACTTGATTAGACAACACTGTTTGAGTCAGCCAAGAATGATGTATCCTGATGAGTATCAGTCTTTTTGAGTACTTCTTTATTGACTGTTCATACATTTAATAACAACAATAACAACAACTGCTAGTACTACTACTTTATTTGTATTCCACCCTATCTCCTCAAGGGGACTCATATTCTTGATACTATATAAAATTACAGTTTGGTTTAGCTAGAGAGCATCATGGAGCTTGTTTTCTGCTGTTCCAGAGATAAACACATGGAACAATGGAATCAAACTACAAGAAAAATGATTCCACCTAAATATTAGGAAAAATTTCCTGACAGTAAGAGCCATTTGATGCTTTGGAGAGTGATCCTGTCTGAACGCTTTTAAACAGAGGCTGAATGGTCATATATCATGGTTGTATATTCCTGCATAACAAAATGATGGACTAGATGACCTTTAAAGTCTTTTCCAGTTCTATGATTCTATAATCATTGGGATGAATCATTTCTCAGATTAGTATAATGAGAGGTGGTGTTAATCCAAATATGATGTTTTAAACTTATATCCAGGTATTTCCTAATTATTCATGTATTCATGACATCTTATTAGTATGCTCATGGATTTAGTGTATTCTTAATTTTTTTGTGCACTGAGGTTACTCAGGAGAACAAACATGATTCTTACCTTTCATGATCACAAAGAAGTTAGCTTAGGAATCGTTGGCTACTCTTAAGTGAAGTTGTATAGATTCAGCTACAACTGACAAGTGCTCTAATAATGGAAGAACTGATAAAGTAGACATATTGTGAGATCTAGGTAATTTTGAGAAACCCCTTGTTCTAAATTATGCTTATGGTAGTGGTACTGCAACTGGCTGCTATGATTGCTTGTTTGTTAAGAGGCCCTAACACTTATATTGGTGATAATATTCTTCAGGGATAGGAGTATTTGTTTAGTAGATTCCTCTTTATAAAGTTTTCTCTTGCCCATATTTCTTACCCTAAAAGTAGACTAAATTTTGAACATTCTCCTCCCATTGATTATATGCATTCACCCACACTGAAATAGATATCCAATCTGCATGTTTTCATGTAAAGAGTAAAAGTGTCAAATTGACAATTTTCATTTTTCAGTAGAGCCTATGGAAGTGTTTCAAGATTGTATGACTGGGATACTGACTCCTGTGGAGTCCACAGGTAATATAGGAAGGAATTGACTTTGTGCATTTTATGGCTGCTTGCATCCTGAGTTAGGATTTTTCTCACTTTAGATTCACGTGAAAACAAGTTAAATTAATAAACTCCATAGCAGAAAGACAGCACTTTAAAATAGACAGATAGGAATACAAATGTTGAGTTTTTAGCTCTTCTAAATTTGTTTTTAATATTCAAAGGAAGCTACATCCAAGGCTGCACTCAAAGATCGGAGGCACTACTGAATTTGTTTAGAATCAGGATTATAAGTTTGCAACAAGTTAATTTTAGCCAACTGTCAAATGCAAAATAAATTGTATTATTAAGGAGAGTGGATATAGTGAAATAATAGCAGCTCAGGCTACTAGTTATCATGGGAATAGTTGGTAATTATATTGTGCACAAAGCTGTTTATCTAAAAGAACAGAAGTAGTAAAAGGATGTCTTTGAACTGTCCTTTATGTTAATAGCTGATTTTATATGCTGAAAACAGTACCTTTATCATATCCCATGTTTGTGACTGACTGACTGACTTTATTATTTCTGAGTCGCCCTCCACGTTAGTGCTCCGGGCGACTTACACACAAAAATTCCACAATTAAAATAGAGTATTTAAAACTAGATTAAAATATTCAGTGGTTAAATGCAGGGGCCAGGCCCGGTATTTGGGTTCCTGGTTCTGCATTAACCATGGGCTTTCCTAAATAGCCAGGTCTTCAGAGCGGTCAGGAACTGGGGCAGGTCGAGGGAGGCTCTCTGGTCCGGTGGCATCGAGTTCCAAAGAACGGGGGCCACAGCGGAGAACGATCGCCGTCTCGTGGTCTCCAGGTGGGCCTCTTTCAAGCCTGGTATGTGAAGAAGGTTCTTGTTTGCTGGCCGCGGGGTCCTTGAGCAAGCAGGCATCAACAAGCGGTCTTTTAGGTATGTTGGGCCCCGGCCCGTAGGGCTTTGAAAGCCAAGGTCAAGGTCTTGTGTAAGGCTCTATACTCAACGGGCAGCCAGTGCAGGCGCTGCAGAGATGGTGTAATGTGGCATCTCATCGATGTTCCTGTGAGAAGCCTGGCGGCTGCGTTCTACACCATCTGGAGCCTGCGGGTTAGTGACCGGGGTAGACCTACATACAAAGTGTTACAGTAATCCAGCCTTGATGTAACCGTGGCATGGATTACTGTATCTAGCGCTTCCGTCGGAAGATAGGGCGCCAATTGTCTCGCTTGGCGCAGGTGGAAGAAGGCCCTTTTGCTCGTAAAGGCAACCTGGGCCTCCATCGACAATTTGGAGTCCAGGATAACACCAAGGCTTTTTACTGAGGGGGATGGAATCAGCGGTTCCCCTTCAAAGGGGGGCGAGAAAGGTGGTTCTGGGCGGCCCGGCCATAAGATCTCCGTCTTTGATGGATTTATTTTAAGTTTGTGGGCGCGGAGCCATTTTGTCACTGCTTCTAGGCCTCGAGTGACGTTTTTCGGGCACCGAGTTGCGCCAGGCTCCAGTTTCAGTAGGAGCTGGGTGTCATCGGCATATTGGTAGCACCCTAGGCCGAAGCTCCGGGCTATACCAGCCAACGGCCGAACATAGATGTTAAACAACGTTGGTGATAATATGGCGCCTTGGGGCACTCCGCACTCGAGGAGAGATTTCCTAGATGTTTGGCCTAGCCATTCAACTCGCTGACTACGTCCGCGCAGGAAGGAGCTAAGCCAAGCTAAAGCTGTTCCTTGTATCCCTATGGCGGCAAGTTGTCGTATCAGCAGATCATGGTCCACCGTGTCGAATGCGGCGGTAAGGTCCAGCAATACCAGAACTACTGAGCCTCCCTTGTCTAGTTGGCAGCGGATATCGTCCGAGATGGCCACCAGGACGGTCTCGGTCCCGTGCCCGGGGCGGAACCCTGATTGAAAGGGGCCCAAGCCCTCTGGTGTCTCAAGGAAGTTTTGTCGCTGGGTTGCTGCCGCGCGTTCGATCAGCTTACTGAGAAACGGAGGTTTAAGATGGGACGGTAGTTCGCTGGCATCGCTGGGTCCAGATTGGCTTTTTCAAGAGTGGGCGGACCGAGGCTTCTTTCAAGGCATCCGGGAAAATTCCCTGCTCCAGGGAGTGATTTATTATCTGCATCAGGGGAATCGAGAGCCCCTCTGCGCAGTCCTTAACTAGATGGGATGGGCAAGGGTCCGTGGAGCAGGTAGTCGCCCGTGCTGTGGAGATGATTTTATTAACTGCCTCCAGGTCCAGGGCTTTGAAGTGGTCAAATATCTGGTTAGTTGGTGTATGTAGTTCTTCTACCCTCTCACTCGTATCTTCAGGCACGGATAGCAGGTCTAGCCGAAGAGCGGTGATTTTCTCTATGAAGAATTCCTGGAATTCCTCTGCTGAGATGGCTGAAGTGTCCCTGGTTTTTGGCTGCGGATTGGTGGTGACCAAATCTCGGACAATCCTGAAAATCTGCGCTGGGCGCGATCTCGCAGCTGTTATTAGGGAGGTGTTGTGAATTTTCTTTGCCTCTTTTGTGGCCCACTCGTATGTCTTGCGCATGTTTCTGAAGGCTGTTCTTGATGTCTGGCTAGGTTTCCACCGCCAGGCACTCTCCAGTTGTTTCCGTTTGCGCTTCAGTGACCTCAGTTCTTCGGTGAACCACGAATGAACGAACAGGTGTCGGTAATGCCATGATCATTAATTGTAGTAAAGAGGATACCATTGTCTTAACAGCATTGCCAGACTTAATCCTCCCCCCCCCCACTACTTTTTCCTTTTCCTTGTGGGTTGTGTCTTATTTAGATTGTAAATACAAGGGCAGGAAATTGACAAATCAACAATTTGAAATCCACTCTGAGTGTGTTTGTGGCTGAAGGGAGGACATAAATACTTTAAATAAATTCTAAAAATCTTGAACACAGAGAACAGGATAATGATTACTAGTACAACAGAAAAAAATAATGAAGTTAGTGACAAATTTGCACAGATAGTATAAGTATAGGATTAGATACAAATATAAGAATCCAAGCAAATTTCGACAGTGAGACAAATAATGTGAGGCAACACAGCAGGGAAATAGTTAACAATAGCTAAACGTCTGTGTATGGTCTTTCAATCCCCAAACATGATTTTTCCCTACAAAAAGTATTTATCCATAAAGAAATGTTGATGGGGTTTTTGTGTGCAAAAAAACTCTCTATTTCCTGCTATTTTCTGGACAAAAAATGTCTATTTCGTTCAAAATAAGTTTCTAACTACACCACTTCCAGTACATGAAACAGCTGTTTCTACATACAAATAATATGAAACCACATTTTGCATGAAAAAGAAAAATGTCAATTTTGCACAAATTATCAATAAAAACCATGCAATATTTGAAGACTATATGAAGTCTGGGAATTTCAGAGGGAAGAATATTGCCAAAATTGTTTATTGTTTATTGTTGTCATTGTTGCTGCTATTATTATTAGATACACAACCAAATTAATACACAGCAAACAAGTTCACTAGTCTGGCTTTTGTTGGACACTTCCCAAGTGTCTAGGACTGTGTGATGTATCAACGAATAATGTGTGCAGCTCTTTTGCAGCTGACAGACTGTAATTTTGTCAGTGCTGATAGTTTTTAAGTGTAGGCCAAGGTATTTAGGCACTGCACACAGTGTGCTGATCACCACTGGGACAACATTTACTGGCTTGTGCCAGAGTCTTTGCAATTCAGTCTTTAAATTCTCATATCGTGTAAGCTTTTCCAGTTGCTTCTAGTCAATTCTGCTGTCACCTGGGATTGCAACATCAATGATCTATGTTTTCCCCACGATCGTGAGGTGACGAGTATTGTGCTCCAAAAGTCTGTCAGTCTGAACTTGAAAGTCCCAGAGTAATTTGATATGTTCATTTTCTGTTACTTTTTCAGGTTTGTGATGCCACCAGCTTTTTGTCACAGGCAGATGGTATTTATGGCACAAGTTCCAGTGGATCATCTGAGCAATGATATTATGCCTCTGCTTGTAGTCTGTCTGTGCAATTTTCTTGCAGCAGCTGAGTATGTGATCCACCGGTTTGTCTGCCTCCTTGCAGAGTCTACACTTGGAATCTGTAGTCGACTTTTCAATTTTGGCTTCGATGGCATTTGTTCTAATGGCGTGTTCTTGGGATGCAATAATCAGGCTCTCCATCTCCTTTTCCAAAGTTCCATTTGTGAGCCACATCCATGTTCTTTCCTTGTTAATTTTGTTCTTAATTTTTTCCAGGAACTGTCCATGGCGAGCCTTCTTTTGCCAGTTTTCTCTTCTGATCAGCATTGTATTTTTACAGTATTCACTCTTTGTCTTTTGCACTTCAAGCAGTTTTCTACTATTGACTTCCATCAATGTTAGTTCTTGTCTGTCTTCCACATAATTTGCCAGTGCAGGTTTCCTTTCTTCTGCCATTTGTTTTACTTGCAAAATCCCCCTGCCTTCTGATTTTCTGGGCAGGTAAAGTCTGTTGACATCACTACGTGAGCATAATGAGTAGTTGATTGTCATCGGTTTTCTTGTTTTTCTGTCCAGATCCTCCAGCTCTGCTTGCATCCAGTTCACAATTCCAACAGTGTATCTGATGACAGGGATGGCCCAGGTGTTGACAGCCTTGATCGTATTTCAGCCATTTAATTTGCTCTTCAAAGTTTTTCTGACTCTTTGGACATATTCATTACTGATCACATTTTTCTTGCTTTTCTGACCAGATCAGAAAATGCTTGTTGTTGTTGTTGTTGCTGTTGTTGTTGCTGTTGCTGTTGTTGTTGATAATAATAATACCTTGCCTTTTCTCTCCAAGTGGCTTACATTATAAGCATTTCATTACAATTTAAATTTTACAAATATACAAATATTAAAACAAAATGAACTAAATATCAATGATATTTTAAAAACTTCTTCTTTAAAATCCTATATGAATAAAGAGGTTTTAGCCTGCCACAAAAAGAATAGTAGGGAAGGGACATTCTTGCTTCCTTGGGCAAGGAGTTCCTTTGAGAATAAAATTATTATTTACTTTGAGAATAAAATTAGCAAGGAATTATATCCTTGATTAGAATCTGTAGTGAGCAGGAAAATGATGAAAAATGATCTCATGCGAGGACAATTATTTGTATTTATTTACATCTCTTACATACACATTATTTCTGTGCCCAAGTGTTCATGGGCAAATTTAGCATCTATCACATGATGGTGAAAATGTTGTTGTTATTTGTAAAATGAACAACAATTATATATGTAAGTAGTAGAGATTTATAAACTGAAATTTTAGAAAGCATTTGTGGGTAAAGTTACTGATTTGGCCTGTGTGGAGTTTGTGAAGACAATTCATTAGAGGCTTTTCAAAGAAAAAGAAAGCAAGAAACTTGTGTTTTTCTTGGTATAAAACAGCTCATTAATTTCATCCTAGGGAGTGAAAAAATGCCAGGTGCCATTAATATTCTTCACCAAGAATAAAATGTTATGGAACTTGACATTTATCCTCACAGCACCATAGGTGCTTAATGAGAATATCTACCTCATGCCAGGCTATTGTGACATTCTTTTGCCAAGAAAGGATGTACCTTTAATAATTGATCACCTAGAGGCATTTCACATATAACAAGCACCTTGTCTTTCAGGGCTTCAAAGGGGTCTTTAGACACTCCAATAAAGTGATCTCTCAGGCCGATTCCACACAAAGCGAAAAAGTCTGCACTGAACTAGGTTTTAAAAAACCTGGGTTGGAGTGGACTTTAGTCTGCACACCAGCCCCAAAAGCCCATGCTTTCTGTATGGGTGTCTAGATGTCCTCCTGCCACCTTCTGCGAGAACATACAGACACTCAAACCACCCGCTCCCCCCCCCCCCACTGCTACCGGAGCTCTCCTGGCAAGTAGAAATGGCAGGTATCAGACTACTATTCATTGTGTAATATAGATACTTTCCATGGAATGTGGTAGGTCTAAAACATTACTGCACTCTGGCATTTTGAAGAAAAGAGTGGTTATTTTGCATACATGGATTGCTATTTATTCACATATTTCTTTCCTGTACAATCGGTGTATTGAAATAGCTAGTACTGTATATTTTATCGTCTTATCTACAGTATATCACAATCTATTTATTTTATTAAACAGCCTTATCATCAAGCTTGACATAAAATTTGAAATCATGGGACCACTATGCTCCCCAGAACCTATAACACAGCCCAACCAAAAATATTCTTGGTATCCTGGTTTTTAGGCCTGTTCTTGAACTTATTAGGGGCACTTATTCAGAAAACTGTATTGCATAGACCATATCAGTTCTAGTTTATTAAATAAGATTGTTATGATTGCTTATGGATGAGCAGATAGAGACTGGTGCATGGCATATGTTCTTCATCCCAATAAATAGAGCTGACACCATTTTTAGAATCAGCAGGTCAAATATATCTAACATTTGAGGCAGCAAAATATATGTTGCCCAATGTAATTGAACCAGAGTAGCCCCCCAACCTGAGTTCTATGGTTTTGTGGAACATGGTTGTGGGTGAAGATCCAATCAGCCCTATCCTAGCAACCAGCAACTTTGCAACAGTGGCCTCATCTCCATTGACCATTTAATGCACTTCAGAGTTAACTTCAAACTATGGCAGCTAGACACCAATTTCCACATAAGTGAACAAAAGAATGCCCTTAATGCACACCAGTGCTCTATGGTTTTTTAATCACCATTTGAGCCTTAGACTGGTTCCAGGATTTCCTATGTAATCATCTGCACAGTGAAACCACTTTCTTCAATACCGGTTTGAAACTGCATTAAATAGTCAGTATAGATGGTGGCTAATGAGACAGGTGTATCATTATTTCACTATGTCCTCAATTGTCCCACTGCCAGATGGGTGTCAGGTGGTTCTTTGCTCACCACTTCCTAGCACCTCAGCAGTCTCTCAATTGGTATGGCTGTCCATTTTCTGTGGTTGGTTTTGTGGGGGGTTGCAATGGGAAACACAGTCTGGTTCTGTATTGACTACGTAATTCAGACTAATTCTACAAACCATTTAAACAAGGTCAGGATGAAAACTAAAAAGACCCAGTGGCAAGACAGGCACCTCAAGGAACCAGCTGGAAGCAGTGGGGAAGACTCCAGTATGAGAGAGCTACTAAAAGAGATGCAGAAAATAAGAGAAGATCAGCAAGAAAACCAAAAAGAATTCAAACTGATCCTGGCAAATCAAAACAAGAAATTGGAAGAAAAAATTGACAGTATGAAGACGGACATTAAGGAAGAGATTCAACACCTAAAGAAAGACTTGGTTGCGGCCTTTGTCAGAATAGACGAAATGAAGATAAAAACCAACACTCTGGAAGAAAACCAAAAACAAATGAAAAGGAATATTGGAGAAATCCAAAACAAGAATGAGAAAATGGAGATCAGAGTAGACAGGCTGCAAATAAGTGAAAATGGACGGGCAACTCCGCTTCAGAAACGTGGAAGAAGAAGCCAAGGAGAATACAAGATTGAAGATTATTAAACTACTGGCGTCATATTTGGAAAGGGGATTCAATGAGGTGGAAGCGGAGGTGGACAGAGCTTATAGAATTCAGTCGGCGTACGCAAGGCAACATAAGACCCCTAGAGATATCATCGTGAACTTTGTCCGCAAGGTCTCTAGAGACAATATCTTGAGACTAACCAGCAGAAAGCCCATTATTCAGGCGGGGAAGAAAATCGTGGTCTTGAAAGAGATCCCACAACAAATCCTACAACAAAGGAAGAAATACAGCTTCTTAACAGAAGAATTGAAAAAACGAAAAATTAAATTTAGATGGGAGAAGATAGAAGGCCTAATGGCTACCTATAATGAGAAAAGGATTTGGATTACATCTGAAGAAAAGGCCAGAGACTTCCTAGAAAAACTGCGGATGGAGGGTCAAAAAAAATACCCTGATGCCACAACAGGGGGCGGCAAGGTAAAGAAGAGGCCGAGGCTCAAATCACCGGAGGAGATAGAGGAGTTGAAAGAAAGCCAAGCAATCGCCCTGGAGATAGATCCAAGAGGAGAAAATCTGGGAGAGGAAGAAGATGAGGATGGAGAGGAGGGAGAGGAGATAGACAATGACTGAGACACCCTTAAGTATCTGTACGCTTAATGTGAATGGGCTAAACTCGCCATCCAAGAGAAACCGAATTTTTAATCATTTCATTAAAATAAAGTATCAAATTATAGCATTTCAGGAGACTCATATCACTCACAGACATGTCTCCCATCTTAATAATAAGAAAATGGGTAAACTATACTATTCATCCTTTGACACAAAAAAAAGAGGGGTGGCATTGTATGTGAGTGAGGATTTAACCTCAGAGTTGAAATTTAAGGATAAAGAGGGAAGAGTAATAGCGGTTCAAATTACCCAAAATAATGAAAAATACTGATTTGTAATGTGTATGTCCCAAACGGCCCTAAGACGAAATTTATTAAATACCTAAAAGAAAACCTAGAAAATAATGAATGTGACCAAATAATCCTACTGGGAGACTTCAATGGGATCTTGAACAATAAATTGGACAAAAATAGAATGGGGAAAAAGGTGAAGAACAAGGATGCTGGTCTCCTTCCTAGATCCTTTATCTCATTTAAGGAAGAGATGGCACTGGAGGATGCGTGGAGAGTGACACATGGAGAGGAGAGGGACTACACCTTCTATTCCTCGTGCCACAATTCGTGGTCGAGGATAGACATGGTGTGGCTCTCCTCTCCCTTAATACCCAAAATTAATAAGGTCAATATACTGCCACGTATACTCTCAGATCACTGCCCTATTGAACTATACTTGAACAATAAGCAAAAGAGAAGGCACTGGAGACTTGATGAAAATTTATTAAAATCGGAAACGGATATTAAAAAGAATAAAGACCAGTTAAGGGAGTTCTTCAAATTCAATGATACAGATGAGATAAGCCCGCAGGTAGTGTGGGACACAATGAAGGCAGTGATGAGAGGAAACCTTATTCAACAGAATGCTCTTAAGCGCAAAGTAAGGAATAAAGAGTTAGGGGATCTGGAGGATAACATAGCATCCTTGGAAAGGGAATTAAAAAGATATCCAAATAAAAAGGGAATTTGCAATAAATTGAAAGAGATGATTAAAAGAAAACAACACTTAGATATGGAAACCCTGGCAAAGAAGTATAAATTTATCAAACAGTACCATTTCGAGAATGCCAATAAATCTGGGAAGTGGTTGGCTAGAAAGGTCAGGAAGAAAAACAAACCCAAACTATCACTAAGATCAAAAGGGGGAAAGGGTATTTACTACGAACAAAGATATTCAAACACAATTTCTAGAATTCTATAAACATTTATATACTAAGGACAATATTGTTGGAATTGAGAGAATGTACCATAGTAATGAAATGTTAATTTGTGTATGTATATCTTTAAGTGTTATGTAGAGTGGGAAGTGACTTCCTCGGCGTTTTGTATAAAGCTTTGTTATCTAACCTTGGGTGGTGCTCTCGAAGAGATTGTGCTGAGAAGTGAAGTGGATTTGTTTTGTGAGTAAAGAATTGTTTTATTTTTAACTACCGACTCAGCGTCCTGGTTTATTCAAGCTTCACTACATCAAACATCCGCTGCAGAGAATTTAATCTTAACATTGGTTATGGGCCCTCTGCCAAGGAGAAAGTTTGATAAAGTTTGTTTTGAAGCTTAAAGTTTTTGGAAAGGACGCAAGGCTGTATCGGAGCTGCTGCAGAAGAGTTTTTACTGCTTGAAGGAGACGGTGTGTTTACACAGAAGAAGTGGTGATATCTGCACAGCGGGGCGTGCTGGGACCCTGAAGATTTATGATACTGGGTGTGAAGCCATAAAGCCACGGAGTCTTGTGAGTAGCCAGATCAGAGGGAGATTGCCGGGAGGCTATAGGAAAATAGCTGGGCTGAATTTCGGGTGCAACCGAAGATCTTCCAAAGGGGAAACTGACTGGGTACAATCCACTCACTAAATAGAGAACAGCCATAAATACATGATGAGCCTTGATGGAAAGAAGATCGCCGGAAGTCTGCTGTGAGTAAATTGTGTTGAACTACAGAGGCTGGGCTGTGAATCCGAGTAAAGGAGATCTTCTGAGTGAGAGAGGAAATGGCTTCAAACAATCCCCTCACTGTAATTGAGAAGTTATCTGATTCTAATTATCCGCAATGGTCTATGTATATGAGACATTTGTTGACACGTGAAGGATTATTGAATACCATCCTGGGTGCAGAAGAAGATGATGAGAAGATACAAAGAGGTTTGTCTACTATTGTCCTCTGTCTGATGCCAGATCAATTAATACATGTTAGAGGCTTGCAGACTGCTGAAGATGCCTGGAATGCTTTAAGGGCTGTGCATCAACGTGAGACTGTACTTGGAAAGATGATCTGGACTAAACGCTTGTACCGGGCCAAGTCGGAGGATGGTGGAGATGTGCGGAGTCATATAAAGAAGATGAAGGAACTGTTTGTAGAATGCCAGTCTAGAGGTGTGGAAATTACTGCTGAGAATCAAGCTTACATATTAATGTCGAGTTTGTCTGCTGATTGGGACCCAGTGCTACATTCTCTACAGACTGTGCGTGCCAGAGATCTTACACTAGACCTTGTTTGTTCAAGAATACTGGAAGAAGAAGACAGGCTTGTCTTTGAAAGAGAACAGAGAGGAGAATGCCCTTTTGAGGGGAAGTTTCAGCAAAAACCATTGCTGGAAGAAGCTAACCCTGTCCTTGGGAGTGTGCGTGGAGTTGCTACTACAAGGAGGTGTTTTATTTGCAATTCAAGGGAACACCTGGCCAGAGAATGCAAGGTTAAGACGCAGAGGTCTAGAGGCAGAGGAAGAAGAGGCTATTACAACAGAGACAGAGGATGTGGAGGAGGATGCTCTCTTGTCTTTGAGAGTATGCGTGGAGTGGCTACTGCAAAGAGGTGTTACAATTGCCGGAAAATAGGCCACCTGGCCAGGGAATGCAAGGCCAAGATGGAAGTGTCTGGAGGTAGAGCAAGAAGAGACTATTACCACAGAGGCAATGAACATGGAGACAGATCATCGAGCCAAATTGAAGCAAGGGTGATGATGGTATCTACAGACTGTGCTGTTCCCGATGAGGCCGATGGGAATGATGGTTCTGAAAGGGAACTTGTGAATAAGGATCTAAACAAACCTTTGCACAAGTTATGTGCACATTATTTTCATAGAGTACTAGGACATGTAAGCTTCAGTGGTTTAGAAAAATTAGCGAGTGTATGTCCTGAATTGAAAATGTTAAAATGTGATCGCTATTTAGATTGTTCAGTATGCAAACAAGCCAAACTTAAAGCTTTTCCTGTAGTAAAAGAAGCAAGAGAGAGACTAGTAGACCTTTTGAGATTGTTCATGCTGATCTAGCCGGGCCCTTTCCAGAGAGTGAAGGTGGGGCTAAGTACTTTTTGTAATAGTTGATCATTTTTCTAGATATGGTTTTGTATACAATCTTAAAAACAAGAGTGATGTGTTCACAGTGTTTCAACAGTGGGTGCGTATGATAGAACGATCTTTCCCTTATAAAGTGTCTTCTTTGGTTTCGGATCGAGGGGTGAATTTTGTGGACATGATTTCCAGAATTGGCTAAAAGAAACTGGAATACGGCATAATACTACCAATCCGTACAACCCAGCCGAAAATGGTTTAGCTGAAAGACGTATTGGCATAATTAATACTATGAAAGAATGTATGTTACAGGATGCAGAAGCCCCGGATAACTTATGGGGAGAGGCAGTCTCCACTGCCAACTATGTTCTTAATCGTGTGTGGTGTTCTCCCATAGAACAAACACCGTATTTTCACTATATGGTAGATCTCCCAGACTAGAACATCTGAGAATTTTTGGACAATATGCATATGTACTTATTCCTGCTCAACAAAGATGTAAAGGTCAACAGAAATATCAAAAATTGCGTTTTCTTGGATACGAAGGGAATAAATATCGTTTTTATGCAGGTAGAGGAAAAATAGTATTTTCCAGAAGTGCAAGTTTTGAAACCCATAGTGGATGGGAAAGGTTACATTGTAATAAAGATGTTTTCATACATATTGGGCAGAAAATTGAGACTACTGAAGACGCCCATGTCAATATTGAGGAAGATTCACTATCAGATAGCGATATGTTAAATGTTCCTTCACCACGTTCCAGGCTTAGGGATAGGAAAAAGAAAAACAAGCCTAAAGACAATGAAGAAGAAGAATTAAGTGGTTCAGAGAGAATAACGTTGAGAAGGAGTAAAAGGGTTAGGAAACCTCCGGATAGGTATGGTGATCCCATGGTATATCAAACTACAACAAATTTGATGTTAGAAAGTGAGCCTGAGAATTATATTCAAGCTACCAAAAGTATGGATGCAGCTGAATGGCTAACAGCCATGGATACTGAATACATGTCTATGATGCAACAAAAAGTGTTTGTTGTAGTAGAGAGACCAAAAAACCAAAAAGTGGTGGATTGTAGATGGGTTTATAAAAGAAAAATACTGCCTGATGGTACTTATAAACATAAAGCTAGATTAGTAGCGAAAGGATACACTCAGGTCAAATTTGAGAATTATGATAAGACATTTGCCCCAACTGCTAGGCCAGAAAGTTTAAGATTAATGCTCACACTAGCAGCCAAACGTCAATTAGAACTCAGACACTTTGATTTGAAACCGCGTATCTTAATGCTGAGTTAGGAGAAGAAATTTACATGGAGCAAGCACCAGGTTTCAGATCTAATAGTAAAGTTTGTCTTCTCAAAAAAGCAATATATGGGCTACGACAATCAGCAAGATGCTGGAATCTATGCGTACATGAACAGTTGTGTCGACTCGGGTTCAGAAGAAGTATTGCAGATGCATGTGTATACACAAGAGGTAGTAAAGACGATTGGGTTGGTCTTCTTCTTTATGTTGATGATGTTTGTTGTATTGCTAAAAATCTAGATAAAATCACCAAAGTACAAAAAGAATTAGAGGGAACATTTAAGATAAAAGATTTAGGAACTCTTAAAAAGTATGTGGGACTAGAAGTAAATAAAACTGAGACTGGTAAAATAATTTTGATTCAAAAGAGAAAATAGAACAATTAATTACTAAATGTGGATTCACAGATGCCAAGATTGTATCCACCCCTATGGTAGTGGATTATGTGAGTCAGGAATCTCAACAATTTTTGAAAGAACTGATGTCTATCACTCTGTAATTGGAAGTCTGATGTATATAGCAAATAATACCAGGCCTGATATCAGCTATGCAGTTAGTTATTTGAGTAGAAGAGTAGCCAAACCCAGAGATATAGATTGGGTTGCACTCAAAAGAGTGATACGATATCTTAAAGGTACAATTGATTATTGTTTAGTTTTTGATAACAATGATGAGGACATTGAATGTTTTGCAGATAGTTCTTTTGCTACTGAACAAGAATGTAGATCCGTGACAGGGATAATAGTCAAGTATGCTGGCAACATGTTGATATGGCGTTCACGTAAACAGAATTGTGTATCACGTAGTACTACAGAATCGGAATATTCTGCTTTATCGGAATCAATAAGTGAAATTCAATGGTTGCAACAATTAATGGATGATGTACAAGAACAATGTAAAACTCCTATAACAATTAAAGAAGATTCGCAAGCGTGTATAGCCATGACTGAAACCGAAAATTTGAAAAATAGAACCAAATACATAGGGGTGAAGTATCACATAGTAAAACAAATGATCGATGAAGAAATAATACAATTAGAGTATTGTCCTACTGAGTTCAATGTAGCAGATATTATGACAAAGCCTTTAGCTGTTTCTAAACATGAAGAACTAAGAAAGCAAATGAAAGTAGTGTCACAGTGTGGAATGAGAAATTAACATTTCAGAGGGGAATTGTTGGAATTGAGAGAATGTACCATAGTAATGAAATGTTAATTTGTGTATGTATATCTTTAAGTGTTATGTAGAGTGGGAAGTGACTTCCCTCGGCGTTTTGTATAAAGCTTTGTTATCTAACCTTGGGTGGTGCTCTCGAAGAGATTGTGCTGAGAAGTGAAGTGGATTTGTTTTGTGAGTAAAGAATTGTTTTATTTTTAACTACCGACTCAGCGTCCTGGTTTATTCAAGCTTCACTACATCAAACATCCGCTGCAGAGAATTTAATCTTAACAAACCCAAACTATCACTAAGATCAAAAAGGGGGAAAGGGTATTTACTACGAACAAAGATATTCAAACACAATTTCTAGAATTCTATAAACATTTATATACTAAGGACAATATATCCATGGACGAGGTTACAACTTTTATATCCAAACAAGGGTTAGATAAAATATCAAACGAAGATAGAGAGAGTCTGAATAAGGAAATATCAGAGGAGGAAATTGGTGAAGCAATAAATAAGCTTGATAATAACAAAGCACCTGGCCCAGATGGGTTTACTGCTATTTTTTACAAAACAATGCAGAGCGAACTCACCCCATACCTGAAAAAAATTATGAATCAAATTCTAGAAAATAATGCAGTCCCGAGAACTTGGAGAGAGGCAGAGATTGTGTTGCTACAAAAAGATAATTTGGATCGAGCGGATGTCAAAAATTATCGACCTATCTCCCTATTGAACTGCGACTACAAAATCTTTGCAAACATCTTAGCAAAAAGACTAAAAGGCTTCTTGCAGAATTGGGTGGGAGAGGAACAAGCAGGGTTTTTACCCAATAGAGGTACCAAAGATAACCTAAGAATAATCTTAGATATCATAGAATATTATGATATAAACCCACAAGAGGAGATGGCCTTTCTGTCGGTGGACGCGGAAAAGGCCTTTGATAATATCAATTGGGAGTTTATAGATGCGATTATGAACGAAGTAGACCTGGGTTATGGGTTTAGAAATGCCTTTCGCGCTATATACTCGAAACAAGAAGCCCGACTAAAAATAAATAATGAGCTATCAGAGAAATTTCAGATTAGCAAGGGTACAAGACAGGGTTGCCCGTTGTCCCCCCTGCTTTTTGTCCTGTCGATCGAAATCCTACTAAGAGGGATAAAGAAGGATAAAGAGTTAGTTGGCCTAAAAGTCGCTAACTACACTTATAAAACAAGAGCTTTTGCGGACGATATCATTTGCGTTATTGAAGATCCAATCAAAAACATCCAAAAATGGTTAAGGAAGCTGGAAGAATTCGGCCTAGTAGCCGGCTTTAAACTCAATAAAAAAAAGACTGTTTTACTTACCAAAAATATGTCAAGGAAAAATCAAGATATACTGGAAACCCAAACGGGACTCCAGATCAAAAAGAAAATTAAATACTTAGGGATCTGGATAACAGCTAAAAACTCACAGCTCTTGCAAAACAACTATGAAGAGAAATGGAAGGAGATAAAAAAAGACTTAAAGAATTGGAAAGTACTGAATCTCTCACTATTAGGGAGAATAGCGATTATTAAAATGAATGTCCTCCCAAAACTCTTATATCTATTTCAAAATATCCCGATAATTAGAAATTCGAAAATATTTAAAAACTGGAATAAAGATTTAACAAACTTCATTTGGAATGGACGAAAACCTAGGATAAAACTAGGAGTTATGATCGACAGGACTACCAGGGGGGGCTTTGGTCTCCCGGACCTCAAGTCATACTTCGAGGCCAGTGCTCTCTCGTGGGTCAAAGAATGGATTACATTAAAAAACAGCAAACTACTCACCCTGGAGGGTTTCAACCTCAGGGTGGGTTGGCACTCATACTTATGGTATGAGCAAGTAAAAATTGAAAAAAACTTCGGGAACCACTTTATAAGATCAGCACTTCTTAAAGTTTGGA
Organism: Anolis apletophallus; assembly: GCA_030556195.1. Taxonomy (NCBI): domain Eukaryota; kingdom Metazoa; phylum Chordata; class Lepidosauria; order Squamata; family Anolidae; genus Anolis; species Anolis apletophallus. The sequence goes on along the minus strand of JARBWK010000007.1, from coordinate 70,545,145 downwards.
GTAAATTTAAACCCTTCTTTTACTTAAAAACACCACTCTGGCTCTCACCGCTAGAAGCCAAACAAAGGAGACTCCTAGGATGGCAAGAATGGCCAACCTACAAGGACCTCCTTAAGAAAAGCAAAGAGGGTCTGGAATTAAGGACCATAGAGGAATTGAGATCGAAATTTAAAAATATGTCATGGCTACAATACACCCAGATAAAGGAGAGTTATAAAAAGGACTCTCTGAAGGGCTTTGTGGAGAAGGAGGAGTTCTGGGAGAAACTGATGGTACGGAAGCGTAAGATTATTACTGTGTTATATAATAAACTATTGGACTGGCAAACAGAACCAGAGGTGGTTAAAAACTGCATGATTAATTGGGCGAAGAATGTGGGCCACCAGATAAAGTTAGAAGATTGGCAACGAATATGGACCAAAAAACTTAAATACACGTATGCGGCAAACCTAAAAGAAAACTGGCTTAAAATTTTCCATAGATGGTATTTGACCCCAAAGAAACTCAGTAAAATGTATAAAAATAGCTCCAACATATGCTGGAAGTGCAAAACACACGAGGGCAGCTTCTACCATATATGGTGGACCTGCGAGAAAGCAAAAAAAATTTGGCAAAACATTCAAAAGGCAGCACAAAAAATTTTTAAAAAGCAAATACCATTGTTACCAGAACTCTTCCTCTTAGGCCTGACGGAGAATGCGAAGGTATGGAGTGAAAACGAAGACAGACTTTTTATATATATAACAACGGCGGCTAGACTAGTCTATGCCGCCCTTTGGAAAACGGAGAAAATACCTGACATGGACGTGTGGTATGATAAAATGTGGGAAATAAGAAACATGGACAGGTTAACCTTCCTCTTAAAACAGAGCAATGGGAAACCAATCAAATCAACGGACTGGTCACCCTACGAGGACTATCGGTCAACGGGCCAAGCGAAACATCAGCCAGGAGGATAGCCACTCCTGGCCAATATAATGAAAAACTAAAGGCAGAGGGAATACCAAAGTAGCTATATTTGGTTGTAACAACAAGGGATAGATCTGTGTAAAATATACCAGGTCTTCATGGATTGACTTGCTAAAGGCGTAATGAGATGTTCTTGACGGTTAACATAAATTTGGAAGTACAATTTTACATATTGTTAAGTGTTTGTGGGTTGCTGTTTTTCTGTTTGTTTGTTGTCTTTGGGTTTTCCCTTTTTTCCCATTGTTCCCCATCCCTTCACTTCACGGTTATGTTTATGTACCACTGCATATTTGAAAACTTCACAATAAAAAATTATTTAAGAAAAAAAAGGAACCAGCTGGAAGCTGGCCATAAAAATCTGCTGATTGCAGATCAGTCTGATCCAAGGAATTTTTTTCCTACTCCATCTGGAAGGGTGCTCTGATAAGAAGCAACCCGTCCAGTGATGATCAGCACTAGAAAAAAACAGGGCAGAGGAAGAAAATGAAAGTGAGTATTGACATGGGCTATGTGTCTAGCTTCTTTACCCGAATCTTCATAAACACTCCAGCTCTGCATGGGACATATGCTCGCTGGATGGAGTTAATTTTATGGCTCAAACCAACATTTTTGGTGAGTCTAACTGCTGTTTCTGGTTGGATGGGTGCATATTGTAGTGAGCATGGGTGGTGTTTTATGGACACCTTGATATTGAGCCAGTTTTAAATTGGATTTTAGTGCCTATGTGCCCTGTGGTTCAATTTAATTGAAATGCATTATATGTTTTGACACTGACCATATAATTCAGTTTAAACTGCACTATATGGTCAGTGTAGAACCAGTCTCAATCATGCTGATGGAACTCTGTCATATTAACTATACAGGACTGTACTGCTTCTGATGCTGATGCTTGTGGTGATATTTTACCTTTCTCCCACTTTTAGATTCAAGACAACATACAAAGGTTAGAAGAAATAAGGCTAATGTGCACTTTACATGAAAATAAACCCGTATCCATTGTAACATTAATGTCAAAAATGATCAACTAAATCAGATTGGCTAACTTGCAGCATTCAACTCCAATGTGAGTTGGAGCTGGTGGGAGTTAGTGTCCTAAAAGGAGAGATTCAAGTTCTAGAGTTCAAAGCAGTTGGAAAAGAGCATTGTGCTTTCACACTGATTTCTTTCTAACTAAAAGCTTGTTTGGGTTGGAATTTTTTAAAAATCTGTTTTGTAGGATTGGGAGAATAGGGACAAAAAACTTTCAGTTTTAAGGTGCTTCTGCAAGCATGCAGTAAATCATACAATTAAGCTTGACCTAGTCTATAAACAACAACAGTCTAGTTTTTCCTACTATAGCTGTGAGCTTACATACACTGCTGCCTTCTAGAAAACATACTGAACAAGTGTGAAGCACAAAATATAAAGAAAACCCACCTGACAAGCTCCCCAATATGTTGAAAAAGCATAGATCTACAAGTTTTGCCACCAAAGGGAAAATTATATGTAAAGTGAAGGTTGTTGAAAGAAAAAGAAATAATCCTAGGATGCAATTTGAAAGAAGCTTTCAAATAGTCTCTAGAAATGTATCTGTTCAAAAGGTATCTGTTCACTTTTGCAAGGCTAACCTGACTTGGTTGTTTCATTTTACATGTGCCTATTGTTAGCTTTGAATAAAACATTTCCTGAAATACATTGAATTGCTCTTCTTTTTAGTGGTGTGAAAACATATCCCTGTTCTTTCCATATTATTTCTACCTTTGGTACTAAAGTTTATGTTGAAGAATTAAAGTGCAGGAATGCGTCTTTCTTGTTAACAGAGGAAACTGTATTTATTATTTGGTGAAGTTTCAACACCTTCTAAAAACGTTTTACCACTTCATTCCACTGAACATGCCAAGTGTTTGAAAGAGTAGGTTCAAAACACAAAAACAGGGTCTGGAAGAGACTCTGGTAAAGAAGGTAAACACAAAAAACTAACAAGTATAATACAATGAAAAAAATGAAAACAATCGTAGAAAAAGGACACAGTAGAATTAGACCTAGATAGGTCAGTAGGGAATCTCCAAAGTCTACTGGAGTTCTAGAAGTACATCATAACTTGAGGCCAACGGGTGGTAGTCGGATCAGTCGGAGGCCTGATTTTTTTCATTTTTTTCATTGTATTATAGTTTTTTGTGTTTGGCACCACCACCGCTATAATCCGGATATCTCCATTACACGCTACTGAGGCTATCCTCCCCTCCTCCGCTGTGCGGAACCATGGTCCGTTGACACCACCTCTATTGACCACTTGGATCCACTCACAGCAGCTGGCACAACAACCCGGCACCACTATTGGTATAATCCGATTTTCCCGTTCCGCACTGCAGTAGCTACCCTCCCCTCCTCCGCCTTGCGGAGCCTTGGTTTGTCAGCTCCACCTCTATTGACTAATTGGATTTACACATAGCAGCCAGCACAGCAACCTGACTTTCCTTTCGGAATTTCAGATTGCTGCACTTCATTTCCATCTACAGCGAAATTTACTACTTGGGGTATGAGAGATTGCAATTACCGCTTCATTATATGTTGGTTCTCTTTCTGTAATATACAGTTATATCCTCCAAGTTGAAGAGTCTCCACTTCAGCTTGGACTATTTACCTCTACAGAGGATGCTTTGAGGGATTTCACGGTTGTACAATTACACTTCCTATTTTTTATTGTTATTTTTGTTTGCGGCGATAACACATGTGTTTGTGTATATATATATATATATATGTGTGTGTGTGTGTGTATCACTATATCTATGGACATAACTCAATACTTGGTATGTATATCGTTATTGCCTTTGTATAATAGTGTGGTGTACCATTCGGCATCTGCTATGCTTACTGTGCTATGTATGTTTACATATATTATAATATAACATCTACTCATCTTTATACCAGTTTATACATGGTATCGTATCCCTACTAGTTAGGTTTCTAGTTTCTTTCCCTTCTTTACCAGAGTCTCTTTCAGACCCTGTTTTTGTGTTTTGGTATTCTAATAGGTAGATCACTCAGCATTTTTCCGTTACTATACAGCTCAGGCATATTCTGTTTTGAAATTAAATGGATGATTTTCCACCTTCATCACACACTAACAAACTATCCAATTTATTCAGGAGTTTTCTGTTGATTTGGAATCACATTTTAGAGAGTTGTTCCCACTCACTGCTTCTCCACCACTTTCTTTGTGAAAAGAAACACCTACTTTCCTGGACTATGTTTTTTTCCTGGGTTATAAAAGTCATTTCTTAATTGATTCTATCATAAGCACATAGGAAAAGTTTGTTAAACTGCAAAAACTTTATCTTTGCAGGAGGGAAATTCTGCTATAGCACACTTTGTTCTGGTTTCTCAATGATTTAATATTTTGTAGAGTCTCCACCAAGTTAACATAGATTGTGGGCCCAAAAACAAAGTTTCTTACTTTAAAAGTAAGCTTTAGACTTAGAGTTACCCTAAGTCTGAAAAGACAAGAAAAAGCACAGCAACAACAACAACCCTAATTAACTTGACTATCTCATCAGCCAAAAGCAGGCCCACACTTCCCATTGAAATACTGGTAAATTTATGTTAGCTAAAATCGTTCTTCATTTTACATGTTGTATTGTTTTGCACTACAAATATTGTTTTGCACTACAAATAAGATATGTTCAGTGTGCATCAGAATTTGTTCATCTTTTTTTCAAACTGGCCCCCAAAAGTCTGAGGGACCATGAGCTGCACTCTACTTGAAAAGTTTGAGAACCCCTGCAAAATCAGTTTTTCGTAGGGTGATTACAGACAGACCTTTACCCCACAAACATCCACGTTTTAAAAAACTCATGCCAGAAAGTGTGAGCTTTCCGGCATGGGTGTCCTGATGTTCTCTTGGGACTAGCCCAAGAGAACGTCCGTAGGCCCTCCCCCCTCCCCCAAGCCCCCAGTCCCCTTAGAAATGTAGCAAAACTTACCTATCACCCATTAGAAGCCTTGGCAAGCTCTCCTGGCATGTAGAAATGACATGTTAGGAGAGCCGGGGGGGGGGGAGAGAAGTGATTTTCCTCCCTCCTCCCTCCCACACGCTCTCCTGGCACATCTTTCCTATGCACCAGGAGAGCTTGTCACGGCTTCTAATGGACTATAGGTAAGTTTTTACTACTTTTCTAAGGGGTCTGGGTGTTTTTTTTGGGGGGGGGGGTATTCCCACAACTTACTGGGGTTATTTATCCCAGTAAATTGTGGGAATAGTGTCTGGACTGGAAGTACTGGATTTATCGCGCACCTTCCAAAAAAGCGTAGAATAAATCCACTAACAAATTAATTTGGGTGTTCCTGGTTTGTGCCAAACTTATGCAGGACTACCCAGAACGTTGTCTTGACAGCTCCCTTTTTATTGCAGAAGTTTTCACAATAAAGGGGTTCACTGGACGGGCCCTTAGAGGTACTATTCTTGTTAGCAAAACCTATTTTTATTCCATCCCCTTTCATATTAGTAGGTTTAAAATTAGTAATACACTCAGTTATCAACCTTCCTATAGTTCAGAATGCCTAATTAATGTTTAACTTGTGAGTACTACATATTGGGGAAATTCTTTCTATATTTGATTGTCTCAGTGATTCTCAGTCCTTCTATTTAACAAAACCCTGCTTCAAGATGAAACAAAAAAAAGAATGGTCTTTATCATTTTTCATAAAGACAGGAGCCAGAACCTTCTTCCTCTGAACCTCTAAATCTCACTGACGGTCACAATTTGTTACTTTTCCTGTCATTTCGGCCTTGCAATGGCATGGCCAAACTTGTGGTGAATGATATATGAACATTAGACAACAGGAAAACAAGGGTTCAGCCCATCAGTCTAAATACTAAATGGAAACTATTTTCTTTTTTTCCTTTCCTTTTGTAAATGTTATTATTTTTTAAGAATGACAGCATTGGAAACAGCTCAGTGCTTCTGACTGCTGACAGCTCAGTTGGTATCAAGTTTAAGTTTAATTTCCTGTACAAATTAGTTTCAATATGTGGTACCTCTGCTTTGTTTCTGCTTTAGGTTTGTCCCATAATTTTATTTGTGAAAATATTCATTCAGTGCTGTGACGTCTGTCAGATATTCCAGCTCCAAGTTCCCATTCAGCTTTGGAAATATTAGTATTTATGTAATCATTATCTGCCTGTTAATGTTTTAGTAAGGGAATGCATTGCATTATCCAAGCAATGAAAAACATGTTGCTGCAAATAATGCTAGGCTGGGGTAAGTAACAAAGGAAAACACAATCCAATTGATCTTCATGTACTGAAGGAAATCTTTGTGCCAGATTAAAATTATTAATTGCAGATCTCACACAGAGATTATTTTAGCTGTGATATTACAATAATAGAATAATAATAGGTATTAAGTCTCTAAAAGAGGCAGACATTTATTTAAAGGCCATAGGTCCATACATTCTTCATGTTCCCACATGAAGTAGTCCTATTGTCTCAGTCCCTAATCTCCATATATAATTTCTAAAGACTTGTTCTGTCCATGTTCACTTGAAGAAGGATGCAATCCTCCTGAATAGCTGGAATCTCTAAATTAGACAGTGCCCCACATCACATATATAGAAACAGATACAACTAGAAAGCCAGTTTAGGCTGCCCCACTCTGTGTGAGAACCAATGCACATTATAAAGCACTTGGCAAGATCATATGCTATCGGTGCATTTCTAATGATTTTGACATCTGAACTGAGTTATCATGCATTGTGATTGCTGGGTTGTTTGAAGTCGATGATTGATAATGTATTACTCATATTGTGTAATTTGTGGAAGAGACTCCTACTTTAGAACATATTTCATTTGCTATATTTCACGCAGTTATGATTAGATATTCATTTTTCTTTTTCTGTTTAGTTTCCTCCTTAAGATAAGTGAGCGGTTTATCACCAAATTGTGAAGACAGAGAGCATTTATTTTGGTCCCTCTGTGTGTTAAGAAACATGAAAGGTTTCCATTTGAAGGTGAACCATCTTCAGACATTTCTGGCAGATAACAATCAAACACAATGGGTACTCAAAGAGTGCAAACACCACATTTTCAGTTTCATACAGAATTTCAGACAAGTTGTAACACTAAACAAACACAGCCTTGCTTACTCTTACTACTCAGGCTTTTCTTTACTCTTCAATAGAATTTGTTCTTCCATATGTTCAAAAGAAAAAGTCCAGGTCATTGGTAGACATAATAAGTCTACTTTCTGACTGACAGAAAATCATTACCATTTGACAGCTTTTCTGTAGCCAGTGATTTCTGATGGGAATGGGTGACCTGGGTCTGTCCAATAAATGACAGACCCCTGAATCCTAAACCTCTCTCCAAATTATAGTTTGACAGAAATCTCAGTCAGGATTTTTTTTAAAAAAGTATAGCTCTTTCCTCTTGCAAACATACCTGAAATATAAGCTGCTATAAGAGATACCCAGTTACTAGCCAGCAAGACCACACAAAATTTATTGAACTGTCAAGTATTTAGAATTTTCTTGTTGATATGCAATGGAAAGAGGGGGATAGTAGCCTAATGTGACAGCTGATGGGCAGTTATTTTCTACTAGACCTACTTCCCATCTTCCTCTGATTGAAAACCCCAGCCCCTGAGAGAGAGATGCCTCCTAACTGGGTTATACCCAGGTCAGCCATCTTATGGAACACTACCTCAAGGGTCACCACCTTCAAGTCACTTGTCCTCTGTAAAGGATGAAAATCCTAAGGTCAGCCACAAGAATAGTCTCTTTCTCTCACTCTTTTGATTGTGTACTTGTAGGGGGAGTTAAAATCATATCCTTCACCAAATGAGTGTAGTAAGTGCTCATAATGATTTTCCATTTTCCTCCTCCAACAAAACCTGCAAATTGTACTCTATTTACAACACTACTAAAGCCAATTGTCTTGAGTAGTTGTTTTTCAACAGTGAAGAGTAGGCAAAAAAAAACCTGAAAGAAGAGAAAATACTCCTACCCAGCCTCAACATTAACAGTCAATTTAATTGCGTTCAAGGCAGAAGAGAGAAAGCAAGGCTGGGCTTAAATAGACTTAAATAGGCTTTGCTCTGGCCCTTGCTTCTCCCAGCCCTGACATGAATTCTAGGGTTGTGGTACAGCTTGGTCTCTTCCCATTGAAAGTCAGCAAATTGCCCCCACCTCAAGCTGCCATGCTGCACCATTGTGAGGACATCATATTTATATTTTTCAAGGGTAAGCTATGGGTTTCACCTATATACTTTGATATATAACTGTTTTATTGTGTATGTATATATAAATAAATAAATAGAGTGACCAGTTAACCAAGATTGATAAAACAGTCTTGGAAAATCTGCATGCATTCCTAAGGCTGAATTTTTCACAACTCTGAATTAAGAAATGAAGACTTCATTGAAAAACAGGCTGTTTGAGGCATTATGTAAATGAAACAAAAACATTATTTTGCATAATTTTATAAAGTATACTCTAAAGAAATTGCACAGTGTTGCAGAACTTGACAAAACCTACATGCAAACCATGCATCTACCAACCCCATCCACCTCCAAATCTCATCTGCTTACGTATTTGTTGCTACATACTTGGGTAAAATGCAGAAAATGCAGAAGAAATTATACTCAGAGATCTTGTGGCTGGGCCGCCCGGGGGGGGGGGGGATCCAGCTGCCGACGTTTGACGGTGTGACGCTATGCCCGCAGTCCTCAGTAAAGAGCTTGGAGATCCAGCTGGATCCCCAGCTGTCTATGGAGGCACAAATTGCTTGTGCCTGCAAGACAGCCTTTTACCATCTGCGGCAAGCAAACGGTCTGGCTCCCTATCTCTGCCGTCGCGACCTGGCCACGGTGATCCAAGCCACAGTCATCTCGAGGCTTGACTACTGTAACGCGCTGTACATTGGCCTACCTTTGTTGGTGATCCGGAAACTCAAACTGGTGCAGAACGTGGCAGCTCGCCTGCTGCTGGGAGCCCCAAGAACGACCCATATAACACCACTCCTGCGCGAACTGCACTGGTTGCCCATTGAATTCCGGATCTCCTTCAAGGTGTTAGTTTTGACTTTCAAGGCCTTATAGGGTTTGGGGCCAGTGTACTTGAAGGAGCAGCTTACCCCATATGCGCCCAGAAGATCACTGCTTTCAGAGGGGCTCAACTTACTTGATGTTCCGGGTATGAAGTTCTCCAGACTCTCTACCACGTGGCAGAGAGCGTTTTCAGTGGCTGCGCCGGTTTTATGGAACTCGCTGCCACCGGAGACACGTGCTTTGCGGGACCTGATGGCTTTCTGCAGGTCCTGCAAGACCTGGTTATTTAGGCAGGCATTTGACGTGTGATTTCCGACGGTGCATGACTAATATTGCCACTCTGCCATACCACTATTACTCTGTATAAACAAGCTATGTCTGGCTATGTTTTTGTATGATCGTTTTAAAGATGTAATTTTATGCGTTTTAATCTTAGGTGTTTTATATGCTGTTTTTATATGCTGTTTTTATATGTTGTAAACTGCCCTGAGCCTCGGGAAGGGCGGTTTATCAAATCGAAATAAATAATAATAATAAATAAAATAATACTCCTGTAGAAACAGCATGATGAATCATTCAACTTTGTGACTGAAGTATTTGGACATCCAAACGTTACATAAAAAATAAAGACTTTTGGCCCAACTGAAGCTACAGCCTCTGTGTTTGGTTGTACAAAATTACTTAGATTTTGCACAACGTATTTATTGTCTAACTTTCCTAGTGTGGAAGACCTTTTTCATTAAATATTTCAGGTTTTAACATGAAAAACAGCAATGTTACATAACAAAAATATTTTGCAAAATATAAGAACATTACACCATAAAAACTACGTTGAAAACAGATCTTGCACAAAACATACACTTGGCTGCCTGAAAACTATATTTCCTACACTGAAAGCTGTCCAGAAATCAGTCAAGACTGCACAGTCCTTAGGAAAAGCTGTGCATGTTTTTAAAAAAATCTGAAGTGTTTTGTGTATGCTGCACAACAGTTATTAAAAAGCTGCAGAGTTTTCTATCACTTTAAAGGGGGGGGGGGGAGAGCGCCACAAAGCAAAAACCTCTTTTTAACTCCTTATCTCCCAGGATTTGTAAAATTTGAGCATTACCATCTCTATCTGAAAATGACTTGAAAACTGTCCAATCAGAAGCAGAAAGTAAAGAGCAGTTCTTTTCATTTTCCTGAAACATGATAGATGTGATGTCACATTAAAATAGTAGAAGTCATGGGAATACCATGGCATCTGGAAATAAACCACTAACATTATAGGCATAAGAAGCAAAACTGAAATAGTGGCTTCTTTTACCAGCCATCATAAGTCACATAAAAGATTCAAATAAAAACTCTACAAGAAACCTCAGACATCAACCCTGTATCCATATCCAATCAGACAGTACCATTACAGGATGAATAATGTCACTTACAATGTGAACATTTATTCACCTATTCATTCTCCCGTGTGACAATGTGACAAGTAGATTTTTAATTTGTCTGTATGCTTCCCAAAGAACTGCAGTTACTCAGTTATCTCTGAGTTTAAGAAATTGAAAACACAAAACCAATATGACAGTAATGCATTTATGCATTCTAAATAAGCCAGCCACTATGCAAAATAATCTGACTTCAGGAAGGTCAGTATAGAGGAATGTGAAAGTGCTCATTTCTGCAAGGCAGGGGGAGGCCCTTCAAATGGTGAGAACTAAGGTCATACAGTTCCTGCCTGTATTTTCATTTATTATTAAGTCATGGGGTGGGAATATCTCCCCCTTGTAACTGGTCAATCAAACAACCTATTTTGGTGCCCACAATGGCCAGCTAAAAGTACTGATACTAACATGGGCATGGTACATATAAGGAAAGAGCAATTGTGCCAATGGACAGCAGAACAGTCTTAATTGGACCCAATCCTTACAAGCATATGCAATAAGAAAAAATACACTAAAATCCTCAGAGACAGGCTGATTTGGGCAGTTAAAAACAAAATAAGATCCTTATTCTGGAAGTTAATCTATGGACATGAGAACAACATGACAACAGCCCTCTCTTCTGGAATTCTGGCAAACAGATGTGCTTCTTTTTTTCCTCTTTATGACTGGCCAGATTATACAATATCTTATCCCGAAACCAGAAATTTGTCTAAATGGCCACCTGTTTCTCCCGGTGAAATGAAGTCAAAAATAAAACAGCTAAATGTTACCACTTTTTAGTGGTAACCAGAGTTTAATGACATATCTCCAGAACTTTTGAAAGCTTACATCCCTCTTCAGTAACAAACAAATCTTGCTGAGTTCTAAAAGATTAGGTCACTACCATTAATTTCCCCCTTTTATAAAAAAGGGAGCAAGTTGAATCCTTCAAACTATAGACCAATAAGCCTACTTAATATTATCATAAGTTATATGTGAAACATTTATTTGAAAAATTATTAGAATGTCTAGAAAAAGAAAGAAAAACCTAGTTCTGGAGAAGGCTGGTTTTCAAGCTTGGCAATTTACATTTAACCACTACTTAGTAATTGTCAGGGCTAGAATCTCTATGCCTGGGGCCAGAGACAGATTCCAGCCTGCCATGAGCCTACTACTTTCACCTGAGTTGCTGAGTCAGAGAGAGATGACTCAACCATGAACTTTGCTCTATTTCTTTGCAGTTGAATATACTGGGACTATGACCTTTGGTCTAGATAAGACTCTGGGGTATGATGTAATACCCAGGGAACGCTGGGTAATGCAAAGGTTCACTGGGATTGCTGAGTCAGGATGCAACCCTCTCCAGGCATTGCATGGGGGAGGGATTAGTATATAAGGATTGTGGTGATGGGAAGCGGGTGCTTCAGCTTTATAGGTTTTGTGTCTTCAATAAACTACCACTGGAAGAAGCAGCAGTTCTGTAGCGTCTTTACTGGAAAGCATTGAAGTTCCTGACAGAAGCTGAAGCCCCTGAAACTTTCCCAGGAATGGAGAGGTTATGCAAGAGGCGGAGGAATATGTGGAAAGCTGGGATTATGTTACTGGAGCAGTCCATGAAAGATGTACTTTGGAATGGGGGTGGAATACTATGGATGAGGTTGGCCTCCCTGTTCGGGTCGGAGAAACGGCGTCAGCATGGCGGGCGGCTGCTCCAGAGGGACATATTCTTCGTGAGGGATCCAGGAAGCTTGTCATGTGGATCCAGTGCGACTCAGGGTGCAGCTGCGGCGGTGCACAGTAAGTCCAGAGAGGCGACTCGGGAGTGAAACTACTGAGCCGAGTTCTCCCACGGAAGTGGAGGTGTTGGGATGCAAAGTTGCGGCTTTGGAGAAGACATTGCAGCGAATGTCCCAGCAGATGTTTAAGAGCCAAGATTCTATGTGGGGCCCGCCTGAGGGAGGCGATTTTACGCGTTATTCTTGGATGGACAGTGAGAGGGTTGAAACCCATCCTAGATCTCCTTCGGGAGTGGGGGGGGGGTTGATGCCCAGTCAGGAGTTCCGCGAGGAGCAGCATATGGTGGTGCCAGGCTGAGAGTGGTGAATGAAGGGGTTTCAGTCCCGCCTAAAGCTGTAGGACTGGGAAGAGGTATTCAGGTGCCCAAGAGGGATGGATCTGGAGGATGGAGATCCCAGGCTGGTGCCCAGATGCCTAGAAGGGATGGATTAGGAGAGTGGAGACCCCAGCCTGGTGCCCAGATGCCCGGAAGAGATGGAGCAGGAGAATGGAGACCCCAATTGGGGGGTGATGTTCGTCCAAGGAAGGAGCCGCTCCGTGTGGAGTTTGATGGTGAGGCATGTAAAGTGGCCTTTTTTGTGGTGGCAGTTGGCGATCACATGCAAGATTATGGACACTTGTACTCAAATGAAGGCAGCAGAGTGCGTGCTGTGGGAGCTGTGCTTAAAGGAAGAGCTGCGGACTGGTACGTGCAGTGCCATGATCGACAGGATCCATGTTTGGGGACATTGAGAGGGTTTCTTCGGGCTGTGAAGAACAGATTTCGTGACCCACTGGAGAGAGTAAAGGCCAAAGAAGCTCTGAGGGGGTTAACGCAAGGCAATAAATCTGTAACGGAGTATGCGGAGGAGTTTATGAGCCTTGCGGGCAAGGTAGCGGAGTGGTCTCAAGCAACCCTCCTTGAACTATTTAAAGACGGATTACGACGAGAGTTGTTGGAGTGGTGCCTTCATCGTGGAGACCCTGGTGATGTCGATGGATGGATCCAATTGGCTGGTAACGTAGAAGGTATTCTGGCCCAAGTGCAACAGCGGAAGTCGGCAGTAGGACCTACGAGGCGATTTCGGCCAGGGTCAAGACGTGTAACCGGAAGCGAGAGCCAGCGGAGTAGTGTTAGCGGATAGCCAACTGTGGGGAAAGGCTTGTGTTACATTTGCTCTAAGCGGGACATTATTCCTTCCAATGTCATCTAAGAAATTTACCGGATACCAAAAATGTGAAAGTTGCCCGAGGTGCCCTGGGTGAAAAGATGGAGAGTGCGGATGGGGTGAAAAAGGGGCCCCAAGTATTGTTTGTAAAATCGAATTGGAAAAGAAAGGAAAGTATCAAACGCATAAAGCATTGGTGGATTGCGGGTGTTCTGAAAACATTATGTGTCCTGGATTAGTTAAGGATTTGAAATGTGAAATTCAGGAATTACCAGCTCCTGTACATTTTGCCCAGTTGGATGGAACTTTTGTGGGAGGAGGGCCCTTTCCATTGGGAACGAAAGGGTTAAAGGGAAAGGTTGATACTTGGGAGGGGAGCTGGATTGTGTAGTGGCTCCTGTTATGGAACATGAAATTATATTGGGATTGCCTTGGCTGAGACAGGCTGATCCAATCATAGATTGGAAAGCAGGTACATTAGAGTGCCGGCCTGTGGCGAATGGTGGTGTGTATGTGAATGAAGAGAAGAAAGGAGGTGAGCCACAGATTCCTGAGGAATATATTGACTTAGCAGATGTGTTCAACCCTGTATTAGCCGACAATCTGCCCCCAGTCAGGAATGTACAGTGCAAGGTAGAACTGAAAGAAGGGGCAGTACTCCTAAGCCAAAGATTTATCCTATGTCTGAGAAGGAGAAGGTTACGTTAAGGGAGCAGATAGATGATTATTTAAAGAAAGGGTACATCCAAAGATCGGAATCCCCTATTGCAGCCCCTGTTCTCTTTAGGGAAAAGAAAGATGGGAAATTAAGGTTGTGTATCGACTATAGGGGTCTTAATGCGATAAGTACCATTAATTGTTATCCATTGCCTTTAATCAAGGATCTATTAGGGCAATTGGGGAAAGGCAGGTATTTCACAAAGCTGGATATTATAAATGCCTTCCATATGGTGCGGGTGCGAGAATCGGACAGGTGGAAGACTGCTTTTCGTGTCCCTTTGGGGCTGTACGAATGGGTCGTCATGCCTTTTGGTTTGGCCGGGCCCCGGTATATTTATGCAGTTGATTTGAGGTGCTGCATCCCCTTTTGTATAAGGGGGTGTATGTTTATTTAGACGACATTGTTGTGGTTTCACAAACCAAAGAGGCGCACGTGCAGTTAGTTCGGGAAGTGTTGGAGAGATTGAGACAGGCCAGATTGTTTGTTAAGTTAAGTAAATGTGAATTTAGCAAGAGCGAAATTGACTTCCTGGGATATAGAATTAGTAGAGAGGGTGTGTCCATGGATCCGGGTAAAGTGGCAGATGTGTTGGCTTGGGAAGCTCCTAAAACAAGGAGACAGTTACAGGCTTTTTGGGGATGGCTAACTTTTATCGGTCCTTTATTTCCGGATTTGCTAATATTGTTTTGCCTCTTACAGAGTTGCTCAAGACAAAAGGTAAGGGTGAGGCTAGGAAGGTGAGGGCGCCTGGTGCCAGGTTGGGTTGGACTGTAGAGTGTCAAAAGGCTTTTGATTCTTTAAAGGTAGCTTTCACTAAAGGTCCTTTGCTTGTGCATCCAGATCCAGCAAAACCCTTTGTGGTACAGAGTGATGCTTCCGCTTGGGCATATGGAGGAGCTTTGTTACAGAAGGACGAGGAAGGGGTGTTGAAACCCTGTGCTTATTTCTCTAAGAAATTTGGGGAGCAGCAAAGGAATTGGCCAGTGTGGGAAAAGGAGGCGTTTGCTATTCGTTATGCTCTGCAGACACTTTTTGGAGGGGGCAGTTCACCCGTTTGAAGTGTTAACTGATCATAAGAATTTGCAATTTCTTAGGGAGCCCCAGAAGTTGTCTCCTAAATTGTTACGATGGGCCCAGTATCTGGCTAGGTTTAATTTTGTGTTGAAGCATATAAAGGGTAAGGATAATGTAGTTGCTGATGCATTGTCGCGTTATCCTGCAGTGGGGCCAGATCCTCTTCCAAGTGTGGGGAGAGTGTTCACAAAGGACCAGTGGGGTCTGAGGGTGCAGACACGAGCACAAGCGAAGTTGGAAATAAAGCAGGAGGATGAGGAGCTGGAAGAGTGGGTAAAAGAGTTTCAGAGGTGTTATGAGAAGGATGATTGGTTGAAGGCCCATGAGTTGGAATGTAAAAGGGTCAAGGGATTGTGGACAGTTCGGGAGAAATTGTATGTACCAGCGGAGTTAAGGAATAGGGTGTTGAGTTGTTCCATGACCACAAGACAGCAGGGCATTGGGGATTTACTAAGACTTGCTTTGCAATCAAAGCCCGATATTGGTGGCCAGGAATGAGGACATTGGTAAAGAATTATGTGAGTAGTTGTGAGGCTTGTGCACGGGGAAGGTACCTACTGCTAAGCCCCAGGATTGATCCAGGTGGTGGCTAATCCGGTGCGGGCATGGACACATATTAGTACCGACTTTGTGGGGGAGTTGCCCTCTAGTAAAGGATATAGGTATATCTGGACTGTGCTGGACATGTTTTTCAAAGCAAGCCCATTTTATACCGTTAACTGGCTTGCCTTCGGCAGAAAAATTGGCTAAGTTATATGTGCAGCATATATACCGGTTACATGGGTGTCCAGAGCAGGTGCTTAGCAATAGAGGTGTGCAATTCACGGCGAAATTCTGGGATAGGTTCTTGGAAACCTTAGGAGCAGACCGGAAGTTGACAACTGCTTATCATCCCTGTTGTAATGGGGAGTTGGGAGGACGCAGAAATCGTTGGGTAGTTATCTAAGAATTTTTGTAAATGCCCAGCAGAGTAATTGGACAGACTTGTTGCCTTATGCTGAAGTGGCTTATAACGGATCTGTGCACTCATCTACAGGCAGGACTCCATTTTCCATTGTATTTGGCCAAGAGGTTGTTCCACTACCAGTTGGTATAGGAGTGCTGGAGGATGATAAGGAGAAATGGTACAATAGAGCTCGAGAAGAGTGGAAGGAGGTAACTGAGGCGTTGCATAAGGCACAGGGGTTGCACAAGCGATTTGGTGACAAAAACCGACAGGAAGGTGATGTGTATAAGGAGGGAGATTTGGTATGGTTATCCACTCAGAATTTAAAGTTGGGGTTACCTTCTCGAAAATTGGGCCCAAAGTATGTGGGAACATTCAGAGTGGCTGAGCGAGTGAATGAGGTGACGTACCGATTGATATTGCCAAGGGCCTTGAGGAAAATTTATTCTGTGTTTCATTGCAACTTGTTAAAACGATATGTTAACCCAATTATGCCAAAATTTTGAATGTTGCTTTGTCTTCCTCAGGGGGAGGAGGAGAAGGGGGAGGAAGGCGTTATGTCAGGGCTAGAATCTCTATGCCTGGGGCCAGAGACAGATTCCAGCCTGCCATGAGCCTACTACTTTCACCTGAGTTGCTGAGTCAGAGAGAGATGACTCAACCATGAACTTTGCTCTATTTCTTTGCAGTTGAATATACTGGGACTATGACCTTTGGTCTAGATAAGACTCTGGGGTATGATGTAATACCCAGGGAATGCTGGGTAATGCAAAGGCTCACTGGGATTGCTGAGTCAGGATGCAACCCTCTCCAGGCATTGCATGGGGGAGGGATTAGTATATAAGGATTGTGGTGATGGGAAGCGGGTGCTTCAGCTTTATAGGTTTTGTGTCTTCAATAAACTACCACTGGAAGAAGCAGCAGTTCTGTAGCGTCTTTACTGGAAAGCATTGAAGTTCCTGACAGTAATTTAGCACCTGATAGAGAAATATCCATCTGAGAAAGTCACCTCATTATACACTGTATTTATAGACCTGAAATTGGCTTTTGATTTGGTATGTGGGGCAAGACTCTGGCAAAATTGTAGGCCACTACTATAGACAGGAGACTATTGGCTCCTATCCAATTTATGCATAGTAATACCTTTCTAATCACATCATCACACTAGAGAATGAGTCCACTTTAAATCTGATTTCTGCCTCCTGGAGAATTCTGGGGTTTGTAATTTAGTGAGGCTGTTAAAGTTTCCTCCGTAAACTACAAACCCCAGAATTCTGCAGGAGGCAGCAACCGGATTGAAAGTGGATTCATTCTGTAGTGTGATGAAGTAATAAGATTAAGATATAACCAAAATGGATTTTAACTGATCCCATTAACATCTTCAAGGGGGTGAGACAGAGTTGCTTAATTGCTCAGAAGATTTTCATTTTTTATTTAAATGACTTCGTTTCTTATCTGGACGATCTAAAGTTTCACTCCCCCAAATGGGCAAACTAGCACATCTCTGAACTACTGTATGCATATGATGCTGCAATCCTCCCAAGGACACATATCGGCCTAAGATGAGCCATAAGTAGCTTTGTTAACTATTGCCAGCAAGAGCATCTTATAATTAATTTCCAGAAAACCAAGATTCTTGATTTTGGCAATCATTCCAGATCCAGAAACTGGCAGCTAATAGGAAATAAGATTGAGTAGGATTGGCATTTTAAGTACCTAGGTACTAAATCTGCTCATTATAGTTCAATAGCAAGCATACGTGAGTGGTCTACTACCATAATAGTATCATAAAGTTTTATAAAACTAGGAGAGGCTTTATTTAAATGTTGTCCCCACAACATTAAAATTGTTGAAAACAAAAAACAATATCATAATTAGTTTATGGGGTTTTTTTCTTGGACCTACTTCTTTATCATTTGCCCCCCTAGAAAGAGTACAAGTTAAGTTTGTTAGATTGTGTGTATCGGTCCCAAATAACGTTTCAGGCTTGAAACTGGTATTCTAAGGGTGGAAGCTCTGGTCAGTTTTCAGTCTATCAAAAATGTTAAAATTGTCACCATAATCCACAAGGGCTTCTTCCCACTTGTTCGTCATGACAACCTCTAGTCCAGCTTGCTCAGGGCAGTCTAAAGAGGCTTACAGCAGTTGGACATTTCCACTCAATTTCATTTAGTTATGGGAGATAATAGGGCCCATGCATTAGTCAAACAGAGAATTTTTGATATAGGAAGCCAAACAGAGCTCATGCATTATATGTGAAAGACCTGTGGTCTAAGCATCAAATAAAGTTGAACAGAGCTCATGAAATCACCTAAATTTCCAGCACCAGAACATTTAAGATGGCAAATAATTACAGCACCTTATTTTTACTTCTGTCCTGTGAGCTCTGCAGAGTTTATAGGTTAAGATGGTACGTTTACGGCAGGTCTAGGGATGAATCTGAATCAGAGCTGGTTTATTTTGGTGATGCAGATGAGAGAAGAGCTTCTCATGATGATCCTGAAGTCTGGACAAGCTCAAACAAGGAGATACAGTCTGCCTTATAGCATGGACCTGAGCCACTTTATCAATCATAATCAGAACTTTAAATTGACATAGCACATTTAATATTAGATTTAGAGAATTCTCTTCTGAATCAATCTTGCCAAGGAAACCCTAGGTTATAATAGTTATAAAGTCAGAAGAGAAATTAAAACAACATAAACGAAGAGTCCCTGATTCCAGGTCATGTGAATACAGCCTTGTGTTGTACTTGTTATTTATTTTATGCCACACCTGGAAGTCAAGGCAGCATACAAATTAGAATACATACAATTAAAATATACAAAAATAAATGTTAAAATGGAATTAATCAACTTGATTATGTATCCCTGCATGGCAGAGGTTTGGACTGGATGGTCCATGTGGTCTCTTCCTGTTTAATGATTTGAAGATTCTACTAATAAAATAAAAAAGTTTAAAACATACTTTTAAGATAATTAAAAAGCAGTGTAAAAGAACAATACTGTTAAAAACAATAAAAATACAGCACTTTCATAAATGTGCTTTTAGTTCACAAAATCCTATTAAGAATATAAAAAATGCCTTTACCTCTTGACAGAACTGCAGAAAGGGACCATTTTAATATTTCTAGGAATGGAGTTGCAGAGCCAAAGGTTAACTACTAAGAAGAAAGTAGTATTCATTTTATGTGTTATTATATCATAGAATACACTAGACATTGCACCAATAAATATTCCTTTAGTCATTTTTATCCCGAAATACATTGGCATTTCCACTAAGGTCAGAAATTATTTAGACACTTATTAGGTGTTTATTTTTCTTTATCTGTCTGCATAGGGATTACATCAAGTTATACTTAACCAACAAGAGGAGTAGAAAGGGAAAAGATGTACAATAAAAAGCGGGAAGAAAACAAAGATATCCAAACAATTGTCAGCATTTAATCAGGCAATGGAAGCTAATGATTACAATTCCAAGGCACGAAAGTAAATAAAACACATGAAATAGAAAGCAAAATGATATGTCTTGTTGCTATGAGTTATGTACAAATGTCATACTTAAAATTGATTGCAATAAAGCCATCATCCCTTAAGAATATAATCTATGCAACTGATTCTTTGCAAGCGAAAAATACCAGTATCCCGTTTCAAATTAAAACAAGTGGTTTGCCACAGGCCAATGAAAGAATGCTTCACAATAACAAAGCTACAGTCATGGCTGTGACATAAATTATGCTGACAGATTTTTTACTCTAGTATTGATCCCCAATACTAAAGAGACATCTTATTGGCTTGGGGCCCAAAGTAATAATCAAACTGTCTTACATATACCTATGCTGTGAGGTTGAAGTATGAAGTAGCACAAAAATAATAAACTAGGTACATCAGTACTAGCATTAGAAAACAGTCTGACCCCAGGGAAGTTTACCATTCAGGAGAATCAGTATCAAAATGTCACCCTAAACAGCTCCTGTCTATGAAAAACAGTTAAGTGCTCATGCCTCAAAACATTATCTAATGTTTGCTTTCATGCCTAACCTAAGATTAGCCCAAGGGGGAAAGACATATTTTGAAAGGCAAGTTGGAAATTTATATCTATCTATTAGGCCTGGTTGATCCAAAAAAATGGTTCAAAACTCATGGGGGGGGGCGTTTTTGTTCCGAATTTGAAAGACTTCCAAATTTTTGGGGGAAAATTTCAAAATTGATTTGTTATTAATTACGAAATTCATTATTAAGTCATTAATGGCGCCCACACATGTGCAATGTGCAGGAAACTGCCAAAAGCTGCCAACGAGACAGGCAAAACTTGGGGGATTCCCTTTTCCTCACTTATAGAGTGCTTCAGACTGGAACAGTACTTAAAAAACATTTCTAAATGGTACCAAACATTAGAAACATTTAAGACTAGACTGGTACAAAACATTTGAAACATTTAAGGATGATGCAAAATATTTGAAACATTCCAAACATTTAAAAAGGGGCCTTTGTTGGCAGGCCTGCCTGGTCTTCTCCGTCCACTTCCACCAACACCTCAATGGGGGGAATATTCCCCCCTGGGCACTAAAGGACTTGAAATAAAATGCAACAAAGAAAGAGGAAGGAGGCTCGCTGACCATTGTAGACCTTGCAGCCCAATGGTGGTCTGCGGCCCACGGGCCAAAACCTGCATGCTAGCAATGTCCCCCATTGCCCTTGGGGGCCACCCCCCACCAGGCCAGTGTCCCTTGCTCTGGGTGCCTGTCAGAAAAACACCGGCCCAGTCTCCATGACCTCCTCCTCCAACTGCTCTGGGGGGAAGAATCCCCCCAGCAATGTTCCCCATTGCCCTTGTGGGGCACCCCCACCAGGCTTTGGACTTTGTGATTTCCATAACTCTATGGAGAGCCTTGCAGACCCTTAAGAGGTCAAAAACTGGCAAAACACAAGGCCCACAATACACAGTTGAGAAATGGCTAGAAAACAGGGTCAAAGGGTTTTCCCAAGAAGGTTGGCAGGAGTTTTGGGCTTTGCGATTCCCAGAACTCTATGGAGACCCTTGCAGACCCTTAAGAGGTCAAAAACTGGCAAAACACGAGGCCCACAATACACAGTAGAGAAAAGGCTAGAAAACAGATTTCCAGAACTCTATGCAGAGACCCTAGCAGACCCTAAAGAGAAAGGGCTAGAAAACTGTTATAAAACAGCAGCACTAGGGCTACTTCAAAAAGGTTGGTTGCTGGAGTAATGGAAGTCACTTACTCAGTCGGTCACAGCAGCAACCGCCAACCCCAATTCCCCACAAAGCACTCTCGCCTTCTCTATCTAATCTATCCTATTCTTCCCTTCCTTTCCCCTTGCAGTTTCTACTTTTTTCCTCGACTTCTCCCTTCCTTCCCAACTGGAAAACTGAAACTGAATGAGGCACTCTGTGTGCTCTCCGGTTTTTTAAAGGAGCCTGATCCCGCCCTACTAGATATGTTTGTTTTCCGCTCATTGGCTAGAGGGAAACAGGTGATTCCATCCCACCACCTGATGTTCAGCAGCCAATGAGGGAAGGTTAGCAAGAGAAGGGTGGAAATACAGTAATTCAGATCCCTTAATGACCCCAAAACGAATATAGTGTCTGCGGCTTCAATTCTGAAACATCACTTCCGGGTTGCTTGCTGCAGGTCAATAACGGTTCAATTTTAATTTTAAAACGAAATTATAACGACTTTCAGAGGATAACGACGAACCTAACCAGGCCTACTATCTATCTATCCATCCACCTATCTACTTATTTATCTAGACTCTTGGATTTTACCATATCGCAGCTCTAATATAAAGTACAATATACATTGGTTTCCATGCAATAAGGTCTATCTTTCAAACATTGCTAAATGACACTATGTGTATGCATGAGTGATGTATATCAAATGCCATTATTGCTTGACATATGGATTGCAAGGAGACGATCAATTAAGCACAATAAGACTTAAACGTAAACATACATTTCATACTATTAATCCATTTTCTTGCCCACAACAGGATGTCATTGGTAATAGCAGCCACAACTTCAGCAAATTTTTCATTACGCCCCACGAAATTGGAAAACAAAAGCACATAAATATATGATGCATAGATGAAGACAGTAACATCTTATGACAAATAGATATCTTGTACAACTTGAAAGAGTACAGTGGAAAAAAGTAAATAAATGTATGTCAGAGCTGGGAGCTCTTAGCCTTGAGGAGGCTCAGACTCCCAGTCTGCCTTGACCTGCTTTGACGCTAGACATTGGGGAATTCCCTAGGATGATGTAATCCTCTGGGAACAGTGCTGAGTCAGAACGGATGTGATGTAACCTCCTCTGGACATTGGACACTGAATAGGAATATGCTGACTCAGTGGGGGTGTGATGTCATATCCCTTGGACAGTGAGATCGCTGAGTCAGCAGGTCATGATGCAACCTTTCCTGGACGTTGCAAGGGAAAGGAGGGAGGGGGTCGGGGTATATAAGGTGTGTTTGGGTGATGGGACACTGCTTTGGCTTTATAGGTGTTGTACCTGTAATAAATCTTGTTGGATCGAGCTACTGCCTGTGCGTGATCTTTACGGAGAATTGGAGCGTCCTCACAGAAGCCAAAGCCCATTTCAACTTTCCCAGTATGGCGAGGTTGGCGTTGGAGGAAGAGGATTATTTGGATACTTGGAACCTTGCTCCAGAAGAGATCCGGAGAACGATGGAGTGGGAGTGGACCACTATTGACCATGTGGGGTTCCCGGATGAGTCCAGAGAAGTGATGGCATCGTGGCGTGCATCGGCTCAGGTGGATGAGCCCAGAGAAGCAGGAAAACAGAGGAGCGTTTTCCACTCAGGTGGGCTCCAGTGGAGTTGAAGGTGCATCCAGAGAAATGAGCCCGATATTGGTGGCCAGGAATGGGGGACATGGGTAAAGAATTATGTGAGTAGTTGTGAGGCTTGTGCAGGGGAAGGTATTTTACTGCTGCCCCCCAGGATTGATCCGGGTGGTGGCTCCCCCGGGTGCGGCCATGGACAATTTAGTCCCGGGATTTGTGGGGGAGTTCCCCTCAGTAAAGGATATGGGTATATCTGGACTGTGCGGGACATTTTTTTCAAAGAAAGCCCCATTTTATACCGAATGGTTTCCCTTTCCCGGAAAAAAAAATTGGCTGGGTTATGGTGCGGGCATAATTTACCGGTTACATGGGTGTCCAGAGGGTGTTTGGGGCAAATAGAGGTGTGCACCAGGGCAAATTCGGGGATAGGTTCGGGAAAAACCTTAGGAGCAGACCGGAAGTTGAAAACCCGCTTATCATCCCTGTTAAATGGGGGGAGGGGACGCAGAAACCTTTTGGGGGTAGTTATCTAAGTTTTTGTAAATGCCCAGCAGAGAAATTTGGGACAGACTTGTTGCCTTACGCTGAAGTGGCTTATAACGGATCTGTGCACTCATTACAGGCAGGACTCCATTTTCCATTGTTTTTGGGCCCCCAAGAGGTTGTTCCCCCAACCATTTGGGTATGGGAGTGGGGTAATAAGGGAGAAATGGACCAATAGAGCTCGAAAAAGGAGTGGAAGGAGGTAACTGAGGCGTTGCATAAGGCACAGGGGTTGCACAAGCGATTTGGTGAAAAAAACCCCGACAGGAAGGTGATGTTTTAAAGGGGGGAGATTTGGTAGGGTTATCCACTCAGAATTTAAAGTTGGGGTTACCTTCTAAAAATTTGGGGCCCCAAAAGTATGTGGGAACATTCAGATTTTGGTTTGGGGAAAAATGAGGTGACGACCGATTGATATTCCCAAAGGGCCTTGAGGAAAATTTATTCTGTGTTTCATTGCAACTTGTTAAAACGATATGTTAACCCAATTATCCCAAAAATTTTTTGAATGTTGCTTTGTTTTCTCTAGGGGGGGAAAGGGGAAAGGCGATGCCAGCTGGGTTCTATGCCTGGGGCCAGAGACAGATTCCAGCCTGCCATGGGGCCACATTTACCTGGGGCTGCTGAGTCAGAGAAAATGCCCAACCATAAAACTTTTTGCTCATTTCTTTGCAGTTGAAAAGGGACTAAATTTTTGGCCTGAAAAGATTTGGGGGTATGATGTTAATACCCAGGGAACGCGGGAAAATAAAGGCTCACGGGGGATTGCTGATTTTGGGATGAAACCCCTCTCCAGGCTTTTTGCATGGGGGAGGGATTATATATAGGGATTGTGGTGATGGGAAGGGGTGTTTCAGCTTTATAGGTTTTGTGTTTTCAATAAACTACCACTGGGAAAAAGCAGCAGTTCTTTTAGCCCTCTTTTTTCTGGAAAGCATTGGAAAATTTTTGACAGTAATTTAGCAACCCGATAGAGGGAAAAATCCATCTGAGAAAGTCACCTCATTATACACTGTATTTATAGACCTGAAATTGGCTTTTGATTTGGTATGTGGGGCAGAGACTCTGGCAAAATTGTAGGCCACTACTATAGACAGGAGACTATTGGCTCTATCAATTTCATGCATAGTAATGCATTTCTAATCATCATCCACTGGGAATGGAGTCCACTTCAAATCTGATTTCACCTCCTGGAATTCTGGGGTTTGTAATTTAGTGAGGCTGTTAAAGTTTCCTCCGTAAACACAAACCCAGAATTCTGCAGGCAGCTTAACAGATTGAAGTGGATTCATTCTAACCAATTAATGATGAGTAATAAGATTAAGATATAACCAAAATGGTTAACTGATCCATTAACATCTTCAGGGTGGAGACAGAGTTGCTTAATTGCTCAGAGAAGATTTTCATTTTTATTTAAATGACTTTGTTTCTTATCTGGACGATCTAAAGTTTCACTCCCAAATGGCAAACTAGCACATCTCTCTGAACTACTGTATGCATATGATGCTGCAATCCTCCCAAGGACACATATCGGCCTAAGATGAGCCATAGGGGTAGCTTTGTTAACTATTGCCAGCAGAGCATCTTATAATTAATTTCAGAAAACCAAGATTCTTGATTTTGGCAATCATTCCAGATCCAGAAACTGGCAGCTAATAGGAAATAAGATTGAGTGGGATTGGCATTTTAAGTACCTAGGTACTAAATCTGCTCATTACAGTTCAATAGCAAGCATACGTGGAGTGGTCTACTACCATAATAGTATCATAAGTTTTATAAAACTAGGAGGCTTTATTTAAATGTTGTCCCCACAACATTAAAATTGTTGAAAACAAAAACAATATCATAATTAGTTTATGGGGTTTTTCTTGGACCTACTTCTATTTATCATTTGCCCCTAGAAAGAGTACAAGTTAAGTTTGTTAGATTGTGTGTATCGGTCCCCAATAACGCGTTTCAGGCTTGAAACTGGTATTCTAAGGGTGGAAGCTCTGGTCAGTTTTCAGTCTATCAAAAATGTTAAAATTGTCACCATAATCCACAAGGGCTTCTTCCCACTTGTTCGTCATGACAACCTCTAGTCCAGCTCGCTCAGGGCAGTCTAAAAGAGGCTTACAGCAGTTGGACATTTCCACTCAATTTCATTTAGTTATGGGAGATAATAGGGCCCATGCATTAGTCAAACAGAGAATTTTTGATATAGGAAGCCAAACAGAGCTCATGCATTATATGTGAAAGACCTGTGGTCTAAGCATCAAATAAGTTGAACAGAGCTCATGAACACCTAAATTTCCAGCACCAGAACATTTAAGATGGCCAAATAATTACAGCACCTTATTTTTACTTCTGTCCTGTGAGCTCTGCAGAGTTTATAGGTTAAGATGGTACGTTTACTGCAGGTCTGGGGATGAATCTGAATCAGAGCTGGTTTATTTTTGGTGATGCAGATGAGAGAAGAGCTCTCATGATGATGATCCTGAAGTCTGGACAAGCTCAAACAAGGAGATACAGTCTGCCTTATAGCTGGACCTGAGCCACTTTATCAATCATAATCAGAACTTTAAATTGACATAGCACATTTAATATTAGATTTAGAGAATTCTCTTCTGAATCAATCTTGCCAAGGAAACCCTAGGTTATAATAGTTATAAAGTCAGAAGAGAAATTAAAACAACATAAACGACGAGTCCCTGATTCCAGGTCATGTGAATACAGCCTTGTGTTGTACTTACATTTATTTTATGCCACACCTGGAAGTCAAGGCAGCATACCAAATAGAATACACTACAATTAAAATATACAAAAATTAATGTTAACCTGGAATTAATCAACTTGATTATGTATCCCTTGCATGGCAGAGGTTTGACTGGATGGTCCATGTGGTCTCTTCCTGTTTAATGATTTGAAGATTCTACTAATAAAATAAAAGTTTAAAACATACTTTAAGATAATTAAAGCAGTGTAAAGAACAATACTGTTAAAAACAATAAAAATACAGCACTTTCATAAATGTGCTTTTAGTTCACAAATCCTATTAAGAATATAAAATGCCTTTACCTCTTGACAGAACTGCAGAAAGGGACCATTTTAATATCTCTAGGAATGGAGTTGCAGAGCCAAAGGTTAACTACTAAGAAGAAAGTAGTATTCATTTTATGTGTTATTATATCATAGAATACACTAGACATTGCACCAATAAATATTCCTTTAGTCATTTTTATCCCGAAATACATTGGCATTTCCACTAAGGTCAGAATTATTTAGACACTTATTAGGTGTTTATTTTTCTTTATCTGTCTGCATAGGGATTACATCAAGTTATACTTAACCAACAAGAGGAGTAGAAAGGGAAAAGATGTACAATAAAAAGCGGGAAGAAAACAAAGATATCCAAACAATTGTCAGCATTTAATCAGGCAATGGAAGCTAATGATTACAATTCCAAGGCACGAAAGTAAATAAAACACATGAAATAGAAAGCAAAATGATATGTCTTGTTGCTATGAGTTATGTACAAATGTCATACTTAAAATTGATTGCAATAAAGCCATCATCCCTTAAGAATATAATCTATGCAACTGATTCTTTGCAAGCGAAAAAATACCAGTATCCCGTTTCAAATTAAAACAAGTGGTTTGCCACAGGCCAATGAAAGAATGCTTCACAATAACAAAGCTACAGTCATGGCTGTGACATAAATTATGCTGACAGATTTTTTACTCTAGTATTGATCCCCAATACTAAAGAGACATCTTATTGGCTTAGGGCCCAAAGTAATAATCAAACTGTCTTACATATACCTATGCTGTGAGGTTGAAGTATGAAGTAGCACAAAAATAATAAACTAGGTACATCAGTACTAGCATTAGAAAACAGTCTGACCCCAGGGAAGTTTACCATTCAGGAGAATCAGTATCAAAATGTCACCCTAAACAGCTCCTGTCTATGAAAAACAGTTAAGTGCTCATGCCTCAAAACATTATCTAATATTTGCTTTCATGCCTAACCTAAGATTAGCCCTAGGGGGGAAAGACATATTTTGAAAGGCAAGTTGGAAATTTATATCTATCTATTAGGCCTGGTTGATCCAAAAAAATGGTTTAAAACTCATGGGGGCCCGTTTTTGTTCGAATTTGAAAGACTTCCAAATTTTGGGGGAAATTTCAAAATTGATTTGTTATTAATTACGAAATTCATTATTAATTCATTAATGGCGCCCACACATGTGCAATGTGCAGGAAACTGCCAAAAGCTGCCAACGAGACAGGCAAAACTTGGGGATTCCCTTTTCCCTCACTTATAGAGTGCTTCAGACTGGAACAGTACTTAAAAACATTTCTAAATGGTACCAAACATTGGAAACATTTAAGACTAGACTGGTACAAAACATTTGAAACATTTAAGGATGATGCAAAATATTTGAAACATTCCAAACATTTAAAAAGGGGCCTTTGTTGGCAGGCCTGCCTGGTCTTCTCCGTCCACTTCCACCAACACCTCAATGGGGGGAATATTCCCCCCTGGGCACTAAAGGACTTGAAATAAAATGCAACAAAGAAAGAGGAAGGAGGCTCGCTGACCATTGTAGACCTTGCAGCCCAATGGTGGTCTGGCCCACGGCCAAAACCTGCATGCTAGCAATGTCCCCATTGCCCCTTGGGGCCACCCCCACCAGGCCAGTGTCCCTTGCTCTGGGTGCCTGTCAGAAAAACACCGGCCCAGTCTCCATGACCTCCTCCTCCAACTGCTCTGGGGGGAAGAATCCCCCCAGAAATGTTCCCCATTGACCTTGTGGGGCACCCCCACCAGGCTTTGGACTTTGTGATTTCCATAACTCTATGGAGAGCCTTGCAGACCCTTAAGAGGTCAAAAACTGGCAAAACACAAGGCCCACAATACACAGTTGAGAAATGGCTAGAAAACAGGGTCAAAGGGTTTTCCCAAGAAGGTTGGCAGGAGTTTTGGGCTTTGCGATTCCCAGAACTCTATGGAGACCCTTGCAGACCCTTAAGAGGTCAAAACTGGCAAAACACGAGGCCCACAATACACAGTAGAGAAAAGGCTAGAAAACAGATTTCCAGAACTCTATGCAGAGACCCTAGCAGACCCTAAAGAGAAAGGGCTAGAAAACTGTTATAAAACAGCAGCACTAGGGCTACTCAAAAAAGGTTGGTTGCTGGAGTAATGGAAGTCACTTACTCAGTCGGTCACAGCAGCAACCGCCAACCCCAATTCCCCACAAAGCACTCTCGCCTTCTCTATCTAATCTATCCTATTCTTCCCTTCCTTTCCCCTTGCAGTTTCTACTTTTTTTCCTCGACTTCTCCCTTCCTTCCCAGCTGGAAAACTGAAACTGAATGAGGCACTCTGTGTGCTCTCCGGTTTTTAAAGGAGCCTGATCCGCCCTACTAGATATGTTTGTTTTCCGCTCATTGGCTAGGAGGGAAACAGGTGATTCCATCCCACCACCTGATGTTCAGCAGCCAATGAGGGAAGGTTAGCAAGAGAAGGGTGGAAATACAGTAATTCAGATCCCTTAATGACCCCAAAACGAATATAGTGTCTGCGGCTTCAATTCTGAAACATCACTTCCGGGTTGCTTGCTGCAGGTCAATAACGGTTGAATTTTAATTTTAAAACGAAATTATAACGACTTTCAGAGGATAACGACGAACCTAACCAGGCCTACTATCTATCTATCCATCCACCTATCTACTTATTTATCTAGACTCTTGGATTTTACCATATCGCAGCTCTAATATAAAGTACAATATACATTGGTTTCCATGCAATAAGGTCTATCTTTCAAACATTGCTAAATGACACTATGTGTATGCATGAGTGATGTATATCAAATGCCATTATTGCTTGACATATGGATTGCAAGGAGACGATCAATTAAGCACAATAAGACTTAAACGTAAACATACATTTCATACTATTAATCCATTTTCTTGCCCACAACAGGATGTCATTGGTAATAGCAGCCACAACTTCAGCAAATTTTTCATTACGCCCCACGAAATTGGAAAACAAAAGCACATAAATATATGATGCATAGATGAAGACAGTAACATCTTATGACAAATAGATATCTTGTACGACTTGAAAGAGTACAGTGGAAAAAGTAAATAAATGTATGTCAGAGCTGGGAGCTCTTAGCCTTGAGGAGGCTCAGACTCCCAGTCTGCCTTGACCTGCTTTGACGCTAGACATTGGGGAATTCCTAGGATGATGTAATCCTCTGGGAACAGTGCTGAGTCAGAACGGATGTGATGTAACCTCCTCTGGACATTGGACACTGAATAGGAATATGCTGACTCAGTGGGGGTGTGATGTCATATCCTTGGACAGTGAGATCGCTGAGTCAGCAGGACATGATGCAACCTTTCCTGGACGTTCCAAGGGAAAGGAGGGAGGGGGTCGGGGTATATAAGGTGTGTTTGGGTGATGGGACACTGCTTTGGCTTTATAGGTGTTGTACCTGTAATAAATCTTGTTGGATCGAGCTACTGCCTGTGCGTGATCTTTACGGAGAATTGGAGCGTCCTCACAGAAGCCAAAGCCCATTTCAACTTTCCCAGTATGGCGAGGTTGGCGTTGGAGGAAGAGGATTATTTGGATACTTGGAACCTTGCTCCAGAAGAGATCCGGAGAACGATGGAGTGGGAGTGGACCACTATTGACCATGTGGGGTTCCCGGATGAGTCCAGAGAAGTGATGGCATCGTGGCGTGCATCGGCTCAGGTGGATGAGGCCAGAGAAGCAGGAAAACAGAGGAGGTTTTCCACTCAGGTGGGCTCCAGTGGAGTTGAAGGTGCATCCAGAGAAATGGGAGTGCGGGGTGTTCGTGCTCCCATTCAGGTGGATTTCTGGAGAACCGGAGGGACCAGAGAAGCGGTGTGGAGTGGCATGCCAGCTCAGGTGGACCCATTGAGAGGTGAGGCCAAGGGGCCTGTGAGTGGGAGTGAGACCCCCGAACCGGAGTCTCCGACGGAGTTGGAGGTGATGCGGTGTAAGATGGAGACGATGGAACATACCTCGAGGGTGTCCAGAGTGATGTCAAGGAGGGAGCAAGAAGATTCAATGTGGAATGCACCTGGAGGTGGAGACTTGACATGGTATTCCTGGATGGATGGTGAGAGGTCCGATGTGCGTCCTAGATCTCCCATGGGAGTGTGGACAGATGGGGACCGCCACATGAGAAGGACGGTTGGATTGCCTCCGGTATGAGAGGAGAGAGAAGCCCAGACTCTTCCTAAGGAGAGACGGTCTTCGGAGCGCCCGCAACCAGCGGGGTTGGGAAGAGGGATCCGGATGTCGGAGGAGGCTCCTCAGTGGAGAGAATCTCGTTTCCAAGACTTTGATAGGAGACCAAGGAAGGAGCCTCTACGAGTGGAGTTCAAAGGAGAGGCTAATAAGGTGGCCTTCTTCGTAGCAGCGGTGAGTGACCATATGGAGGATTATGGACATCTCTACCCGAGTGACAGTAGCCGGGTGCGAGCTGTGGGAGTGGTTTTCAAGGGGAGAGCTGCTGAGTGGTACGTCCAGTGCCATGATTGCAGGGATCCATGTTTGAGAACGGTGCGTGGATTCCTACAGGTGGTGAGGAATCGTTTTCGAGGTCCCCTAGAGAGAGTGAAGGCCAAGGAGGCGTTGAGGAGCTTGGCTCAAGGCACCCGGTCAGTGTCGGAGTATGCGGAGGAGTTTATGAGCCTGGCGGGGAAGGTAGCTGAGTGGTCCCTTACGAAATCAGGTTGCAACACCTTGGTCTTTTCAGCCTTGAAAGACGGCGTTTAAGAGGTGACTTGATCGAAGTGTATAAAATCATGCATGGGATAGAAAGGGTGAATAGAGAAAAAATATTTTCTCTGTCACACAACACTAGGACTAGGGGGCACTCCCTAAAGCTCCAAGATAGGAAAGTTAGGACTAATAAAGGGAAATATTTCTTCACCCAGAGGGTCATTGGGTTATGGAACTCACTTCCAGAGGAGGTTGTGACAGCGGTCAGCCTGGACAGCTTCAAGGCAGGATTAGACAGATTCATGGATACCAAGGGAATCAGTAGCTACTGAAATGGACATCCAAGTGCCACCTCTGTGTTGATGGAGGCAGGCAGGATTTCCCGGGTACTGGTTGTGGGGGTCGGGAGCAGGTGAGGGTTTTGCCCTCCTTTCTGCTAGAGATCCCTGTGTACAACTAGTGGGCCACTGTGTGACACAGAATGCTGGACTAGATGGGCTGAGGCCCGATTCAGCATGGCTCTTCTTATGTTCTTATGTCCCAGGCAACGTTGCTGGAACTTTTTAAAGATGGCTTGCGGAGAGAGATCCTGGAATGGTGCCTTCATCGTGGTGATCCAGGTGATGTGGATGGTTGGATCCAGCTGGCCGAGAATGTCGAGGGGATCCTGGCTCAAGTGCAGCGGCGGAAGTTCCAGATCGGGAGATTTTGTGGACCAGGACGGGGCTCGGGAGGGGCGAATAGGCCAAGGAGAGCCCAGGCGTGGTGGTGCCAAGGAAGGGAAACCCAGTGTCGTGAGAAAACCAGGGATGGGGAGAGGCCTCTGTTTTGTTTGTTCTCAACAGGGACATTTTGCATCACAGTGTCAGCAGAAGCAGCTGCTTCACCCTAAGAGAGTGGCTGTTGCTAGAGCCGCTTCGGGAGGCAAGGTGGAGTCATTGGGTACTGGGGTGAGTGTTAGTCCCCAGAGTATTCAGGGCCCTCTGGAATTATGTAAAAAAGGGATATATGAAAACCATCAAGCCTTGGTAGATTGTGGATGCTCTGAAAATATTATATCACCAGGTTTAGTAGAAAATTTGGAATGTAATACTGAAGTCATGCCTGCCCCTGTACATTTTGCGCAATTGGATGGGTCATTTATCGAAGGAGGACCGTTTCCATTGGGTACTAAAGGGTTAAAGGGCCGGGTGGGGCCTTGGGAAGGAGAAATAGATTTTGTGGTGGCCCCAATTAAAGGCCATAAGGTGGTATTGGGTATGCCGTGGTTAGAGCAGGCCAATCCCAAGATTGACTGGAAGTTGGGATTACTGCAATGTGGCCCTAGGGTGGAGGAAGGGAATCGGATTAAGCTGCAAGGGGTGCCCGAAGAGTACTGGGATTATGCTGATGTATTTGACCCTGTGTTAGCCAAGTGCCTTCCCCCCCTTAGGAATGTGCAATGCAAGGTAGAGATTAAAGAAGGGGCTTTGTTGCCGAAACCTAAAATATATGCCATGTCTGTACGAGAGAAGGGGGTTTTACGAGAGCAGATCGATGAGTATTTAAATAAAGGGTTTATCGAAAGGTCTGAGTCCCCCATTGCTGCCCCAGTCCTATTTAGAGAAAAGAAGGATGGGAAGTTGCGGTTATGTATAGACTACCGGGGTTGAATGCTGTAAGTACTACTAACTGTTATCCACTGCCCTTGATTAAGGATTTGTTGGGCCAATTAGGGGAGGCAGGTATTTTACGAAGCTGGATTTGATAGACGCCTTTCATATGGAAAGGGTGAAAGCGAGTGATAAGTGGAAGACGGCTTTTTCTTGCCCTCTCGGATTATACGAATGGACCGTCATGCCTTTCGGTTTGGCCGGAGCTCCCGGTATATTTATGCAGTTAATAAATGAGGTGCTGCACCCCCTTTTGTATAAGGGGATCTTTGTGTATCTGGACGATATTGTGGTGGTGACGCAGACGAAAGAGGAGCATGTCTGATTGGTCCGGGAAGTGTTGGAGAGGTTGAGGCAGGCAAAGCTGTATGTGAAGTTGAGCAAGTGCGAGTTTAGTAGGAGTCAGATTGATTTCCTAGGCTATCGGATTAGTGAGAAGGGGGTAGCTATGGATCCTGCCAAAGTTGAAGATGTATTGTGTTGGGAGGCTCTGCAGACTCGGAGGCAGTTGCAGGCTTTTTTGGGGCTAGCCAACTTTTATCGTACGTTCATTCTCGATTTTGCTACCATCACACTTCCCCTTACGGATCTATTAAAGACTAAAGGGAAGGGGGAGACCAAGAAAGCAAAGTCTCCTGTGGCTAGGTTGCCTTGGACGGAAGAATGTCAGTGGGCGTTTGAGAAGTTAAAGGAAGCTTTTACCCGGGGCCCCTTGTTGGTGCACCCGGATACAGAAAAACCATTTGTGGTGCAGTGTGATGCTTCAGCGTGGGCATATGGGGGAGCGTTGTTGCAGAGGGATGAGCTGGGACGATTGCGGCCCTGTGCATATTTCTCCAAGAAGTTTGGGGAACAGGAGAGAGGGTGGCCTGTTTGGGAAAAGGAAGCTTTTGCAGTGAGGTGTGCTCTGCAAACTTGGCGTCACTTCCTGGAGGGGGCAGTCCACCCATTTGTGGTGTTGACGGATCACCGGAATTTGCAATATTTGAAGGCTCCTCAGAAGTTGTCCCCGAAGTTGGTGAGGTGGGCACAGTATTTTGCCCAGTTCAATTTTTCATTACAGCATATTAAGGGAAAGGAGAATGTTGTGGCGGATGCCCTGTCTCGTTATCCCTTAGTTGGGCCTAACCCTCCTGCTGGATTAGAAAGTGTGTTTACTAAGAGTCAGTGGGGCCTGGCTGTGCAGACCCGATCCCAGGCTAGTGTGATTAAGAAGGAAGAGGAGGTTGAAGCGGACAGATGGTGTTTGGAGTTGCAAGAGCATTATAAGGGGGGTGATTGGTTACGTGGCCATAAAGAGGAGTGCAAGTGGCTACATGGGATATGGTTTGTAGGATCTAAGATATATATTCCTCGAGGTTTAAGGAGGAAGGTGTTGGAGCTAGGGCATGATCATAAGACTGCTTATCATCCTTGCTGTAACGGGGGCATGGAGAGAACGCAAAAATCACTGGGAAGTTACTTGCGGATTTTTAGTAATAGAGAGCAGAACAATTGGGCGGATTTGTTGCCATATGCAGAGATGGCGTATAATGGGTCGGTACATTCCTCGACTGGAAAATCCCCATTTTCTGTGGTTTATGGGCAGGAGGTAGTTCCTTTGCCTCAGCTTTTCGTGCCTTCGGAGGAAGGGGGGGAAGAGTGGAGAGTACGGGCCCAGGAGGAATGGAAGGAAGTAACTGAAGCATTAAGGAAAGCGCAAGGTTCTTATAAGAAGTATGGAGACCGACGGAGACAGGAAGGGGAGGAATATCAGGAGGGGGACTTGGTCTGGTTGTCCACTCAGAATATCAAATTGGGGTTGCCTTCCCGGAAACTAAGCCCGAAATATATTGGTCCGTTTCGGGTAGGCCAGGTGGTGAACAAAGTCTCGTACAGATTGATTTTGCCAAAAGGGATGAACAAGATTCACCCTACATTTCATTGTAGTTTGTTAAAGCGGTACACAAATCCCCTCCCACCAAAGGATTGAATGATGTTTTATTCCCGCAGGGGGAGGACGAAGTGGAGGAAGCCATTATGTCAGAGCTGGGAGCTCTTAGCCTTGAGGAGGCTCAGACTCCCAGTCTGCCTTGACCTGCTTTGACGCTGGACATTGGGAAATTCCCTAGGATGATGTAATCCTCTGGGAGCAGTGCTGAGTCAGAACGGATGTGATGTAATCTCCTCTGGACATTGGACACTGAATAGGAATATGCTGACTCAGTGGGGGTGTGATGTCATATCCCTTGGACAGTGAGATCGCTGAGTCAGCAGGACATGATGCAACCTTTCCTGGACGTTGCAAGGGAAAGGAGGGAGGGGGTCGGGATATATAAGGTGTGTTTGGGTGATGGGACACTGCTTTGGCTTT
This sequence comes from Anolis apletophallus, assembly GCA_030556195.1. NCBI lineage: Eukaryota > Metazoa > Chordata > Lepidosauria > Squamata > Anolidae > Anolis > Anolis apletophallus. Next base: position 70,509,941 of record JARBWK010000007.1, on the reverse strand, counting down.
ATAGGTGTTGTACCTGCAATAAATCTTGTTGGATCGAGCTACTGCCTGTGCGTGATCTTTATGGAGAATTGGAGCGTCCTCACATGTATGCTCTAGTTTGGCTGTAAAATTCGAATTTATAATATCAACAAATGCTTAGACTTGGATTAAAAAAGAGAAAATTTTGAGTACGATGTCCAAAGCAAATTTTTAGACAATGGTGTTATTCCATGATAATAACAGAAGTAGATAGTTTCAGCTAGATATTAATTCAAACCCTCACAACTGATCAAGGCTTACACAGGTTGCAAAACTAGCATACAATTTCAGAAGAAAAATATTTGGATATTTTTATTCTTTTCCCCCCCTAAAATGTCCTCTCAATGTAAATATGTAAAGACTCATACAACACCCCAGCTAAGACACAACAGATGACTGCACTTTTTACCATTTTCATGCTCACTGCAGTTGGTCTGGAAGTACACACAATTAACATAAATTTAAATGTAAAAAAGAGGGAAGCAAACAGCTGTTTGAGTGCAACTGTTCAGTAAATGAGGTGTTTTCAAAACAAAGAAGTATAATTGGGTGCTTAAAAAACCACATTTGTGTAACAATTTCTATGCTCATAGATAGCAGTCTCTTCATAATATTATCCATATATAATATTCTTAGAGTGTTTTGAATTGGGGAAATGTGGGTGACTACTTCAGAAAAAAAGGAGATATGATTTGCAAACTATTATAGGCAATCCTTTCTATTTTCATATAGCAATGCTATGATTAGGTGTTAAAATTCTGGAAGGCTTAACAAGTCATTAAACCACAGCAGCCACAGTATTAAAATGTCAAATGCTACATTTCACATAAAACTTTGCAAACTGCAAGTAGCAGTGCCTAGAAATGGCCTTTATCAACAGGAAAGCAAACAAGATATCTCTACAATGGAGAAATAATGAACTTTGCCTGGATTATGAGATAAGCTCCTGAAAAATTGGTTACTATATTCATTTGCCCCCAAGGAATATTAATCAACATTGAATATTTTTTAAAACAAGAACTGTTTATAATATAAAATACAAACTCTAAATGGAAATCAATGTCCACAAGCCCAAGAATAGAATGATATTATTGCATCCATAAATAATAATAATAGTAATAATAATAATGAAACTTTATTTGTATACCGCCCTATCTCCCCTAAGGGACTCAGAGTGGTTTCCACATATGCAAAATAATACAAAAACATACAATATTAAACAGAAGCATAGACATAAACTGTTAACACAACATATACATTAAAATCAATTTAAAACCAGTTCCACTCTCTTCTTCATACTTGTCAAGCTTTCAGGGGCAAAGGTTTCAATAAGGGGCCTGGACTATTTGAAACGAAATGGGCCAAGGAAAAGGAAAAAAGGGGCTGTCTGAATACTAGCACAAGGATCGGTCTCAGCAATGGCCCTACTAGAGGACTGGGGCCACTCGATTCTAGGGACAATTAAAGGATTATAACGAAGATCTGGGCCAGAAGAAAAGGTGCCCTCAGATGACTGGAACTGGGGAATGGATGGGGTATAAGGCCAAGTCCTAACTGTTGGACCAAGGGCTTGAGACTTGAGATAATGCGTAAGGGTAGAGGCAGCTCCTGTAATCTCAAAAGAGGCCTTTTCATACATATTTTGCCATTTGCCCCATCTTCTGGCCCAACTACAATAATGGGCTTTCATACCTCATTTGAAACAATTGAAAGATCATCTCTTTATCTACTATATCCTAATCATTATGTGAGATTACAACTTTCTATGCTATCCTCCAGGTCTCTATAATTCATTAAATTCTGTTGAATCTGTATGTACCTGTACAGTGTGAAACTTTTTTTTGCCTTTACCTGTCTTTTTACATGAAGATTTATATTAATGTTTTTATTTTTAAAAGTCACAAAAGTCCATAGAATATATAATTACAGTAACTATCAAGTCTAACAATAAATCAATCTTACATGCTATATTGTATCCAGTTATCTATATCAAATGAGGGGAAAAATACAATTTTCCCTGATTTGTGAAAATGTTTAATGTTGATAGGCTCTTACTAGTTTTCCATTAAAGAACTGGTTATACATATTCTAAATTCCTATAACAGTTTTTACAATACAGGAAATAACTGTGAAATAAGGCAAGATAAGTAATCTTTATCCAATGAATATTCCAAATCCAAAAATATAATCAGTTGACCATATGAAAATCCTGCCGCATCCGGATGCAGCCCAAAAGACAGTTGCATCTGTCAAGCAGGAAATTTAGTTATTGCTTTATGCAGAGAGGATAATGTAACTAATTTATGGCACCATAAAACCTTCCAGCAGTGTGCAGAAGAATGAGGAAGCACTCGCTCAAAGGACTAGGTGTCACAAGTGGAGGGTGAAGCGGCAGCTCCCCCTGTGGCTGGAATCGAGCATACCCTCATGAAGCCAGAAATCTGGAATGTTAAATTGCCTCTGTGTCTGTCTATATATGTTGTATGTTTTTGGTTTTTGGACCAAAATCCGTAATTATTGTAGACTGGAATTTAATGTCGATTTAAAATTAGAATAAGAGACAGTTTTAGACTTTGTTCTTTATTTCTATACAGGCAGCAGAAAATATTCACGAAAACTGAAAAGGAAGTTATATAAAGTTTGGTATGATGTGCGAGACTGGAATATCTCTAAGACAGTTTTCGCTCCTCGACTTCCATACACTGTGAAATACTTCCATTGCACAATATCCTTTTTTCTCTTCTTTTTTCTTTTCCTTTCTCTGATATTTCTTTTTTTCCTGTCTGAGTAAAGGTAATAGTAACACATCCTCTCCATTGGAGGGATAGGAGAGATGTAAGATTGTTAGATGTTAGATTGTTAGACAGTTTTAACTCTTTTTTCCCTTTTCTCATTTCTTTTTCAATGTATTGCCACAATTGTTGTATGTACCTTATTTTCTTGTTATTTTGGAGATATACACACACACACACACATGCTGTTTTGCAGTGGAATATGCTGTCTCAGTGTGGTGAAGTCTTCTGTTGTGGGTGTTTTGACTGTATGGCAGGGGTTGGACTGGATTGATCTTGTGGCCACTTCCAGTTTTATGAGTCAGAACCTGTGTACCATCAGAGAGTATCAAGTAAGAAAAAAGCTTGAAACTTTATTATAATTTATAGCCATTTCTTTGTGATATGTTTCTAAAAGATAGAATTGATCCTACCATTATTTGTGCAAATGCCTGGAGACTATGCCAAGAACACGGAGGAAGATAATTGTAGTTATCTTTGTCATAGTCCTCTGCAAATTGCATCTTAGATGCTATTTTTATTAAATATTCACACTGAGAAAAATTCTACCTAGCTTTTTAAACAATGCCTGAACTTTGTAAATCTGACAGACAAAAAATATCAGAAAATAATATTTAAAAATAATTTCTCCTTTTTTTACAAAAGAAATCCCATCTCTGCATGATGTTTCATTGTAAATGCTATGATGTCCTGGACAAACCTGAATTAATCTGCCACAAACCAGGGAAACCCTGGTTTGTGGAAAATTAATTGGATAGTGGGCTTATTCCGCGACTTCTTTAAGGCATGGGATAAACCCACTCCTTCTGGTGTCTGGACTGCAGTCCAGACAGTATTCCCATGGTTTTCTGGAAATAACAGCCCCCTCCCTAAAAGATCCCAATAAGCCCTTTAGAAAAGAAAACTACTTACCCAGCATCCAAGGGAGAGCTGCTGGAGCTCTCCTGATGTGTAGAAATGATGCAGCAGGAGAGGGGGGGGGGAGGAGGAGAAAAATCACTCCTGTTCCGCTTTTTTTCTGGCACATCATTTCTATGCTCCAGGAAAGTTGTGGCAGCTTTTCAATGGAGTTCTTTTAAAAAGAGCTTTCTGGGGTCTTTTGGAGAGGGGGTTAGAGTGTCTGGGTGTTCTCCTGAGAAGATCCAGGAGAACATCTGGACACCCACCCCAGAAAGCCCCCGGGAACATCCGCATTTTTAAAACATGGATGCTTCTGGGGAAATGGCCTGTCTGGAACCGCCCCCAGTTCAAAGCAGATATGGTGGGTTATTCTGCCTTGATATTCTGGGCTATATGGCTGTGTAGAAGGGCTCTCACTCATTGCAAATAACAAGAAATCAGATAACAAGGTATTTAATTAATCCCTAGAAACACTGTATGAGAGAATAGGAACAAGATATGCAGAGTGACAAATAGCGCAGATCTGCCACACTAAAATTAATTATATATGATCTATCAAGCTGAGATAAAAGTAGACACAGAAAAGCTACTTAGCCTCTCTTCTAGGCTTGTTTGATCAAAGAAAAAATGGTTCAAAACCCATTTCGGATATAGAGGGCGCTGGCGATACGACTATTAAATAATTTCTGAAATTTTCTGAAAAAAACTTCCGAAATTTCTGAAATTTCCGAATTGCTTCATTAATGGTGGGCACGATCACACAATACGTGAAAACCTGCAAACGGGATAGGCAAAACTTGGAGGGTTCATTTTCCCTCAGTTTTAGACAGATTAGTTGATTTCTAGTTTCCCAAAGTACCACATGTAAGCCCAAGGAGAAGAAAGGGTTCCTCCAAAGCTTTATCATGTTGATTCCCAATAAAAGGATTGGATTAGTCGATTTCTAGTTTCCCAAAGTACCACATGTAAGCCCAAGGAGAGGAAAGGGGCCTCCAAACTTTGTGTTGATTCCAAAGAAAAGGATTGGATTAGTAGATTTCTAGTTTCCCAAAGTACCACGTGTAAGCCCAGGGAGAGAAAAGGGTCCTTCCAAAGTTTTATTGTGTTGATTCCCAAGAATAAGATTTGATTATTAGATTTCTAGTTTCCCAAAGTACCACGTTTAACCCCAAGGAGAGGAAAGCTTTTTTATGTTGTTCCTCAAGGAAAAGATTAGATTACTAGATTACTAGTTTCCTAAAGTACAACGTGTAACCCCAGGCAGACAAAGGGGTGTCCAAACGTTTGTGTGTTTTCCCAAGGACATTATCAGCAAAGGGGAATTCTGGTTTTATCAGAAAATAAACCCAAAGTTGTTTTCCCTGCTTCAGGAAGGGAAATATCATTAGCAAAGGGGAATTCTGGTTTTTCAATGCACAGAAGTCAAACCCCAGGAGAAAAAACCCTGAAAAGTTGTATTTCCTGCTTCAGTATGGGAATTAATCGCAAAGGAGAAATTGTTCCCAACACAGCCCTTGCCTTGCAAAGGTGTGGCATGGCAAAACCCACGAGGCGTGCACGGCCCTTTTTAAAGGGCAATGGCTGCTGTGCCGAAACACCGCCCCTCCCGAGGAGTTTTCCCTCATTGGCTGGAGGCAAGCATCCCAGCAGGCAACCAGCTGCTTGCCTCCAAAGGCTGATTCCTTTCCGATTCACTTTCTGGATTGGAAAAGGGGCTACAAAAGGGCAAGATTACTTCTGGATTCCCCAATTGTTTCGAAATCAATTCAAAAATGGATTAACTCCAATTTAAATCCAATTTATGAGGATTCCGATCGAACCTACCCTTCCCTACCCTCTTCACATGCACAATTACTGTATTTTGATAGCTCTTTAATTGTTGTAGCTCCCTGCAACGAGGGGATTCAGGGTGGTTTCCAACATGGTAAAACATTGCACTTAAATACAGACATCCCAAGTATTAATAAAAAATCATTAAGGAATAAAACATCATACAATATAATAGATATACATATGTAAAAAGTGAGTTTCACACTATTTTCCGTCAGGCAAGTTCAGTTTATTTATTATTTATTTATTTAAAACTTTTGTACCCCGACCTTCTCACCTCTATCGAGGGACTCAGACTGGCATAACAGCAAAAATTCAATGCTATACAATTTTAAAACAACTACAACAACATATTAAAATACATAAAAACCCAGCATAAAACCACATTGCCATTAAAACAATTCCACTCAATCTCTAAACGTTGTCATACATTCAGGTAATAGCCAATCTCAGCCAATTCTGGGAAGGCTTGGTTCCATATCCAAGTCTTCACCAGCCTCCTAAAGGACAACAGAGAAGGGGCAGATCGAGCATCACTTGGTAGAGAGTTCTACAGCTGAGGGGCGACCACAGAGAAGGCCCTGTCTCTCATCCCCTCCAGCCGCACTTGTGAAGCCGGTGGGACCGAGAGCAGGGCCTCTCCGGAGGATCTTAATGTTCTTGATGGTTCGTAGGGGAGAATCCATTCAGACAGGTAAACTGGGCCAGAACCGTATAGGGTATTGTAGGTTAAAACCAGCACTTTGTATTGTGCCCGGAAGCTAATTGGCAGCCAGTGGAGCTGGCGCAGCAAGGGAGTTGTATGCTCTCTGTGCCCCGCTCCTGTTAGTAACCTGGCTGCCGAATGTTGGACTAACTGCAGCTTGCGAGCAGTCTTCAGAGCCAACCCCACAGGATGTAACCAAAGCGTGGACCACCGTGGCCAAGTCAGACTTCCCAAGTTATGGGCGCAGCTGGCGCACAAGCTTTACATGTGCAAAAGCTCTCCCGGCCACCGCCGAGACCTGGGGCTCTAGGCTCAGCAATGAATCCAGGATCACTCACAGAGTGTGAACCTGCGCCTTCAAGGGGAGTGTAACCCTGTCAAGCACAGGCTGTAACCCTATGCCCTGTTCGGCCTTACAACTGACCAGGAGTACCTCTGTCTTGTCTGGATTTAGTTTCAATCTGTTAGCCCTCATCCAGTCCATTACAGCGGCCAAGCACCAGTTCAGGACTTGAACAGCCTCCTTAGTAGCAGGTGGGAAGGAGTGACTAGAATTACAAAGTGGTTCTCGGTAACTATAAGAGAGTTGAACTTGCAAAGAGGAGTAACCTAGGGCCCGGAGAATGGGTAAAAGGCAAGCATGGTCCAGCCTGATGGTCAGGGTGGGACCTGGCATATTTTCAAGGCCTGCTAGGGCTTTGGAGTTCATAACCTGCACCTTGAATTGGGCCCGGCAACTTATCAACACTAGTACTTTAGAGTCATAGGAAGTTTTTTTAAAAAGGAAAGTGACAGGAGTGGAGGTAACAATTAACAATCTCAGAGTGTCAGTTAGCCTCCTGCTAAGTGGCCATGTTCTTCGGGGCATTTTTGATAGCTCCTTGCCAAGTCATTCTGAATCCTACTAAGTACTTCAGCAAGGGCAGGTATCTACAATGCACTTCACATTCTGTGGAACCTCCCCCCCCCCCTTAAAACTGGGATAGATTAGGGATCTGCTAGAGTGTATTAAAGAGCTTTTCTGGGACTTTTAAAATGTGCTCCATGCTCTGGCAAACATTGATGGTGTGTTTGTTTGTTTGATTGTTTGATTACTTACTTACTTACTTACTATATTTATATCCCGCCCTTTTCACCCTGAAGGGGACTCAGAGCAGCAATTCAATGCCATATCAATAGACAATAAAATAAACATTAAAATAAATAAATAAAATAAATTTAAACATTAAAACACATTATTAAAATCATGCAATATGAGGAAATAGTCAAAAGCCATTCCAGTCGTTAAGTCACATAATTGCACATCACTTATTGTACTGCACTATTGGTCAAAGGCTTAGTCCCAGAGCCAAGTGTTTACTTTCTTTCTGAAGGTCAGGACAGAGGGGGCTAATCTGATTGTGCTGGGGAGGGAGTTCCATAGCTGAGGGGCTACCACCGAAAAGGTGTACATTTTGTGGCCACCACAGCTTCAAGACAACATTAAATGCTCAGTGTAGATAGGGCTGCACTCTCCTTTGTATCTCAATTAATCTAACCTCCCACCCATGAAAAATAATTGCATTTTATACAAGGTATAATGGTTTGGTACAGCAGAACTTTTGCAATCCTGAATAAGACATTACAATTGTGAAACCTCTGAAAAAGTGGAAATACTTGCACAATGACATTTACAACGAAATACAGCCAAAAACATTTCTGGTATTTATAGAAGTCTCATTAGTGCCTCAGATGAAGTGCAGGATGGTGCTTCCCTACTGGTTCAGGAACCAAACAGAATTGAATGGAATCAATGTTCTTCATTGTACCTAAAAGCATTAGTCTAGCTTAAGGGGCAAAAGGCAATCTGTGAGTCAAATGCACACTAGTCTCAAACCCAAAAGTGTTGGCCTTGTCCTCCAGCATGTGTTGCCTGAGATGACTACCTTACTCCTCCAATGGCAGGACCAGCTCTGCCTGGAGTCTCCTCTTTTTCAGCAACTACTTATTTAGAGAGAGGATTTTATGAAAGGACTTGCTTGAGAAGTCCCTCTGGACAAAAAATCAGTTGAAAGATATTTCCTCTCAAGAAGGTATGATAATGAAGGAAGTGTGCTGAAATGAAACCTTCCCTCTCATCAAATTGATAGCCAGGGGGCTAAACTGGCTCAACCTCATCCTTTTGCCAATTATGTGGGGTGAAAACTGAGGAAACATAGGTCACACTAGAATTATATTTTCTAGCCCCTTCTCTCATGATCAAACAAATAAGACAGCTTTCAGGGACATTCCATGTGACATTAACTTGAAAAGTGCATCACGGTTGTGCAGTAGTACATGGAAATATATGGCACCTATGTTTCCCAACTTTGCTGGATCCCCAGAGAGAGGCTAATGGAGGTCTAACACAATTAGCACTGAACCTTGTCTACTCACATTGCTGTCCACCAAGCAAAAAACTTTGAAAGTAGGCTTGTGTTGCAGTGAGTTCATTATAATCTAATCTCAAAGATGAAATTAACTAGGCAGAGAGTGCAGCAGATAATATTTCTTTACTTCTCCAAGTCAGCTTTCCAAGCAACTCTGAATACTCCTTCTGTCCTCCATTGACTCATTTTCCTCTGTAATTTTAAATCAATATGCCCCCGAGAAGTAATGTATGCATGGAAAAGTTTCTTTTTCTGTGCTTTTTATCAGGTAGGTACTTATTAAATTCCAACAATTCAATATTTCATTTAAGGAATAAGTAGAACAATGATCCAGTGTGGATATTTGCACAGTTAAAAGGAAATTGTTTTGTCCTATTTTGTGTGCTGCTTCTTATTTAAGTAATATTTATTATACTGCTAACACAAAAAATGAAGTGATTCATTTGCTTTTTCATGATTATCAGAAGAGCTATTAAATTCATCTAACTTTGGGTGTTAAATTGCCAATAAACGAACTGTAAAGAATCTCCGACCTCAAACTGACATAAAAAGACAGGTCATCAATGGCATGTTATACAATTTAACTGATTCAGTCTACCATAATTCCTTTCCCATTATTTCACGATAAAATCATTTCTCATTCCAGCCATAGTATTTCTCTTGCCATACTTCTTATAATTAATATTTCTTCTTTTTAAAAAATCATTTTTCACACTATTTAGCTACTAAAGATGGCCTTTCCACCACCACTCATTTTTTCTTAATACAATTTATATTTTAATAACACTCTTCTGTTTTCTGTATGATGATTCCAAAATAGGCCAGAGGAATTTGTCTAATAAGTACAGGCAAGTATAAAATATGGACTATTATCATAATGTCAAGTCAGTTTCAGATTACATCTAGAAAATGGCAGATTTATGATCTCATCACACGACAGGCTGAAAACGTCCTAGGATCGAAGGACCCCATGCCACAAATCACACGATGTAGGCTAACTTCCTGTGGGGCTTTGTGAATGAGATCACTACGTGTCGCCCTCCAGGACACTTGGAAACCTCCCTTTATAAACCACACGTTCAGCTGAGGTACAACAGGTTTATTTAGAATAGTTGAATATAGGAAAGAGGCTAGAAGTCAAGCTAAGGTGCCCTTAAATGGCACCGGTAAAATAGCAGCAATGTTCAATGGTAGCAGCAATTGAATATAGTCCCGTGGCAACTAGGGATCAAGCAGGATACAAAGGCAAAGTCTTTCTGTAGCAATCAGGAACAAAGCAACAAGGCAAACGAAGGCCCAAGTGGGCTAGATCCAAAGCAACCAGTGAGCTGGCAGGTAAAGTCTTGAGTAGAAAGGCCACAAGGCCCGTTCAAGAATCCATGACCAGGGAATGCAATAGTTGGCTCGAGATGAGCTGCCTTTCCCAGACCAAACGGTTATAGTGTCCAAACCCTTTGATCTATTTGACGTGACTGCGTCGAACATCATGGTTCCCATGATGGGCTGCAGCTGCTGTTTAGGTAAACCTCAGAGGCAAAGTATGTGATCCCAATTAGTGCCCACATCTGTGAAGAGGAGGCAGTGGAGCTCCTGGTCCCAAGCGCTTTTGCTTATCACTAGGAATAACAGCCGCGGCCTTGACTGTTTGAACCAAGTTGCATTGCACAGAGTTCACTTGAGAAAGGCAGACAGATTTAGAGGATTTTTTGATGCCAACATGGCTGCAGTGTGGTTCTGAAGAAACTAGGGAAACTGAGGCTTGGGGCCTGACACTACGGTCAGTAGACCAGAACTTTTTAGATACTCCCAGCTTGAAGTCCTACTGCCTGGTGGCAACTCGACGAAGGGCTTTCTCCATCCTTGCCCCGGCATTATGGAATGCTCTTCCTCCCAAGATCCAGGCTTTGCGAAATTTGGATACCTTTCACAGAGCCTGTTAGACCTATTTGTTCAGGCAAGCTTTTGAGTCAAACTGAAATTTTAATCAGCATTGTTTTATTGTGTACTGTTTATGCCAAATTTTTCTGTAAACTGCCCCGAGTCCCTCTGGGAGTGGCGGTGTTGAAATCGAATAAATAAATAAATAAAATGAACTGAAGTGTAAGTGTCATCAGACACCAGGCCCAGAATGCTGGAGGCCTTTCATGTTCTATAAGAAATCACAGTGCCAGCACAGGGGAAAGCAACATGGCGAAACTTCCCCACGTATGATGGGGAGGAGTAACTGTTGGTGAGGCAAGGTGCAGGGTGCTAGGATTGCTCTGCTGCTCCATGAATACACCACGGAGGCTGGCGAATCACTTCAGGGGACCACATCAATGTGACAAAGGCTGTAGACTGCTGTAAGGTGCATTACATACATAGAGGTGCATTATATGGAATTAGAAAGTATTTGGAAGGCATAGCAAATTCAAAATGTAGCATTGTAATGCAACAAGAGCTGTTGTTATCCAATGCATCCAGAGATTGGGAGCTTCAGCTATATAGGCAATGGCATCGTTATATGTTGTGTTGTTGTTGATGTTGTTGTTATATTTATTTATACCCTGCTTTATCTCCCCCAAAGGCGACCCTAAGCAGCTACAAACTCTCCCAGTGATCTTACAATGTGGACTGTTTTGTTGAAGAGAGAGAGAGAAAATGTGTGTGTGTGTGTGTGTGTATACACACACACACACACACACTCACTCTCACTCTCTCTCAAAAAAAATCACTACATTACAAGATCACTGGGAGTATGTAGCTGCTTTGAGTCCCCTTTGGGGGAGATAAAGCCGTGTATATATCGTGTGTGTGGTACCCGTTTGTCCCATTTCATTTGTTGTTTCATTCATGGGGCACGAAGCAGGAGCAGGTACTATTTCCTTGCCTGCTCCTCACAGTCAGCAGAGAATTGCCACTGCTATTTCCCCCTTAGCCCTTGCTGTTGGGCCAATTGGAGGAGAAGAATGCCATCCACTTTGCCTGCTGCCTGCCTTGCATCACCTGCCTGCCGCTTAACTCCACAGCAGGTAGAGAGGAAAGAATCACAGAAATAGTGATAGCTTAAGCCCTTTCTTTAATTAAACCCAGTTATCTTCTGCAGATGGAGAGGAAAGCATCACGGGAGGAGTGGTATCTTAAGTAACTCTGAGGCTTTGAATCCAGGTCATAATTAAGGATATAAGGGCAAAGGATATAAGGGGAACCCCCCCCCCTCCATTGCCACCAATAAAAAGAGGAGTGAAATAGTGGGTTGGGCACTGGGCTGTATGTGTGGTGTGTGGAGCATATTTGAAATTTGGGAGGAAGGAATGTTGCCCCTGCCCTGCATCCCTCCTGCTGCTGCTTCTGGAAAGGTTAGAGGGCAGGACCAGTGGGGGAAAGGGGAAATGTTTATAAGGAGATATATATAAAAAAAGAAAAAACTCTAAATATTGGGGGATGATCCTGGTTATAAAACCTGGTGGGATAAAAGTGGTAGATGTGCCCTTGATCTGTGGCAATTTTCACCCGTGTCATCCTAAACAGGGGAAGGGGAACCTGGGGAAGCCCACCCATTGCTGCCAATGGGCTATTTTTTTCAGCTGCGGAACAAAAACACCCGTTTGGAAAGGTGCCCATTTTTAGGAGGCAATCAAAAATGAAAACAGGGGCCTTATAAATGAAACAAACAGATACAGATAGTGATTCTATATGAATGCACACACACACACACACACAAACATACACACACACACATTCTAAAATGTCAATAAATAAACATGGTTTTTAATAGCCTGATCTGGCTGTTTTTCAGAAAAAAGAAAACAAGCTTAATAAGTAAAATGTCATCAATTATTTTCATTAACAAATTGTTGGTTCTCTTTTGCCCTTTTTTGCTCTTTTTTCTAGCTGCACGTGCCATTCAGAGTTCTGTTAAATTCATTTCAGATAGCTGCAGCACACTTTCCATGATTTTTCCCATGTAATAATTAGTGACAATAGATGCCAGTCATGCACATATGAGCAAAGTAACAATGAATAAGTCTACTCTGTGTTACAGTCTTTAAAAAAGCAACAAGCCACTATGGTATGATAATATACTCAACAATAAGATATAGTATCAAATATACAGTATTTATCAATTTAGTAGTGTAAAAAGGGTAGACTTAGAACCACCTACGGGGAAATAATAGATGGACCCAATCCCGTTTCGAGTCACTCTTCGTCAGGGCGGAGTTCAGGCAATAACAAAGCTTCTCTTGCTTATTCCACAAAGGAAATCCATATAATCACATCTGTAATACAATTTAATATTTCAAAATACATTTCAAGGCAAAAAACCCCACAAGGGTAGGGAATAGGCAGTCCCCGTAGGTGGTTCTAAGTCTTCTCCTACTTACCTTTACTTCAGTTCTAACCAGCTCCCACCCAAAGCTGAAGCAATTTCTACTGTATACAAGCTCCGCTGCTTCGCACTCTACACTCCCTACTGTATCAGCTGTTTATTTATGATCTGCAGTGCTGGCACCATCGTTAGGTCTGCTAAAAGTGCATACTGTCGCAAAAGTTTTTCGGCGTTGCCACGTGAACCTCCGTTTTGGCACACCCCAACTACGAGGAGCACTTGCAGAGGCTACTTCCTCCTTTCCTCTAAAGCGTCCCACTGTCGTAAAAGGTTTGCTGCACCGCCGCTTAGATTTCACGGCTTGGCACCTCATAGCTACAAAGAATTATGATGCTGTCTACTTCCTCATTTGCGACCGACCCCACTGACGCTGGCTTTGCTCGCCAGGGATTTACAAGTGCCTCATTTGAGGACCAACATATGAACTTATTGGGACTTCCGTGGCTGTAGTATTTCCACATACTGGAACAGTGAGTACGATAAACTGTGTGTAGAACTTTTGTGAAGCTGCTCTTGTGCTGTACTATATATGTATTGAACTAAGAGCTTGTGTAGAATGTATATTGTGTAGAACGCTTTGTGTGGAACACTTTGTGTTGGATCTTTACACTTGAAAAGTTACCCTTTTTACACTACTAAATTGATAAATATATTTGATACTATATCTTATTGTTGAGTATATTATCATACCATAGTGGTTTGTTGTTTTGTTTAGTCATGCACATATGCCAGTGCTGGGATACAAAATTTGTAGGAATAACTAATATTGTGTTGGAATTGGAGGGCTCACACATGGCAATATCTGTAGACATTTAACTGTCATGACTGTGTCCCAGGAGTTACCACTGGATTATAAAATTGTCATAGACAGTCAAATAAGGGGCTCCTGCAGCCACCTACTAGGCCAGTTTTATCACAGAAAAAACTGCTTCAAAACTCGCTTTGGATGTAGGGGGTGCTGGCACCTCGTAACTGATAGACTTCCGAAGTTTTCAGAGTTTTTAAAAAAATTGTTTCTGATGTACTTCTGAAATTTGGAATGGTTTCGTTAATGGTGTCCACAATTGCGCAATGCGCGGAAACCTGCAGAAAGGACAGTCAAAACTTGGGGGATTCCCTTTCCCTCCTTTTTTGACCACTACTATTGACAAAACTATCCACACTGTACAAAATATTGAACACATTTAACACATTAATAAACATTTTAATCATTTTAAACACAATGGAACAAAACATGGGACAAAAAAGAACTAGCAGAAACTCTGCCCCAAATGAGAGGCTTTGCACACAAGGTTTGGTACAGGTAGCAGGAGTAATGGAATGTGGAGTACTTTCTTTGAAGACCCCAAAATTAAAGGAAAGGCTTTAAGAGTGCAGTTTACCAACAGGGACTGCATGGAAAGCAAAGAACTAGCAGAAACTCTACCCCAAATGAGGGGCTTTGCACACAAGATTTGGTACAGGTACCAGGAGTTATGGAATGTGGAGTACTTTCTTTGAAGACCCCAAAATTCTAAGAAATGATTTTTTTTAGCATTTAACAGGGACTGCATGGAATTACTAACTGTTATAGTACCCCAAATAAGAGGCTTTGGAAAAGTTTTGGTACAATGTAGCCTCGTTCTTTAAGGAGCCCCAATTCTTTTCTAAAAGAAAAGCGTTTTCTGTCTGCAAACAGGGACCCTGATATAAAAACTGGAAAAAAGTAAGTTTGCCTAGCCAGCCCTCCCCCAGAACACAGCTGGTGCTGCCTGGGTGCTTTAAATGCCGGCTTTCGTTTGCAGCCGGTTCCCAAAGCTGTTCCACAGCCTTTCCTTCCCACCCACCCAGCCTGCCTTCTAACGTGCCCCAGCAAGGCTGTGTTTGCGGTCTGAGTCCCTCTGCAGAGGTGAGAAGATTGGGGTACAAAAGTTTTAAATAAATAAATAAAACAGCAGCCACTTCCCAATGCTTTGTCTTCTCTTCCACTGCCTAGCCTTCCCTTCCCAACCTTTCTCTCCTTCCTTCTCTCTGCGCACCCAAAGACCGACTGGCTGCATATGGCACGGGCTCGCCTTTTTAACGGCTAATGGCCCCACCCTTCTCTTGCTGCCTTCCCCTGATTAGCTAATGGAAATCTGGTGATTTTACGCAAACCACCAGTTTGCCATTAGCCAATGAGGAGAGGCAGCTAGAGAAGAGTGGAAATGACATACGAGCCCTATCCGAATGTGGCGACGGAGACTTCGAAATGGCGAATCCATTTCCTGTTTCCTTAACTCTATTCGGAATCGCTTCATAAGTCAAAAACATCCAAATTGCATCCGAATTTTGGATCTATCAAATGAACCTAAACAGGCCTACCACCTACAGTGCCCCAAATCCCTGCCATGAGAGAGAAAATGCCCTTCTTAGCCATGCATTTGTACTTCTTTTCCCCTGGTTTGTCACATTCTTTATACCTGCAAGTTACAAGCTGACCATCATTTGTTATGTTTCTATATGATAGGGCCAGTCATTCAAATTTTGAGAGTGATGTGTACAATCTAATCCTATAGTTTTTACAGCATAGTTTTCTCAGGGAGCAATGTAAGCAGGTTAATGAAGTTATCTGTTGAGGTTTAAAATGTGTAAGTCTCTCATATTCAAAGAAATGGACTTATATCCATGACATGTTATGTGGGGGGAAAACCAGTTAGTCTTAAAGGGATTATCGTATTCTTTTCTTTTCTCTCTCTTTCTTCCTCATTTACATCTAAAACAATGAACAATTATCTACTTTGGTATAATGGCTTCATGTTTGTCCTGTAATACAAATGTCACAATACACATATTCTGAAGATTTTAGGTTTGGGATTAACTTCTACAACATTTTAAAGTATTTTAACTGCAAAGGAAATGGGATGGGGAGCAACAATATATTTTGTTTAAATGTCACTGTGGCTTTTCCCAAGCAATACCCCTCTTCATTACCTCAGAAACTCTCTATGGGGAAAATACTTTAGAAAATGAACATACTAATCTGTGACAGACACATTTTTTTAGTGTTCGTTAACAAATGCTTTGACATTTGGTCTATTATTCTAACTGAAAGTATATGACTAATGAATGTGCACTTAAGGGGTCAGATGTGGGAGGAACAAACAGTTAGTACAACTATGTGAAAAGAGAGGCAACGGTTCTGATATACAGATAATTCTTTTGAAAAAAAGAAAATTCTGATTATTTTAATTTGTCCTGACAGTAGGTCACAAAGCTTTCTAATGAAGCTGCTTTTCATTTTCTCTCATTTGATATTCCCCATCATGTTGAAAATGGTCTTAGGCTTTTATATTTGTACAAGGAGATTTGCTTAGACTCTTTGATTGTGTAGTTTTAATCTGTTTTGCTAACCCCAGAGTATCTTTTAATAAAGAAATTTAAGCCTCTATTTTTTAAAACTCTTTGTACCAGAGAGGGCAACATGTGGCCCCAGTGACTAATTGAGATTTCAGTTTTATTGTGTCATGTTGGGTGCTAATTAGGTCATAAAAAGTGTTCACCAACAAAAGAGTTTCTGGAACTATTTTAATAACATTTTTTTTCAAATGTCAGAGAAAACCCAAAAAGAAGAAAGTACCGAATCTGCATATAAGGTAAAGGAAACTGCCACCTACTTCATTCTTGATTCAGATTAGAAACCAATAAATTACATTGTAAATGGGAAGAGTATTCACCATTATTCATTTTCTGGCTTTCCTGACACTGTCAAGACTCCATCGGAATGAACAATAATACAATGTTGAGAACATGGTGGCATTTGCAGTCTGTTTTCATACATCCTTAAGTGTTTCAGGATATTATTCAGCACATAAATATATACGTTTTCTTGTCTGATAATTGTGGGATTTTTTTCATATAAAAAGGCAGCCATCCTTCCAAACAAAATGTAACACCAAAATCTTGCACAAAAAGAAAACACGGAATCTGCATGCTTTAGCTATAAGAACTTCCCAAAACATTTCAGGATGTGTAGGAAATGTGTAGGAAATATTCATTTTATCTACAGCATTGAGAAAACTATGAAAATGATTCCTCTTCAAATTGTTTAATAATACCATCTCTTACAAGTGTGTATTATACTGAGATCCATTTCCTGATCCCAAGTATAGATAGTCCATCACAGAATTCTATGATGTATCTAAGAAAATTAGAACAGTTGACTCATGACCTTGATCAGGAAAGTAGCAACATTATAAAAAGCCTAAGGAGTTTAAATTCTTTCTTCTAAAAGTTGGAACCTCCATGCTCTGAAGTTCTCACAATGGAATTGATAGTTAGAAATCACATTAGTTTAAGCAGTGCTGATGTCTTGCTGTTTCCAAGACATCAAGCATTGCATTACAGCTTACACTTTCTGTTTTACATCTGAAACATGGGATAGATACTAGGCATGCTAAAATTGAAACGGAAATCTAATTGATTCGTTAGAAATCCGTAATTAATGGGACTTTTGTTGTTTTACGGATCGCTGCCCCGAACCAGGAAGTAGACTTCCTTTACGGTCCGTGAGGCCAACAATTTGCGTTAGGATCGTTAGAAATTCTTAATTATTAATTAATTAATTATTGTACTACTCACCCTGTCTTCTCCCCCTCATTTCCTTCCCGCCTTCATTCAGCTTCTTCTTTTTCCCGCATTTCTATGGGGAACTGGAAGTGACGCTGCTGCTAGGTAGAGGCAATGCATTCTGGAAAGTGATTCACACACACACACACGCACGCTTCTCCTCTCTCTCCAGGCTTCCCCCCCCCTCCTTCTCTTCCCCGTTGCTCTGCTGCCATGCATGCCCCATCGCAGGGGCCTGATTCACACACACACACACACACGCACGCTTCTCCTCTCTCTCCAGGCTTCCCCCCCTCCTTCTCTTCCCCGTTGCTCTGCTGCCATGCATGCCCCATCACAGGGGCCTGATTCACACACACACACACACACGCATGCTTCTCCTCTCTCTCCAGGCTTCCCCCCCTCCTTCTCTTCCCCGTTGCTCTGCTGCCATGCATGCCCCATCGCAGGGGCCTGATTCACACACACACACACACACACACGCTTCTCCTCTCTCTCCCGGCGCTCTCTCAGATGCTTCTCTTCCCCGTTGCTCTGCTGCCTTGCCCCATCGCAGGGACCAGCTTCAGCCCTCCAGGTACGTGTTTTGGACTTCAACTCCCACC
This sequence comes from Anolis apletophallus, assembly GCA_030556195.1. Lineage (NCBI taxonomy): Eukaryota > Metazoa > Chordata > Lepidosauria > Squamata > Anolidae > Anolis > Anolis apletophallus. Next base: position 70,491,726 of record JARBWK010000007.1, on the reverse strand, counting down.
ATTCCTCACAGCCTCAGGCCTCTTCCTTTTCCTCTCAGCCTGGGCAAACTTGGGCCCTCGCTCCCTCAGGATCGGGGTGAGAGAGAGGCAGCGAGGAGCGAGGGGGGGCTCCTCCTCCTTTTCTTTTGCTGCTTCCAAGAATAGAAAACCCCTCCCTCCCTCCCTTCCTCCTTCCCTCCCTCCTTCCTATTTGGAGAGTCCCATCTAGAATTCAGTGTGGTTTATTCAAGTTTTGGTTTACAACTCCCAGAAATCCCAGCCAATTTACCAGCTGTTAGGATTTCTGGGAGTTGTAGGCCAAAACCATCTGAAAGCGCATGCTCTGGCATACGAATTTCTAATTTCGTTAGTACTTAAGTTACATTTCGAAAATTTTGGGAATTTTTTTGTAAGTCTTTGATATACTAATAAAAAAAATCCCCCCCCCCCATTTGATTTTAGAATCGCCATTTTTCGATTTGTTATCATGCCTAATAGATACACACACACAGGGGCTGTGTGAACATTGACATTTTTTTTTCAAAACTCATTACAAAATTAGAGGGTGGTGGGGTTTATTTCTAAAATGTTTCTAAAGTGGTGTTAGTGAAAATTTCATTACTATAGGAAGAGTAACAAAATTTTGTTACTTTTTTGTTATAGTAATTGCACAAGTGGAGAAACTTTGGTGGCTTCTTTCTCCATCATTTTACAACTATTGGGGTGACACTTGCTACAATGGTAGAACACAGCTACCACTGCTGGCCTGTCAAGTTTCAGAATGTTTCATTTATCCATGGATTTTTGGGGAATTTTCAGGTTTTTTAAAATTAAAAAACCCTACAAGAGCTATCTCCTTGAATTTTCTATACAATGACACAAGATAACAGGGGATCATTCCCCCAAACTTTCAGAAATATTCATACATCTACTGATTTTAAAGAATTTTTTAAAAGTTTGACAAAAATGTTTTTGTTTAAAAAAAAATAAAAGTCACAACAGATATCTCATTGAATGTCTCTCATATTAACCCATAAAACTTCTATTTAGGGATTTCTTAGCAGTCCAACACAGAGATTTACTTACTAGACCAGTGGTTCTCAATCTGTGTATTCCCAGATGTTTTGGCCTTCAACTCACAGAAATGCTAAGAACTAGTAAACTGGCTGAGATTTCTGGGAATTGTAGGCCAAAATATCCAGGGAGCCACAGGTTGAGAACCACTGTACTAGATGTATCAGTCAGTCCTGCTCTTTGTAGATCCAACAATTTATTGGAACTCTGGCTGGCTGCTGCTGTGGAGGGACAAAACTCTCCTCTATCCTGATTGGGGCATTCTGATGCTGAGCTGAATTCTGGGAAATGTAGTTTAGGGCAGGGTCTTTTAAATTCTCTGGTATAGGGCTCCTTGACTTCCAAAACTATATTTCCCAGAATTCTATGCTTTCTCAGTCTTTCCCCCAGTGAACTCTGCTGTCCTCCTGCTGCTTCCCTCTCCTAATGATGAAAGGCCATTAATTTAAAGAGGAATGGCAGTCTTTTTACTTGCTTTGCTTTGCTTGCTTGCGCTGAAAATGAAACTGACTTTGGGAGGCTTCTGATCTTTACAACATTCAAACAAAAAGTATTAAATTTGGAATCTTAGAATTTTTTTGTGCCAGCCATGCTCACATATTGGATATTACACCATAAGTAAAAATTGAATAAATTTGCTCCAACTTACGAAGACTAACAATAATTTTGCACAGCCCTAATATGTATGTATGTATGTATATTTCACCTGTGGTGAAAGACATTCTCAATAAGATAATTGGGAAGTTGAAATGTTCTGAGGAATTACTCATTTAGCTTGTTAGGTTATTAAGATATTCATATTCTATTCTATAATTCAAGCTCTTAGAGCAGGGTACAATCCATAATTTTAAACCACTTAAAGTAGCTTTAAAATTAAGTCATAGAAATTATTATGAAGTTATGAAGGTCTCCTTATCTTCATGTGGCTTTGGGTGCATCTTCACTTTGGAATTAATGCAGTTTGACATCACTTTAACTGACTCAATGCTATGCAACCATGGGAGGTCCCCACACACTTTGGCAGAAAAGACTAAAAACCTCATATTGAGCCATGGCAGTTAAAGTGGTGTCAAACAGAGTGGATGCACCCTATGTTCCAGTTCAGCTGTGAAATTTCTGACTCAACAAATGATTTATGGAATGCATGAAAAACTTGTGCATGCTCTCTTCTCTCTTTTCATTCTCTCTTTATATACTCTGATTAGATAAGATTTGCTCATTTATCAAAATACAGTGATGAGTGCTGTGTATATCAGAAAATAATATTTGAACACAGACTATGTATTCATACTCCCCCCTCTTCAGTTTGAATTGTATCCAGTTCTCAAATTTAACATTCTGCTAACAAAGCATTATGTTTGCACTATCTGCTATCAAAGTTTTAAATGTTCCAGTTTCAATAACATCAGCCAAAGGTATCCTCAAACAGATATTCAAAACAGATAAATGAAAAATACACTGTAGACAGAACTTTTCTATTCAAAGATAAAAAATACCAGAGCATTCCATGCCAAATCAAATTGACATGGCAAAATTAGATTTAATTAGATATTACATGTTTGTGTGATCATATATTGTATTATAAGACTGTGCTATAAAAATTCCTTTTCAATAAATATACAGGATGGGAAGCTCAGCTCTTTTCTATTTACACGCTGAAATCTATTTGCAACATACATCCAAATCTATATGTTTTGCTCCCAGTAATAAGAAACTTTTATTAGGTAGGATTTCTGTGGCTTGGATATCTATTTTGGTGGTTCTCATGCATAGCAGCAAAAAGCTTTCTCTTTGTATGCATCTGGGCACACACTAAAGAACTGACCTTCAAAACATTGAAAGTGGGATACTAACATAATCTGCCATGTTATCATTTAGGACCGCTATCGGTCCATAATTTGTTTGAGTGCATACATTGGTTTAGGGGATATAAGTCCAATGGCCTGGGCATTAGACTAGTGAAGACATAGACCTAGCATAAAGGTTATTAGAATATGATAAACCTCTACAGGTGCATACAAGTGCAAGGTGGAAATTCTATTATTTATTGCATCAGAGGTAGGTAACTTCACAGAGTTAGAAACCAATAATAGAAACATAGAATTGGAAAAGACCTCAATGGCCATACAGTCAATTGTACAGGAACTCATAGTCACAGAATTCTTGGCATTTGGTCACCCATGCTATTTAAATTCCTCTCGAGAAAGAGATGCCACCACAGTCTGAGACAATGCATTTCACTGTCAAACAGCTCTTGCCATCATGAAGTTTTCCCTAATATGTAAGTGAAATATTTTTCCTGTAGTTTGTATCCATTACTTAACGCCTTAGTCTCTAAAACAGCAGAAATCAAGACTGCATATCCTTTCAAATATTTAAACATGGCAATCATGTCACCTCTTAATCTTCACTTTCCCAAGCTAAACATACCCAACTCCCTAAACTGCTACTCATATGGCATGGTTTCCAGACCATTTACTCTTCTGGTTGCCCTTCTCTGAAGAAATTCCAGCTAGTCAATATCCTGCTTCAATTTTGGTGCCCAGAACTGGACACAATATTTCATTATGTTTCTTGACTTCCAGTGGTTAACACTTTTCCTCAGCAGTCAAAATTCCTCAATTTTTACTTGAAGTCTCTCAAAATGATGACCTAAAGGTCACCCCCAATCATAGACTGTGGTGGAAATATAAATATTTAAGGGTGAAAGGGTTGTGAGGAGTTGTGGACTGGAGGATTCTGTATGCATTGAGGACAACAAAACTGCATAAAATCATGACTTTCCCCCCCAAAAATAAAGGTTGATTGGTTGAGGTTTCCTGGATGACATCAATGGCTGCAGAAGTGGAAGCTGAGGACCACATGTAGTCTGGGATAGTATTTTCCCCACCTCTACTTTATATACTTCAATGACATTCTTCAAAATGTGTAGAGGTTTGTACTATCACCCCGAAGTCAATGCCACATGCAAGTTTGATTATATTGAATTCAGAAAAAAATACTATCAGCATCAGATTAATTAAGAATTTTATCATCAAGGATTTTAGAAATCTGAGACTAAGTATAAAAAATGTGAACTGTGGTTTTGAATTGACTTAGATCAAGTGAATTAGGATACATGGAAACATAATGTCTTGGAGAAAAAAGTAGGAATATAGTTATAATTACATGTTGTAGGTTAGAAAAGGGAAATATGGTCTATACAATACTTCCAGGTTTGGTTTGGTAGCTCTCAGAAGTTTTGTCCTTCCTAAAAGTCCAGATGCCACCTCACTTTTCCTCTCTTTGCTCAGGCAAAATATCAACAAGAAATGGCTGTATAAATGGCCATAGGTAATAGATTATATTATAAATGTATTATCAATTTGTGCTGTACTAGTGAAAGACATGTTTTCAGTATGATTTAACTATGTAGGTAGATTAGCAGGGGGAGGAGAACTATATGAGAAGATGATATACATTACAATGAGTTCTGTAAGAACCACATGGACAATTATAGTAAAGGTAATATATAAACCAAACCTAATCTTTTGTTTCTGTAATCTAAATAAAAATGTAATAATAACATATTGAAATTAATGGGGCATGTTAGTCATTAATAATACATAGCCCAGTGATTTTAATCCATGACAATAATCCACTCCAATGTGGTTTGATGAGTTCCCTAAATCTTTAAGGCACTGGTAGCCTCATACATGATCGTAAAGGTTACATTTCTGTTGTAGGATTTAGACCAATATTTTTTCAATAATATTCAAATATATTTTTATGTAGGAGTAGGTCCGAGTTCAGCAATTTAAAGCAACAATCCCATTTAGGGTCTTAGACAAAAAAGGGAAAATCCATCATCACTTAAAATATGCATACTTATTTAGCATCAGGCATGTAGCTGGGAGGGGGGGGGGTTGAGGGGCTTCAGCCCCCCCCCATTTTCAGGGTGTTCCTTGAGAAGGCCTTACTGGTACATGACACGGTGGCGTCCTGGTCCATGCCTGGGCCCTCACACACTCCTTTTCCTTTTCGGTGCCCCTGGCTTCAGCGTTCGGTGCCAGGAGAGGAAAAGGAGTGTGCCGACAGCCCAGGCGCCAAAGAGGATGCTGCCACACCACAGACCATTAGGAGTCCACAATAGGCCTTCGTGCCCGTGCACTCGGTAGGCCTTTGTGTCTGTGCACTGAAGCCTCACCACATTCGTGGTGGGAGTGGAGTGCGTTGAGCTTGTCGCCTGCACTCCACTCAGAGAAACCATGGAAAATCTCTTCTTCAGCTTCAAACCTTTTGACTGCAATTGAAAAAGCAATTTCATTGTTAACCTGTTTGCTTTTGAAGAACTCTTCAGCCTTCCTTTGCCCCTATCAATTTTCTTCAGGAAAAAAGTCTTGATATGGCATCTGCCATAAACCACGCTAAGTCACTGTTAAAGTCTTTAGAAATTTTGAGAGCAGATGCAAAAGATCATTTTGTAAAACTCTTTGACTTAGCAAGAACAACATCTGAAAATATATATCAAAGCAACTTGACTATTCCAAGGCAAAGTTCAAGACAGGAGCACCGGGCGAATCCAGGGACTAATTCTGTAGAAGATTATTTCAGAGTTGCAGTGTTCATACCATGTGTCGATTCACTCACACAGAACATTACTAAAACGTTAGTGTCAAATGAAGACATTTTAACCAGTTTCCAGGTTCTCCTCCCTGGGTTTTCAGGTCTAGACAAATTTCACCATATGGAACAACTGTCAGAATACTTTGAAAATGACGCAGCACTTGCTTCCATCAAGGCTGAGTACATGATATGGTGTAATATTACACCATCAATTAAGAAAGATACTGAGGTACTTAAAGTGTTGGAACTGTGTGACAAAACCTACTATCTGTCAATAAATTTCCTTTTGACTGTGTTAGCTATTCTACCAGTAACGACATGCAGTGTGGAAAGATCGTTTTCAACCATGAAGATAGTGGAAAGTGTATCTAAAAGTTTAATGACAGACCAGAGACTTTGTGGACTAGCAATGATTTCCATCCATCGGGACATCACTATCAAACCAGAAAAAGTAATTGACATAATGGCCGGGGAGAAGAAAAAAAGACTATTGCTGTAAAATAAAAAAAAGTCAAAAAGTATTATAAACATTTTGTTAATGAAAGTAAATAAATAACATTTACTATTTAAACTGTTCTGTTTATTCATATCATGATCTGATCACCATGCTCAATATATCTCATATGCATGGGGGTATTGGGATAATGATACAAAAGGTTTGTTAGGGTAGATCCTATCTCACTCAGACCCCCCCCCCCCAATCAAAATCCTGGCTATGGGCCTGTTTAGCATGGGTCTTCAAATAAAATATGCTTGCAGCAATGGAAACATTAATTTCAAACATCACGTTCCATTTATTCATCTTTCATAGAAATGCATACTTAATTAAGTAAAGTCCCAAAAGACTTTGATCCTTTTACAATTTAAGTAGTAATTATCAAATAATCAATTGCATTTCTAGTCCATCTGCTATGGAGTAAGTGAGTCAAAAACAAAAGGTACCTCGTCCATTTGGCATGGAGAATTGTGGCAATGAAATAAGGACATCATTTGGCACTATAAGCCTGGCCTTTTAGTGAAGAAAAAAAATCTGACTGTATTCATTTTTTTTACTCTGCCGAGGATTATAAGGATTTTTGAAATCCCAGCTATAAAGAAACGTGCAAATTTTGGTACTTTATTTCTAAACCAAACTAAAACAAAATGCCTACCTTCAGCCTAGGACAATTTTAATTGGTAGATCTTTTCCTCTATATGGAGAGGAATAAACTGTAATGGACTTCAATACTATTACTACAAATGAGGAACTGGAAGAATTATCCAGAGAGAAAGAAGAGGTGCATGCATAGCAAGCCAAGATGTGATGCAAAACCAAGAACTACCTATGGACATTTTCCAATTTTGTCTAAGGAGATGCTACTTTCTCATTCCTTATATGTTGAGTGTTAGAGTTATGAAAAATAGCAGAACCGAGAAATTATAGGGATAAACCAAGAATAACGTATATTGGTACAAGAATAATGTTTAGATTGCCAAAAAATGGGAACTTATGTTCACATATGTTGGCAATGTAAATATGTACAGAGGTTATGGGGAAAAGTTATAATAGAGCTAGAAAGTATAATGAAGAAAAAATTAATAGAAATCTGGCGACTATATTATTATCTTTATACAATACAGATGATTAGAAAGAAAATGAAAAGAATTTGATAAGTATGTCGTTAACGGGAGCAATCCTATTAATAGCAAATATATATATAAAGGAGGGGTAGAAATTAAGATAGAAGAAAAGAATAAGGAAATATGGAAATTAGCAATAAATGATAAATTAACATGTAATTTAAAGGTTAAAAAAGGCCTAAGGAAAAAATAATGATTTCGAAAGCATATGGAAAAAATATTGAAGAAATATTGAGAAAAGATGATGGGAAGCCGCTCTCACCAGAAGAAATGAAGTTCTGGTGGGACCATGAAGAAAAGGAGGACACTGGAGATGCGGAACACAATGGGGGCACAATGGGGGGAATGAGAAGAAATAAATATATAAGTTATAGATATTGTATTTTGTAATGAAATGGAATATAAATGGTTGTTTGGGAAATAAAACTGGGAGGAATTCTTCCAGAAGGGAAGGATGGAGGGAAGTAAGGGAGGGAGAAAAGGAGGGAAGTGTGTGTGTGTGTGTGTGAGAGAGAGAGGGGGAGAGAGAGAGAGAGAGAGAGAGAGAGAGAGAGAGAGAGAGAGAGAAGGGAAATGTATAAAACTATTATTAATCTCCCTAGTGCAGTTTTTACATTTCTGATTCTTGTATTCAAGCATAAATTTACAAACATGGTAGGAATTGCACGAGAGTGAATATTTACATTTACAGTGCTGCCTCTCAATGGCAAATATATTCTTTTGGATAAAATTAATCTGTTGTAACAAACCACATGATATCACTCATATAGAAGTGTGCAGTCAATCGCTCTATTACCAATGTGCACTGGTTTATATTTTGTGGGTGTGCTCATCTTGCCATCTGCTATTTGATCAATAGCTTCTTTTGACCAGTCTTTAAGATTCAAAAACAGATACTTTCGTATTTATTTATTTACTTTATTTGTATATCGCCCCTCTCAGCCTTCCGGCAACTTGAGTATCCCTTGTGGTAATATCCTTTAAAAAATCTCTCTGGAGAGACTAGTATCCCTTGTGGTAATATCTTTTTAAAATGTCCAATGTGTTGTAGTGGTTTAAGCATCAGACTTTTACTCTGAGGACTAATGTTCAAATCTCCACTCAGCCATATTAACTCCCTGGATGATCTTGGGCAAGTCACACTCTTGCACCTTCACATAAAGGCAAATGCAGACTATTCTGAACAATTCTTGCCAAGAAAACCGCATGACATGTTTACCTTAGAGTCATCATACCTTGGAAATTAATTGGAAGCATGCAATAAAAACAGCATTACCAGCAAATACCTAAACATTATAGTAGGAATATGGGCCATGCTGTTCCATGGGTTTAAACAGAGCTTTGACTTCTATGGATACACCCAGTCATGTAGACCTTAATTATAAAATTATTGTTCAAATGGGCTTGGCAATCTCATGGCAAACTTATAGGGCATGCCACATACCCACATATTTAAGCATCATTACATATTGTGTTTAAAATAGAAGCACAAGCATCAGAAAAGAAAATACGTTAATGGTTGAACCTTTAAAACTGTTCACTGAGCAGCTGTGACAGCACAGAAGTTTAAAGGATTGGTTGTTAATCTCAGTACACATCACCTTGCTCACTCTGTCATCATTAGTTTTCCAATAAATAAGATTAATATTATGATCCTCCTCTTTTGAATAAAATAAAAATCATAAGAAGAATCTCTTGCTGTATACATTCCTTTCCCTTGACATTTAGAGTTATGAAGGACTTATCACAAAGCATTATGTGGCTGGTACATTAATATTTTATGTATACACTGGGAGAAGGAGAAAGCTTCAAATTTTTATTTTCTTTATTCTTAAACTACTGTGCATGAGAATAAATAGGTCATCATCATCTTTCATTCTATATAATACAGAAAATGTAATATATGCTCACAAATAGAAATACAAATAAAAAGTCTAAAATCTTATTTGAATAATCTAGATTCTTTAATGAAGAACTTAAATCTCAAATGTATTTTTGTACGCATTTTGTGTCTTGTTATCTAGCACTGTATGTGCCACAAAATTACACAAGCATACAAGGACTGCATTTGCATTTTAGCAAAATTCAAAACACCATTTGTTGAAATTCCATTTGTTTAATATAAAAACCCATCTTTTCTTAAAGGTTTTATGTGTCTATTTCTTAGGGGCTTTTCACACAGCCCAAGGCTGTGCCTTTTCTCCAGCTTTCTCCAGCAAAGGGAGGGCACATAGGGCATGCACCCTCCCTCCTGCTCTCATCACACTGTGGGGTGGAAAATGGTGTTTTGGCACCCTTTCCATCATCTCATCAGATGGAAGAAAGGGCAGCAATGAGGGGCTACACACATTGCCCCACCTCCCTTTCTACCATCCCACTGACTTTTTAGCCAATCTTTAATATTGTCTGTGCGTTTGAACGCAGGCATGGGGAACTTCTCAAGTCCATTGATATCTGATATCAGCGGCCAGTGTCGCTTCACAATACGTATAATTTCTTGGCTTTTAGGGGTGTATTGCATGGGCCATATAAGTCTGTCCATGGGTTTCTTTTGTTTTGTGATTAATAATTCACTTCTGTCGGTAGCATCCGCTTTAATTTTAGCTTTCTGCAATATATCAATTGGGTAGCACTTTTTTCTGAAATTCTCTAGCACTCGGGTTGCTTCTTGTTGATAATGTTCATCTTGGGTAGAATTTCTTTTAGCTCTGATAAGCATAGAGTATGGCAAATTATTTCTGAGTGCTGGAGGATGAAAACTTTTGTAATGCAGCATAGCATTTTTCGATGTTGGTTTTGTGTAGGGTTTCACCGCCAATTGGTTTTCTGTTTTGTATATCGTTACATCTAAGAAATTAACTTGTTGGGTGTCATATACAGTTGTAAATGTTATCTCTGGATGCCAGGAAGCTAGCCAGAGGTCGCAGTCTGTCAGGTTGGAACGAGGGCGAATTAAAAACAGCACGTCATCGATGAAACGCCACCAATGCATAATGTGGCTAGAAAATGTAGTTTCGGGGTTATTAATGGTTAGTAATTTTTCTTCCAAAGATTTTACAAAGATATTGTCTATACTCGGAGCAGCCGGTGACCCCATGGCCACGCCCCCTTTCTGAATATAATAACAATCTTCAAATTTGAAATAATTATATTCCGTTATGCAATCAAAAATCTCTAAAAGAAACCCCGTTGGTGGGTGAATAGGCTTAATTCTCTGGTTTAGTAAGTCTTCAATGGCCACTCTGGCTTCATCAAGAGACACGTTTGTGTACAATGATGAGATATCAGATGTGGCAATTACTGTGCCATCCGGTACAATAATATTCTCCACTTTTTTGATTAGATCTGTAGTGTCTTTCACATACGACTGAGCTTGTTGCACAAATGGCTGTAGAATACTATCAAGGTATTTAGCGAGCGGTTCTAAGATGCTGTTGTTAGCCGCAATAATGGGTCTTCCTTTAAAAGGATATCCTTTTTATGAGTTTTAGGATTATGGTAAAAAACTGGCACTTTCGGATGCTTATTCACTAGATACTGGGCCATGTTAGAATCTATGTATCCCATTACTTCTCCGTAGTATACTATATCAGTAATAATTTTGAGGAATTTTTTAGTTGGGATCAGAATCTAATCTTTCATAATATTTGGTGTCCTGCAACTGTCTGTGCGCTTCTGCTTGATATGTGTTAAGGTTTTGCAAAACTACTCCTCCACTTTTATCTTCTTTTTTGAAAATAATATTGCTCTCTTTGCCTAACTGTTTCACCATTTTAATATCTTGGTATTGCATGTTTCTATGTGTATTCTTCAAGTCTATCTTACTTACTTCTCTGCTTACTACTCGTTCAAACGCTCTTACATTAAGGGAGGGTGTGTTGGGAGTGAATTTACTTTTAACATAAAACTGATTAGAAGGTGCAGGTGTCAGAGCTGCTTCTTTAAAGAAATCTTTTAAACGGACATTGCGAAACAATGTTGCAAGGTCCTTTCTAATGTCTATCTGGTTGCATTGCGGGGTTACCACGTAAGATAAGCCTTTGTTAATTACTGCCTGGGTTCTTTGAGTCAGCTCTTTATTGGAGAAATTAATTATCAAGTTGTCTTTTTGGTGGAGGCTTCTCTTTGAAAATCCGTCTGTTTATAAAATCCAGTCTGTGGCCTGTTCTTTCTCAATGTCCTTTGTGGTTGTGGGGCTGGTCCTGCTGTGTCCGAATCTCTAGCTGAGTCTTCTCCTGAAGAAGGAGATGTACTCGCACCACCTGGAAATCTCACTCTGGAGTTTTTATTATAATACGGTTTCTTGCTCCATGTGTGGACCCGGTTCTTTTTGTAATCTTCTACATCTCTCTTATATTTTTTAATTTTTCGGTTTCTAATTTCAGTGAACAATTTATCACATTCTTCTGTTATATGTTCACTATCTTTGGGTTGAATATGCCCAGATAATTCTTGTTTGATAGTATCAATCTCTTCAATCAGTTCATCTACTTCCTTATTAGTTCTTTGTAATAAATGAATCATCACATCTTTTGAACAGCTGGCTGTAATCTCGTACCAGATTTTACTAAACTCCTCATCCTCTTTGTAAGTGCCTGGTGCTAAATCAATGCGCAAACCTCTCGGTACAATATCCTCCCGGATATAATCTGCTAATGCAGCAGCGTTAAGTTTTACTCTAGTAAGTCTCAGTTCCTTAATTTTCAAATCATCAATTTTTTGTGTTAAATCACTAGTGACTATTGCTGCCGAAGTGGCACCTTGAGCAGGGTCTTTTAAAGACCAATCTCTTAATATAGAGTCCTTCTCAGTTTGTGCAAATCTTGGGTTGTTAGGGTTCTCCATTTTCCCTCAAACCAGAATACTCTGGGTAAACAATATATACCAGCAAAAATACAGTTCCTGCCTACTTACACACTAATAACTCAAGAATCAGGAAAGGATAAATTTCATATATGTATATTGTAACTTTCAGATAAGTATATCATCTACTCATTCAACAATGTAAAAATCATATGGTTCGTCTAAAGGCGCATGGAAACAGAGTATCAGTACAATAAACAATCAAATCCGCATTACTCACAGTACCCGTCAGCTGGATAATATAACACAAAGTCAAATATATATCACAATGATATTTGTGTCCCGGTAGTGAAGTCAATCATCAAAGAAAATTATAATCCTGGGCCCGATGGCCAAACGTAGAGTTGAAAATCTAGCAAAGGGTAAATCCAGGGGTATGCAGTGTAGCGGTTCCAATAATCAATGTAGAGTAACTCTGTAGTATAAAGATCAATGGGATGTCCACCTACGGGTATATCCGTGTCCGGTAACCGACCCATTTCGAATTTCTCTTCGTCAGGGTGGCCCCATATGGGTTGACATGCAAACGATAATATTTCTGTAATATAAGCATACTTAATAGTATCCTGAAAAAATAGCAGGCAAGTAACATAGGGTAGGAGATTAAACATACACTTACCAATTGTAATAAATGAAAATGCTTAATAGCAATGCTGATATCACAGCACGCAATAATCCACCTCAATGGTGTAGGACCGCACATTCGGTAAAAGCTCACACTGGGAAGCTGCTTAAGTACTTAATTTGGCACAAGTTAATTAGAATGCATATCAGGGAGAGACTTACAGGTTACCTTAAAGCAAAATATCCATTAAACTTAGAGTCTCATTCAAACCTATTGGCTGTTCACATTTGGTCCGGATTATCCAGGACCTTTCGCATTTTAACAACGCAGTATGGATGTCTGCGTGTGGCGGTATGGAAACATGCTGTAAACCTACAAACTTAAATTCTGGACGCGAATTGTGGACAGTTTTAAAATGCCTGTATAGAAAAGTTCAAACGCACAGACAATATTAAAGATTGGCTTATTAAAACGGATCATACCAAACAGATAGCCACTAGTAGTAGCTTTAAAGCGGGATCCTTTCAATGTGGCCATTGCTCCATGTGTGATTACATATCACCTTTAAAAGTAATTGAAATACCAGCTGCTTCATATACCATTAAACTTGACCAATTTTTTATGTGTGCCACCGAAAAATCCGTGTACCTATTATTTTGTTCGTGCCCCCGCTTTTATGTGGGAATGACGAAACGTGAACTGAGAAAACGAATGGGTGAACATAAAAGTCGGATTTTAGCTAGCAGTGAGGATACTTTTCTATTCAGGCATTTTAAAACTGTCCACAATTCGCGTCCAGAATATAAGTTTGTAGGTTTACAGCATGTTTCCATACCGCCACACGCAGACATCCATACTGCGTTGTTAAAATGCGAAAGGTCCTGGATAATCCGGACCAAATGTGAACAGCCAATAGGTTTGAATGAGACTCTAAGTTTAATGGATATTTTGCTTTAAGGTAACCTGTAAGTCTCTCCCTGATATGCATTCTAATTAACTTGCGCCAAATTAAGTACTTAAGCAGCTTCCCAGTGTGAGCTTTTACCGAATGTGCGGTCCTACACCATTGAGGTGGATTATTGCATGCTGTGATATCAGCATTGCTATTAAGCATTTTCATTTATTACAATTGGTAAGTGTATGTTTAATCTCCTACCCTATGTTACTTGCCTGCTATTTTTTCAGGATACTATTAAGTATGCTTATATTACAGAAATATTATCGTTTGCATGTCAACCCATATGGGGCCACCCTGACGAAGAGAAATTCGAAATGGGTCGGTTACCGGACACGGATATACCCGTAGGTGGACATCCCATTGATCTTTATACTACAGAGTTACTCTACATTGATTATTGGAACCGCTACACTGCATACCCCTGGATTTACCCTTTGCTAGATTTTCAACTCTACGTTTGGCCATCGGGCCCAGGATTATAATTTTCTTTGATGATTGACTTCACTACCGGGACACAAATATCATTGTGATATATATTTGACTTTGTGTTATATTATCCAGCTGACGGGTACTGTGAGTAATGCGGATTTGATTGTTTATTGTACTGATACTCTGTTTCCATGCGCCTTTAGACGAACCATATGATTTTTACATTGTTGAATGAGTAGATGATATACTTATCTGAAAGTTACAATATACATATATGAAATTTATCCTTTCCTGATTCTTGGGCTGGAAGTCAGCCTGAAGAAAACAGAAGTTCTTTACAAGCCCGCACATCAGGAAGAACACCATCATCCCCACGTCAGCATAGGCAAATCTGTGCTTAAATCCGTTCAGCAGTTTACCTACCTGGGAAGCATCATCTCTTCAGCGCAAGAGAGGCACCCCCAAAAAGAGATATAAGGACTTTCTGAAACAACATATCAGGCTCAGACAGATTGATCACCAAAAATGGTCCACCCTGGACTCACATCGGGAGGCATGGAGACGCACTATCCACAATGCTACAGCCTCTTTTGAGAAGACATGCCAAACAGGTCTCGAAGAGAAACGACAATGCAGAAAGAACCACAACTTGGAAATAACATCACCCAAGGAGACTTTCTGCTGTGCTTTCTGCAACCGGACTTGCCTATCTCAGATTGGCCTTTTTAGTCATCAACACACTTGTAAAAAGCGTGGGATGACTCCTTCCTAAGAATCTTCATTCATGAAGTAATGCCAGAGAGACAGGAGAAATATGGCTCCTAACATAAGTACATTTCCACACAAACGCAGAACTGTCACTTTGTTATTTATATGGTCTTCTTCTCAGACCAAAACAATGTCTATAAAATATCCAATTATATATTTATTTATTAATTAAATGGTTCAACAAAATACTGTGCTGGACCCTTTTTAAGACCATTTCATCCTTATTTCGTGAAAAGCAATCTGAGTGAGTAGGTATAGTGAAATATAATACATTTGTACTGCATGGAGGATTTTGATTCTTTACTTTATCTCCTTAACTATAAATCATGATGGTGCAGCCTTGCCACAGCATTAACCACCATCCTCTCAGTTAAATATTTATTGAATATTACTTTTGAAAGATGAAATATATTTTTTGGTAAATGTTAAATAATGCCTTTGAACATCTAACATAACTGGCTATGGCCAACCCATAAAATACTCAAATGCTGGGTTTTTTCCCCTCTGAACATCTTATACGGATGTAGGAATATAGCCACTTTATAGGGATAGGGAAAAAACTATCACAAAAATAAAGGAAAATTATTGTCAGGTATCATATTATCAAAATAACACCAATAAATAAAATTGAGAGCCTTGCATGCTAGCCCCCAAAATTATAGATTTTAAGTATATAGAAGCTCCTAAACAAGCTCTTCAGCCATGGAATCAGGGGACAGGTCTTCTCCTGGATTGGAACCTGGCTAAACTGTAGGAAACAAAGGGTGGTAATAAATGGACACTTCTCTGGATGGAAAGAGGTGAGAAGTGGCGTACCCCAAGGTTCAGTTTTAGGACCGTTACTTTTTAATTTATTCATAAATGATCTGGATGTAGAAGTAAATTGTGAGGTAGCAAAGTTTGCAGATGACACTAAACTGTTCAGGGTAGTTAAAAATGAAACTGACTGTAAAGAGCTCCAGAAAGATCTCTCGAAATTGAGTGAATTGGCAACAAAGTGGCAAATGCATTTTAACCTAAACAAGTGTAAAGTCATGCACATCGGGGCAAAGAACCCCAAATACACTTATCAACTGATGGGATCAAAGCTTTCTGAGACAAACCAGGAAAGGGATCTTGGGGTTTTGGTGGACAGCTCAATGAAGATGTCAACTCAGTGCGCTGCAGCAGTGAAAAAGCAAATTCTATGCTTGGCATGATCAGGAAGGGAATCTAAAATAGGTCGGCAAATGTTGTATTGCCTCTCTACAAATCTATGGTGAGGCCACATCTGGAGTACTGTGTACAATTCTGGTCACCGCACCTCAAGAAGGATATAACGGAACTGGAAAAGGTACAAAGAAGGGCGACAAAAATGATCCAAGGGATGGAGCAGCTCCCTTATGAAATCAGGTTGCAACGCCTTGGTCTTTTCAGCCTTGAAAGACGGCGTTTAAGAGGTGACTTGATCTAAGTGTATAAAATCATGCATGGGATAGAAAAGGTGAATAAAGAAAAAATATTTTCTCTGTCACACAACACTAGGACTAGGGGGCACTCCCTGAAGCTCCAAGGTAGGAAAGTTAGGACTAATAAAGGGAAATATTTCTTCACCCAGAGGGTCATTGGGTTATGGAACTCACTTCCAGAGGAGGTTGTGACAGCTGTCAGCCTGGACAGCTTCAAGGCAGGATTAGACAGATTCATGGATACCAAGGGAATCAGTAGTTACTGAAATGGACATCCAAGTGCCACCTCTGTGTTGATGGAGGCAGGCAGGATTTTCCCCAGGTACTGGTTGTGGGGGGTCGGGAGCAGGTGAGGGTTTTGCCCTCCTTTCTGCTAGAGATCCCTGTGTACAACTAGTGGGCCACTGTGTGACACAGAATGCTGGACTAGATGGGCTGAGGCCCGATTCAGCATGGCTCTTCTTATGTTCTTATGTTCTTTTTTTTTAAAGAAGAAGTCTAAGGCTTATGAGGAATATTTATACCCCAAACTGCCATCTCATGACACTGATTATGGTAATTTTCATATTTAGCTCATTCTTCTACTAATGAGTTCAAGACAAGAGAGGGTCTAGACTTTAAAAAATTTCAGTGCCACACTTTATGTCATGCTAGAAATTTTTATTTTGGGGAGAGAAATTCTTATTTGAAAGGTAACACCCTTGTTTTGCCCCTCCCCCAATGCCTATACCCTTAGCATAATTTAAAAGGATTATTGGTGCTTTTTCCACTCAATAGTCATCGCATAAATATGGTGAGTTGTAAGTTAATTCAGATAAATTCAATTATTATTGTTATTTCCCAGTGATATGAGGTCATATAAACAATGGTGACATCACCTAAGCAAGTAGAAGTGGTAAATATGCTGGCAATTTCCAACCCTGCTGAATTCTGTAAGTTTGAGATCTATAAGTATTATGGGATGCATCAAAGGAGACATTTGCATTAACCCTTTTATTACTAAAGTGGGGGAGGGGAGAATCAGCTACGTTGTGGCTGCACAATGCTGATTCAGATTAACATTGCTTTGAATCAAACTAAACAAGTCATAGGTTGCTATGAATTCTCCCTAAGAATCTGGAGCAATCTGACTTTGAGCCTGTGTAAGTTGATGAGCCATTTCCTAAAGGGAACCATTTGCAACAGTTTATATGCCCATCCCATATTTGATAGGCTGGGGTGCACCAGGGTCATGCAATGGCCCTTACTTTCCTTCTCCCATTCTCACATATTGAGGAATCTAGTGGACATGGCATGGCAAGTGTTCATTACTCTTCTCCCAGCAGAGCTATCCAAAGTGAAGAGGTTATCAGAGAACAGAGGGGGAAATGGGGAGGGGTCTTTCTACTCTTATCTCTCCTCTTTCCCATGTCATTCTGATGCCCTGGTCAAAGTCACTTTATGCAATTCGCAACCAGAACTAGCTATATCATGCTACTAGCTGCTGAGATGACAGTAACAGGAGTGGGAGAATAGGGTGACTCTCTGGCAGTGCCTAACTGGGTTTGGTGTTATTGAATGGTTCAAACTCCCTCCTCCCTCCACAGTAGATGGGGGAAGGGGTTCAAAGTTATCTCACGATAAATTTGATAGTCATCACTCTTGATTGATTTGGGGACAAAGGTCCATGTAGAGCTGCCCAAAGGCTTCTCTAGCTTAAAAGCTTTAGCAATGGCTTCCCACAATCTAGTTGCTTTATGTAGTATGTCCTTGTGCTGTATTTCTTCCTTTCCCATTATTGCAAATGTCCCCATACTTACCAAGTTACCAAGAAGACCAGCAAAACTAGGTGTGTTACCTTAATCCCCCATAGAACTGTATGAAAAACCACAACTTCTGAGTACACTCAAAATCTTTAATGCTAGGAGTGCAAAGAGGGCCATTTGGAAGACAAGAGGAAATAATTATGCATCTGTAAAGGTTGAAGATGTTTCTGTTACAAACAATGAACTAGAAATAAGGATGTGAGCAGAAATAATCTTTAATTGATGTTAAATGTAGAATTTTCAATTAGAGAGGGGACCCCTATGAAAAAACATTGTGTGTTTGGTATAATTAACGCAAGCTTGTTAAAGTCTGCTAAACATAATGAAAGCATTCTTACTAATATTATGGCCTGTACAAAGTTCATAGTAATGCATCCTATCATTATGAACTGCATTTTAGGCAATAATATAAGTATTACCAGAAATGTTGCTATCTGTATCTTAACTACATTAAGAATAAGAAATAATTGTGTAGATTTCCTAGATAGACATTCTTAATATTTGCTCTTCACGAATTGTCTAATAAAAACCAAATCGTGCATCAATCATATATGTTTAATCATGTACAATCAAAACCAATTGTATGCTGAAAAAGTATAATAGTTACAGATATCTGCGAGCCCTTCCACACAGCCCTATATCCCAGAATATCAAGGCAAAAAATCCCAAAATATCTGTTTTGAACTGGGATATCTGAATCCACATTCAGATAATATGGAATTTTCCACCTTTATATTCTGGGCTATAAGGCTGTGTGGAAGGGCCCTCAGTCAACATCATTATAGATAATTTAAATCAGGGGTACTCATTAGGTAGATCGCGATCTACTGGTAGATCACGTAGGGCGTCCTGGTAGATCGCAGGTAGGGTGAGTGGAAGGCTCAGTCCTGCCCCTCAGGCTCCCACCGCCGCCCAAGTGCTGCCGGCCCTGGGTTATCTGAGGTCCTTTCCACACAGTTGAATAAAATCCCATGTTATCTGCTTTGAATCAGATTATATGGCAGTGTGGACTCAGAAAACCCAGTTCAAAGCAGATATTGTGTTATATGTTTCACATTTTTGTAGTGGGTAGGTAGATCATTTTGACTTGGTTGTTTTATAAGTAGCTCGCATGCTGAAAAAGTGTGAGCACCCCTGACTTAAATAATATGTGTCCACACAAAATAAAGAGAAGAAAGAAACATTAAAAGTTGGCCAGAAACTTGTATCACCCATATAGTTAAACATATTTAAATAAGGAGAACCAGTGTAGTATGATGTTTTGTGGGTTGAATTATGATTCTGAAGACCAGAGTTCAAATCCCAGTTTGGCCATAGAAACCCAATTTGGCAAGTCTCAGATAATCAGGCATTCCCCATCTGAATAAATTCATACTGACTTGGGAAACATGTTCTCTATTTCCAGGTCTAGGGATGTCTACCACCATTGAGCTTCAAAATACTAGAAGGCTCCTCCAAGATTCTTGGTTGCTTATGAAATCTGATATACATTGATGAAATAAAGAAATTGAAAGAAATTCAGTAGCTTCAATACTGCGTTGGGAATTTTCCCCATTCTTTTCTCAGATTTCATTTACACTTCTATTTTAACACAAAGGCAACATTAAATATGTTTGTACTACTTACAGCTGTTTTGTACTATGTTAATTGCCATGACTTCATTTTTAGAAAACCTGAGATTCGTACATTGGCAATTTATTCAGAAGATATCAAGGGAAAAGTGAGCTTTAGAAGATCTGATCAACTTAATTGTGTAATAAAGCCAAGATGGGCAGAGTACCTTGGAAACTGGCTCTTAGGTAACCAGACTAGGGGCTTTCTAGAAAAGAATGTGAGCATCTTCATCAAATAATAAATCTGGAATTCAGATGGAAGCAGAACAGTTAAAGTGATTTTAGAATTAAATAACTATAGTATAGATACTTCGAGAGAACAATTCTGAATGTTTAGTCTGACTTAAAAGGAAAATAAACTTTCTGGCACAACCTCAACCATCTACTGACTTTGAAGGTAAATGAAAGTACTAACCACAATCACTTTGTGGAACAGCAATAGAATGGATGACTGAAAGTATTTGGTTTTGAGACTGCAGAAAAAAATGAAAATAATTTACAGAATTCTGACCCACATCTTGTTGGTTAAATGCTTTCCAAAACAGAAGGCAGTAGCTGTAACTATTGAGATTTCAGCAAAACTATGGATCAACTGTTTTTAAAACAAAGAGAAAATTACAAACAAATTAAGGCATGTCTACTCAAATATGAAAATGTCATGTCTCAGGTTCATTATACATACTTCAGGAGCCAAAACATAGGAGTAGATTTTTAAAAAAAACACTGTAATGTTTCTTTGAAAAAGTCAAGGGCACAGTTGCTCGATTGTAAAAACCTTTATGTTCATAATCTGATCAGTAGATCAAAGTTATTAGCTTATTAATTAAGGAACCAAAAACCATACACCTATGAGCTAGATTACATAGATATTAATTAGAATGACTATAGCAAAGGGAAGTAATGGTGTTCCTCTTTTCTACTTTGATCACCTGGAATACTGTGTGCAATTCACCATACCCCATGAGGAACGTCTTAAAGGGCTGGATATGTTTAACCTGCAGAAGAGAAGGCTGAGAAGAGACATGATAGCAATATAGAAATATGTTAAAGAATGTCATAAGTAAGAGGGAGCAGACTTGTTTTCTGCTGCTTTGGAGACTTAGAGCCCTTCTACACAGCCCTATATCCCAGAATATCAAGGGAAAAAACCTCACCACATTATCTGAGTGTGGATTCAGATAACCCAATTCAAAGCAGAAATTGTGGGATTTTTCTGCCTTGATATTCAGGAAAAATAGAGTTGTGTGGAAGGGCCCTAGGACCCAGAGCATTGAAGTCAAGTTACAGGATAGAAGATTGTCATAAAAATATCATTGCAGATTTGAAAAATATGAATTTAAAATGATGTGTGAGAATGAATGTAAGAATGAATGTATGGATGGATGGAGCTAATAATTTTGGAGACACCAGTATACTATTAAGGCCTGCAATGACTAATTACCTGCTTTCTGGACTGTAATTAAAAGTTGCTAATAAGAAATGAAAAGTAAACTCTAAGAACTGGGACAGTGATAACAGAAATGTTTGCAACATTCCTTATGTTAAGAATGAAGTCAACACAAGCCTTGTGTTTGTCAACACCAATCAAGAAGAATCAACATCTGACCAAGAGACTGAGATGGAGCCAGGATGGAAGATGTCTATCATTAATTTACAACTTTGGGACTACATCAGCACAATATTCCTATAAAAGACTCAATCTAATAATGCTCAAGGGGTGACAAACAGAGATGCTGTTCACCCCGCTATGCTCAGCTCCATGGGAAGGAGAGAGATAGTGTACCTATGGAGAGTGTCAGATATGCTATGGGAAGGCGTGATTCTGTACACTTTGGGACTTCTTTCTCAAGGGAAGAGGAAGAAGTGCGCTTTTGGAGTCTTAGATTTTGTGCAGGGAGTCAAGTTCTGTTGTATGGAAAACAGAAATCTGGTCCTTGGCATTGTGCTTAGGGAAATGACGCATTTTGGCCTTTTGAAGTTATGGCGTTATCAAAGTTTGGAACTGTATGTTGGAAGGGCTGCAGGAAAGCAGGGTCTGGCCTAACAGGTGCTTCTCCAAAGAGGGAGAAAATGATATGGTAATATTTGAATGTCTGAGGATGAATGTGTGTACATGTTGCGTGAAAATGTAATTCCCCTTTGTCTGTTTGTTAGCCATGTAATTGTAAATCCAATGTAGTTGCATAGAATCTGTATGTCTGTATGTTCGATGTCATTCTTTGTCTAAATGTTTTTCTGTAACCTGATATACTCTCTTACACTGGAAATTGCAATAAAAATAACCTATGCTTTAAAGTTATTGAAAAGTCATTCATGACAAGATTCCACCTGAACATTAGGAAAAATTTCGTGACTGTAAGAGCTGTTCAGCAGTGGAACTCTCTGCCTCGAAGTGTGGTGAGAGCTCCTTTGGAAGCTTTTAAACAGAGGCTGGATGGCCATCTGCTGGGGTGCTTTGATTGTGCTTTTCCTGCATGGCAGGGGGTTGGACTAGGTGGCCCATGTGGTCTCTTCCAACTCTATGATTCTAAGATAAAATGAAAAGATAGATCCACTAATCATATCTTTCTAAGATGTCTAGTTTTAAGAAACTTAGATTCCAAAGCAATTTGTTCAATCTTCTTCATTCTCTTTTGGCTGAAATCTTATTGGTCTTCTACATATGCATATGTTTCATGTACACAGAGCTATATAAGGTTTCAGCCTATCTTGAATTTTGGCATTGTATAAATCCTCTAATCTACATGAAATGCTAGGAGAGGTCATGCAGAGTTTTGGAGTATGGTGCCACATATACATGGATGACAGCCAACTCTACTCCTCCTTTCCACCTAATACCAAGGAAGCTGTTCGGACTCTAAACCAATACCTGCCATCAGTAATGGACTGGATGAAGGCAAACAAATTGAAACTTAATCCATACAAGACAGACACTCCTGGTTAGTTGGAAGGTAGATCAGGGAATAGGGATTCAACCTGTGCTGGATGAGGTTATGTTCCCCCTGAAAACACAACTCTGTCTGAATCCTCCGCTGGATGCTTCCAGCACACTGAAAGGATGGAGCCCTGCTGGAAGTTGCCATGTATCATCTGATGGCATCTAACATGATCCGTCCTCCCAGTGTGCTGCAAGCATCCTAATGTGATGAGGTCCTTAGTCCTGTAAATTAAACATAAGGTGATTTGTTTCTATAACGAAGCAAAGTCCCTGATTAAAGAAGGTAAAGAAATCTCTTTAATGTCTAACAGACTCCAGTTAAGAGCTTCCATCACAGTGGCAAATGCTGTATGAATTGCTTAGTGCACACATTTCAACTCCAATGTTCCAAAGCACGATGTTGGCATAACAGTCTGAATAAAAATTCCCCAGAACACTTTTTCTTTGCCCCCAGTTCATCATAGAAATGCAGAAGGGCTGTCACAGTGGAGGTGTTAAAAGTACATTTCCCTTTTTCATTTGACAGGAATCAGTTGCTGTTTACGACAATAATTGGGTTCCATATCTGTGGAATGACATCAGTGAAATTTCACACTGTTATCCACTAAGATATGCAGCAAACCTTCTAAATAAAAGGTGTTCAACTATTACTCCTGGTCAGGGTTCATTTTCCTGTTTCTGCAGTCCTGATTTGCATTCCATTCACACTCTAAAAGAAATGGATTTGGTGGTCTCAGTTCATATCTAGTGGACATTAGTCTACATCAATCTTACTCAAGTGAAACCTACAAGTCCTAAATTAAATGAGTTTTTTTTATTTCAGTTCAGTCTCCAGTGAACAGCAGTTCTTATCTGAAAAGCACTACACATAAATCATCATAATTCATTGGTAAAAGCCCTGCCAGACTGAAAGAGAAAAGCAGTAATTCAAAAGCGGGACTTGGTAAATTTCCTACACCTTTTATTTTCTGCCCCTAAGTAAAAAAACAAAACAAAAACAAAATGAGATCAACTTTAACAATTTGAAAGTTTGCATGTGTTTTTCATTGAGATGTAAACACATATCTAACTTTAAAGGAATTATTTGGTCCTGAGCTTGGCAAACTTTAATTTTTAGAATTGAAACAGCTAGAATCTTTCAGCAAACAAGTCCGCCAGGAGTGCTGACAAAGGAATTCTGGGAGTGGTCTTTAAAAAGCAACATTTCCATACTCTGCAAAGTCCTTAGTCGTCTTCCATTCCACTCAGAATTGTTACGACAACTATTTGCCATCAGTCATAGCTTTAAATCCTCACCCAAATTACTACTTCTGCAGGGATGAAGATTGCAAAGTGTCCCAAAATGACACTAACTTTCCCACAGGAAATTCAGAGCAGAGTCGGAATTTCAAATCGTAATCATCTTCATATATAGAAAGAGAAACAGCTGCTTTGTGCATGTATAGAATCCTCTGCAATGTGAGATCCATCACTATTTGGTATGTTATGTCATGATCTGAAAGCCATTAATTTACCTAAGTAGTTAATTAATACAGTATCTTTAAAAATACACAATATTTGCTTTTTTCAAATTAATATCTAACTAATGTTTTATAGTTTCAACCAGTTTGCTAGTCTGGTACTGGTATACATGTTACTGGTTACTTGTCCCTAGCTAGTTTTCAGGATGTACAATAACATAGGTGAAATTTTATACCAGTTCTTGATAGACATTAGTCATCCACATTAGATACTTACAGAAGCATTGTTGTACATATCTATTCAGATGTACATCCCATTGAGTTAAATAAGTCTTAGGTACTCTAAGGAATAGATATCTTAGCATGTTAACAAAATGTTTACAGTATATATTTTCATGTTTAGTATTATTTTGAGGAGAAGCTTTGTTTGGTTTTGAGGAGAGGCTTAGTGTAGTGGCTTTAGTCTTGGACGAAACTATGGGAGATCACAATTTGAATCCCAACTGGGCAACTCTCCTAGCCTAATAAGATAATAGCAAAGCCTGTCTGAATAGACCTTGCCATGAAGAAGAATAAAATTCAATAACTTTTAAAAACTACAGAAGCTGAACAGAGCGGCAGACTAAAGCCCCATCTACACTGACCATTTAATGCAGTTTCAGACATATATTGAAGATAGTGGTTTCATTGTGCATATGATTACATAGATAATCCTAGAACCAGTTTGAGGCCCAGATGGTGACCTCGCAAAACACTGGATTCTAATGCCTATTAAGAGCTTACTTTTATGTGCTTTTCTGGGAGTTTGTTGTCTGGCTGCCACAGTTTGAAGCTAGCTTCAAACTCCATTAAATAGTTAATATAGATGGGGACCTTGAGATTTCAACAAGTTAAAAGCAGCTACACTGTGTTACCCCATCTCTAGAGAATAACATAGGCTAAGTGGTAAAGTAAAACCTTTAAAGGTCAAATTTCTTACTTAATAAAAATATTTTAGCAGCCTCCCTAAAATATTAACTACTTTTTCATCCCCACTGAAAACTGAGAAGTACTGGCGGATGTTTTAAAAATCAGTACTTTTTCAGCTGGATTGTGTTCAGAGGAAGGTGAGTAAAACAATCAAAGGGCTGGAGAACAAGCCCTATGAGGCTTAAAGAGCTGGGCATGTTTAGCCTGCAGAAGAGAAGACTGAGAGGAGACATGATAACAATGTATAAATATGTGAGGGGAAGTCATAGGGAGGAGGGAGCAAGCTTGTTTTCTACTGCCCTGGAGACTAGGACATAGAAAGGCATCCCCCATTCCATATCTTTGCATTTCATTTTTTTCTGCCTAAGTGGAGTATCCTGCATTTGTTGCTGTTGAACTTCATTTTGTTGGTTTTGGCCCATCTCTCTAATCTATTAAGATCATTTTGAATTCTGCTCTTGTTTTCTGGAGTATTGGCTATCCCTCCCAATTTGGTGTCATCTGCAGACTTGATGATCATGCCTTCTAACCCTTCATCTAAGTCATTAATAAAGATGTTGAACAGGATCAGGCCCAGGACGTAAGCCTGAGGCACTCCACTCATCACTTCTTTCCAGGATGAAGAGGAAGCATTGGTGAGCTTCCTCTGGGTTTGTTCACTTAATCAATTACAGATCCACCTAATCATAGTTTTGCTTAGCCCACATTTGACTAGTTTGTTTGGCAGAAGGCCATGGGGGACCTTGGCAAAGGCCTCACTGAAATCCAGATATGCTACATCCATGGAGTTCCCTGTATCTATCCAGCTTGAAACTGTATCAAAAAAAGAGATCAGATTAGTCTGGCATGACTTGTTTTTGATAAATCTATGTTGACTATTACTGATGACCGCATTTGTTACTAAGTGTTTGCAGTCCACTTTCTTAATGATCTTTTCCAGAATCTTGCCTGGTATCAACATGAGGCTAACCAGACAGTAATTGTTTGGGTCGTCCTTTTTTCCCTTCCTGAAGACAGTGACCACATTTGCCCTCCTTCAATCTGCTGGTACTTGTCCCATTCTTCAAGAACTCTCAAAATGTTTGCCAGTGGTTCTAAAATGAAAGATTAAACTATTTTAAATCTATGTTGTTTTAATATGCATTCATTCAAATATTCATTTTTTAATGATGTGACTATTAGTCTCTTTCAAAACTATGACAACCCAAATTAATATATGGATTTAATATGTATTTTATGGTTAAAATACACATCTTGTGGTTATTTTATGCATATTATTTGATAAATTATGCATTTAAATGTGTTTTAGGAGAGAAATGCCCATTCTTATATGTTTTTTAAAGCAAAAGTTATAATTTTTTATGCATTTGGCTGGTCTTTCCAAGCCTTCTTCCCATTACATGTGCATTTGGAACTGAAAGTAGACTTTTGTAGATTAGGTCAATGTTAGGCTTGTGAGGAAGAAGCTGTCCTTCAGATATTTTGATTCTGAAAAATAATGCAGTTCCTTTAACTGGACTTGTAAAGAAATTAGGAACCTATACTTTTAACTTATTGTTATTTTATTTAGTTACATCCCATGCTTTACCTAGTCCTAGGATTCAAGGAAGCTTACAAAAGTTAAAGAGATACAGGTAGAAGCAGAAACAAGTTGATTCTACAGTGAGACAATATAGTTAACTCATTTAATTTTAGCCAGTCATAAGTTAAAGGACAAATATATTATGATAATGATATTACTATTTCTATGAAATGATAATTTCCCACTGTGGTGGAAAATTTAATTCCTTCACTGCCCTTACCACCATAGTAAAACAAAGTATTTTCAAGGGATTTGCTTGCGAAAAAGATTTATAACAGTTTCAATGGCAATGTACAGTCCAATACAATATTGATGTAAGTTTTAAGTAAGTGTTGCTTGGGGAACTGCAAAGGAAATAGCTGTTCTCAGGCACAGGTTGTTTCACTGCAGTTATGTATTGCATTATACAACACATTATGTTGAATTAGATCCTATATGCACACAGAGGTTCACACAGAGATATCAGTTGAAGGAGATCCTATAGCTACAAGAAACTGCAGGCAGCCTCTGTCCAGCATTAAACAATGTGAAACTCCTGCTGTTCACATGGCACTTTCCTCCACATGAATACTATGTTGTTACAATGGAAACTGCTGAAAGCTAATGAAGTTTTAGTTAACATTGACAAAGTATCAAAACAATGATACCCATGACAGAAATAAGGAGTGGGGCTTCAAAGGAAGCCAAGTTTTCTGACTAATTTCAGAGAATTCAGCTTTGGCAGAGTGGATGCCTTAGAGAATGTGCGGAAATAATGGATGGCCCCAGTTCACATTTATCTTGACAGCTTTGACTTCAGCAAACATCCATAAGAAACCCATCCTTGCAACTCAAAGTTACACATATATACATTTATACTCTTTTCAACAATGAGTCTAATATCATTATCCTGTCATGAAATATTATTTTATTCATTGTATCCTCACATGGAAGAAACTACCGAAACAATCCTTTTAACACATTAAAGACCTAATTGCATTGAAAAAAATTCCCCATCATAGAACATGGTGGTGCAGTCGGTTAAAGCGCTGAACTTGCTGGCCGAAAAGTCGGTGGTTCGAATCCAGAGAGTGGAGTGAGCACCCACTGTTAGGTGCAGCTTCTGCCAAACTAGCCCTTCGAAAACATGCAAATGTGAGTAGATCAATAGGTACTGCTCTGGCAGGAAGGTAACCGTGCTCCATGCAGTAATGCCAGCCACATGACCTTGGAGTTTCTACGGACAATGCCGACTCTTTGGCTTAGAAATTGAGATTAGCACCACCCCCCAGAGTCGGACACAACTAGACTTAATGTCAAGGGGAAAACCTTACCATTATTTAGGGCACTTCATCCTTTTGTCAAGCTTAACATGATGTTAAACTACTTCCAGCAGTCATGCCTAGCCCTCTGTGGTTGAAAAGAAGCAGAAGTGTCCTGAAAGGTAGGATCTCTAGCAATCATGTTCAGGGACCTCATCACATTGAGAAATGTCCCAGTCATAAAACACTTCAGCCTCTTTTCAAGCATGGAGAACCAAGGAGCTTATCACATGATGTTAAACTACTTCTGGCAATCATGAGAAGCCCTAAGTGGTTAAAAATGGCAGAAATATCTCAAAAAAAGTGAACTCTGAGCATGGGACAGCAATTGTGTTCAGAGCTCCTAGCATGTCAGATCCATAGCCCCAACTGGAAAACATGTGTGATGAGAAGTGGTGTTTTGTTCTGATCGGTAGTGTTTTGGGGGGTGTCTTAAAAACAGGGCTTGGAAAGCAGAGCAGCCCATAGAAGTTTCTGAAGAATGGGGCTTGGGAAGGAAAGCAGCTCATAAAAGTGTTTGAAGAACAGGGCTTGGGAAAGAAAGCAGTCCAGAGAGGTTTATTACGAATGGGGCTTGGGAAGGAAAGCAGTCCAAGTGTCTTGAGACGGAGCTTTGGAGGAAAGTAAGATGGAGAGGGCGGTAAAAAGGCTTCCCATGTGATGATTCAGAATGTAGGCAATAATGGGGGAAACCAAAGAGGCAAACATGTGTGATGGGAAGACAAAACTTGAAACTGGGCGACTGGCAGTCAAATTACTTAGATTGCCTTCACTAGACATACGGACCTTCATGTTTCTTAATATCCATGTGATAAGGGAGTAAATCTGAAACAGAACATAACAAATTTGAAATGCATTGAAACCTATTCTTATCCTCATTTAATGGAAGTTTAGCAATGATCTTGACCTCATTTAAGATTCAAATGAATCCTCACCTCTTCATCAGAGCTTTTGAAGCCCAATGATCATAGCATGACTAGTCTGCTTTAGTATTAGCACCTACTGAATATACTGTTTAAAATGGTTGTTTTACATTGTTTTGAGTCACCTAGTGCTGTTTTATCACTCTGGATCTTTGGATATGAGAGAGGTTTGAGCATGCTAGGCTTTGCTCATGAATACTGATAGTATGTTACCTGTTCCCATGCCAATTGACTCTATGTTTATGTCTGGAGAAAGGTTCTCCGAACAGAGTATATCCACAAGCCAAGGATGAATAAGAAAAGGACCTAATCCTTTCAAGTGGTTATCACCATATATAATTTTCTTCATACATGTCTCTGTATATCTCTACAGATACAGTCTCCTGTTCAGGATAAGGCAGTATAAATACAACCTCAGGATTCCATTTTTCCCATCATGCCTCATTCAACTTTTGTCATTTCTAATATATAAAACATGACAGAATTGTTTAGCTGGAGGCCTGCATTCTGATTTCTTTGTTAGAGAAAAGCCCTTAAATGTTTAAAGAATCATCAATGGCAATATATCTTCGCACACTCTGACACTCTAAAGTATTTTTATAGCTGTTCTTACAGGAACAATCTAAATAATTTATGTTTGAAAAATGAAAGTTATCCCATGTTAGGGGAAGCTCCACCTATCCATCATCAGCTCTAGGGTTATGAGGGCTGTCTAAATTTGCTAGGCTAAATTGCTCTCTGTAGATCATTCATAGCTGCCTTCTGATCTACAAACCACCTCCGTTCATTAAAGTTGTCTGATTTTGTCACAACTGCTGTCTGAAATGAAAAGAAGAGAAGAAAAGATTATGGAATGGTTAAGAAAAATGAAACTCTAGAGAGGGAAAAAGCAGCACTTGAAAGTTCAGGTTTATCAGCGGTACAGCGATAATAGCTGTAGCTCTTTGACATGTTCCTGGGCAAGGAAAATGAAAACACAGACAAACACAATTACTCCCCTCTATGTGATAGCATCATCCACATATATTTATAATCAAAACAGATTGGAAGATATTCATCTATTAGTATCACAAACCTCAGAGATACATTTGGTGAAGGCATAAGACATGTCTATGAAGTGTCTATGCCCTAGATCTGTGGTTCCCAAAGTGGGCGGTACCACCCCTAGTGGGCGGTGAGGCAATCCAAAGGGGCGGTGGGAGGCTCAGGAGAATTTGGGGGGCACTGAAGCCCTGTAAGGGGGTGGTGGCAGGATTCCAATTCACAAGTGTGCGAGTGTGCGCCTGCCAGTTGGAAACCCCGTGCAGGCCTGGAAACCGCAGCACGTGCCCCCTTCCTCTCCTCAACTCTGCCCATGGTGCAGTCCTGCATTGCCCCTTCCAATCCAATGGGTCCCTTGGAAGGAAGGGGTGATATGGGACTGCGCTGTGGGCGGAGTTAAGGAGAGGAAGGCGGCGTGCACTGTGGTTTCCAGGCAACGCCTGCCCAGGGATTCCAACTAGCAGGCTGAGACAGTTGTGCGCTCGCGAGGGTATGCCTGCCAGTTGGTCCAAAGGAGAAGGAAAGCCTCCACATTTGCGAATGCCCCCTTAGTTGCTGCGGCGTTTGCAGGCACCTCCTGGGAGATGGCCGTGGCACGAAGGAAAATGCAAGCAGCTCCCAATTTCCAAGGTCCAGTATTCTCTATTATTCAAGTTTAGTTAAATTCCATTGCTGTTGGGAGTTCAAAATGCTCTTTGGTTATAAATCCCAGCAGCTACAATTCCCAAATTACAAAAACAATCCCCCACAACTCCATCAGTGTTCAACTTTGTGTATATTGAATATTTGTGTCAAATTTGGTCCAGATCCAGGGTTGTTTGGGTTCAGAGTGCTCTCCAAATGTAGGTGAACTACATCTCCCCTAAATCCCTGTCAATTCCTTCCAAACCCCTCCAGTAGTTTATGTTGGTCATGGGGGTTCTATGTGCCAAGTTTGGTCCAGGTCTGTCATTCATGGGGTCCAGGTGGTCTGTGGAAGTCAGAGCTGAATTGGTCGAAGGTACTGCAAATCCCATCATCCGTTGTCCATACTCCCCCAAACATATTGCTTTTGTGATTAATCACTATGCTTTAATTATGTTCAATTTGTAACAATGAAAATACATCCTGCATATTAGATATTTGCATTAGAATTTATAAGAGTAGCAAAATTATTTATGAAGTAGCAACGAAAATATGGATGGGGGTCACCACAACACGGGGAACCTTATTTAGGGCTCACGACATTAGAAAGGTTGAGAACCACTGCATTAATACATATATCTTTCTGTTTAATTGCTATTACATATTTTTGAAAAAGAAATTACTAGGGGGGCGGTGAGTAATTTTTTTTCTGGAAAGGGGGCGGTAGGCCAAAAAAGTTTGGGAACCACTGCCCTAGATCAGTGTTTTTCAACCTTTTTTGAGCCGCGGCACATTTTTTACATTTACAAATTACATGGCTTACACGGGGACAAGCCAAAATCACAGCATTAAAATATTCAAAACCATATGAATGTTCCTCCATTATTATAGAAAGTAATACAGCATATTCATGTATAGCAAAAGAAGTTGTAAGACTACATTGGCTCCTGACCAGATCTTGGTAGATCTCACTCCCACAGCTCTGCCATGCCAATTTTTCTTCTTTTTTTTGGGAAACATCTCTATTCCAGCTCCCCTAGAAAAGGAGGGAAAGGGATTTAACCATGACTTCCTATACAAAAATATTTTTGCTTGATGGTGTGAGAGTAAAGGGGGGGGGGTATTGCTAAAAACATTGATCTGCAAGAGAGTGTAAAGAACTTATATTAAAAACATTTCCCCCATTTTTTCTGATATGGGGAGATGTTAAGGGCTTTAAAAATCTTGATAGAGGGCTGCATGAGATCCAAGGTCATACTTTGCCCATATGTGGAAAATATAATTATTTAAAATATACGACTAAGCAAACACTGGTTGAAATCTACAAAGCTATCTATGCGAATTAGGCCACTAAAATTACTGTGTTTTCTCTCTCTTTGAAATCGGTGACTACATTTTTTTGTATTGATTTCAAAGGGATTTAAATTAGAGATGAAAATAATATTTAAAAATATCTGGAAAATTGCAAAACAATGGATGTTTCTCATGTTTAAGGAAACTTTGATGAAACAAATTTTGAATTGATGAGAGTCCTTTCATTTATGGACTTACTTTGTACACAATTTGCATGTTATGGTTTTATGCAGAAAACAGCATTTTGTGCAGAAGATTCTGTCTTCTTTGTAAAAACACCATGTACAGTGAAATTAAGAAAGTAGAATAAATATAACTTTCTATAGAAAAAATGCTGTTTCCTACACAAAAGAGCCATATGTGAATATTGTGCAAAGTAAGCCTAATAGGACAAATCTTTTAAAACTGCAATGGTACAAATCTTTTAATGATTCTTGCAATGAACATTTTTGACCTTATCCATTGCTTTATTTGTGGGAAAGCACCTTACATGCCTATTTCAAGCATGAATAATGCAAACAAGATCCAGTACCTCTGTCTTCAGAGTAAATTAATCCATAATATTATGAGAAAATAATCTATGCCTCTGTGATCTTGTTGGAATTAGGAAGAAACAATTGTCTCCAAAGGTGGAACCAATGTAAGAAGCAAAACAACAAAACACATTGAACTATCCATATATTTTCAAGAATATCTAGCAAATATTGATGTTCAAATGTGGGGAAAAAATTAGCCTGTCATAATTCACACACACACACACAGAGAGAGAGACAGAGAGAGAGAGAGAGTCTTCCCAGATGTATATAATTGCATTATAACCAAGTTGTCAAACTTTGCATAATACAGCACACAATATTGCATTTTCTATTTTATTTTAAGTGATTTCTTTATAATATATTGTGACATTCATAAGTGCGAGAGTACTTTTGTTGTGCTAGATATAAATTATTTCCCGTTATAGGTTTGTGTGTTTTATTCATCTGAATCCAGCAGTTAAATTCTAGGGGGTTTTTTTCTTGCTTTGAAATGCCTGTTTGCCATTATTTTTGTAGGAATGCTGAAAGCTAATATAAATGTTGATCCATTATCCAGGTTATTCCTTAGGTAACTACTTGTTTACTTTGTTAGTAGTCATTTGATGGACTGCAATTCAGTCTTTTTGAATTCCTTAGGATTCAATACACAAATATATTTTGTGAATAGACTTGTTGGGTATCTTAAGATACATAAGTTTATCTAAGAATCTGGCATTTAATGTCTACCTGAACTGATTTGACTGACATATTCCAATGAGTTATTTATCTCTTGTAATGTAAATGTATCAAACTTTGATTTAAGTATATATTTTCCCCTCAAAATAAATTTTCTATCAATAACCATGCTAGGTTTTTGAGCAATGGAGGAGGGATTTTGTCAAATGTATATGTAATGGGGTAAAAGCAAAAATTGTATATAGAAGTTTAATAGAAGCCAAAGGCAGAGGGGCTTAGCACTTTCAAACTTATCACTATGAAGCTACAGGTTTTAGCTGGACAAAAGAGTGGATTGGATTAGAAAACAAATATTTACTTAATTTAAAATGATATAATTTAGGATTTGGATAGCATGCATATTTATGGTAAGAAAAAGAGAAGGTCAATAAAGATATGTATGTCTTGTAACCCGCCACGAGCCCTCGGGAAGAGGCGGAATACAAATGCAAATAATAAATAATAAATAAATAAATAAATTTCAATAGGTGTACAATAAGAATTAGTCTCATTGCAATCTGGAAGAGATACAAGGTGGGATGGAGTGAAAGACACTCTATGGTTATACCCTCTGGAAGCAGTGTTAAATTCAGTATTTAATGATGAAAGATGAACCTATAGGGAGTACCTAAGCAAAGGTAAAGAGCAATGGAAATTAAAAGGGAGGGAAGAATTGGAGATAAACAATTAGTTTTCTTACTTCCAATTACATGATAGATTTAAGAAAGATAATAAGGTAGGATTTCCCCAAAGAAAACTGGAGTTGGAGAATATTTTGGAGGAGAATAAGGGACTAATTTCCAGAATATACATTTTACCACCAAGAAGGCACATTGGGTTACTCCCCTCTCTTGCTCCCAAACAAATAAATAGGACATAGCTTACATAAAGTGGCTCTTCTTTTAATCCATGTTCTGAATCTAGACTCGTTATTTAATGGTTGGTCATCAATTGAAGCTTTCAAATACAGCTAAAAAAGCATCTTCGCCAAGCATATTCTTTTTAGTAATATGAGGATTTTTTTAAAAAAAAACATGGAATGTAAATAATACCCTGTTAATCTGAGACACTCTAGTTGCATGTAAATAAATCCATGAACGATGTTGGCAATATTAAAATGAAGCACCTAATAACTCTGTTAGAGAACGAACATCTGTTCCCATTCACATTAATTAGTAGAGAAAGCAGACTTTATAGAACCCTTCAGGCTGATCTGAGGAAGCAGAAAATTCATCTACACTTGACAAAACAAGTAGGCATTAAGCCAGTTCTGAACAAACTGGATTATATATTAATTTCGAGAGCTTTGAATATGAATTTTTAAAAAGAGAAGAAATACTACACAATAATTCCTAAGATCTGAGTTCTGTTTTGAGCTCTCAATCCCTGGTTTTGGATGATAGATAGATAAATAAATAGGTAACAATTGTATCTTTTGTTGGCCCCTTGTATGCTGTCATATAGTCCAGATTATCAAAGCAGATAATCCACATTATCTGCATTGAATTGGATTATATGAGTTTACACTGCAATAAAAACCAGTTTAAAGCAGATAATCTGGATTTTATATGTCAGTATAGCAGGGGCCAGTTGTGGTGGCAGTGGTAGTTGTGTTTGCTCATTATTTGTGATTTGCTTTACTTTTTCTTTTTGCTTTTTTGCGAGTCAGCCAACGGTCTCTGTGAGGAGCAGTTTAAAGCAGACTACTTGCAAATAAGAAAATAAGGAGCACTGGTAAGTTCCTGGGTAAATTTGTTGTTCTAGCTTCTAGTATCAGCTGCTAGAAGGTAGTTTTTAGCAGCAGCCAAAAGAGGTTCTTTTCCCCTTCCAAATTGCCTTAAGCACATTCCTTGAAAGGGTGGGGCTTGCTACAGCAGCCCTTCTGCCAGGTGGGAGCAATTAGCCTACTTCCTGTTTTTAAGCCGTCAGCCTAGTTCCTGTTTTTTAAATCAGTCAGCCAACGGTCTCTGTGAGGAGCAGTTTAAAGCAGACTACTTGCAAATAAGAAAATAAGGAGCACTGGTAAGTTCCTGGGTAAATTTGTTGTTCTAGCTTCTAGTATCAGCTGCTAGAAGGTAGTTTTTAGCAGCAGCCAAAGAGGTTCTTTTCCCTTCCAAATTGCCTTAAGCACATTCCTTGAAAGGGTGGGGCTTGCTACAGCAGCCCTTCTGCCAGGTGGGAGCAATTAGCCTACTTCCTGTTTTTAAG
Organism: Anolis apletophallus; assembly: GCA_030556195.1. NCBI lineage: Eukaryota > Metazoa > Chordata > Lepidosauria > Squamata > Anolidae > Anolis > Anolis apletophallus. The sequence continues at coordinate 70,456,350 of JARBWK010000007.1, read as the reverse complement.
CAGTCAGCCTAGTTCCTGTTTTTTAAATCAGTCAGCCAACGGTCTCTGTGAGGAGCAGTTTAAAGCAGACTACTTGCAAATAAGAAAATAAGGAGCACTGGTAAGTTGCAACATAAACCTGTAACAAGTAAAAAAAAAGAAATATCCAAAGACTTGTAAAAAAGTTAATCAAGACCAAAATAAACAGTAAATCTACAAAAAGGAAAAAAAGTCTAATTATCTAGAATAAAGGAGTCAAATTATAAAAACATATTAACAAGAAATGGAGGTAGTCAGCCAGCAGTGGGAGGGGGGCTTTCCAGTGTTTTGCATTGAGTGTCACATGTATGACTATCTGCCTGCTGGGCAGAAGTCTTGGGTGTGCATTCGCTGCAGTGAGCTCCTGGCTCTCAGGGAATGTGTTCTTTCCCTTGAAGCCAAGGTAGCAGACCTGGAGAAGCACAGAGAGGAAGTGAGGCAGGAGGAAGAGATCTCCAGGGATGAAATAGGAGCATCCCACTCCGTTCTGAGCAGCCCTCCAGCTGCTTTGGAAAATGGGGGTCTTGGGCAGGGAGGACATCAGTCTGAGGAAGAGGGACCGGCTCCCTTTAGTTGGGACCCCTTCCTCGGAGGATGTGCCCATATCCTCTGCACCGAGGATACTTCTCAACGGGTGGTAGGAGGGGGCTTCTTGTAGTGGGCGATTCGGTTGTCAGGAACATAGAAAGCTGGGTTTGTGATGGATGTGATGGCCGCATGGTAAATTGCCTGCCAGGTGCAAAGGTTGCGGACATCACGAGGCATCTAGACAGGCTGGTAGATAGTGCCGGGTGGAGCCAGCAGTCGTGGTACACGTCGGTACCAATGACATTGGGAAGGCCAAACGGATGGCCCTGGAAGCCAAATTTAGGTTGCTAGGTAGAAGATTAAGGTCCAGGACCTCAAAGGTAGCATTCCCGAAATTCTACCGGTTCCACGCGCAGGACAGCCAAACAAGCAGAGCTCAGGAGCTTCAATGCATGGATGAGGCAGTGGTGTCGAGAGGAAGGGTTTAGATTTGTTAGGAACTGGGGGACATTTTGGAAAGCCAAACCTTTACAAAAGGGACGGGTTACACCTGAACGAAAATGGAACCAGACTGCTGGCAATTAATATTAAAAAGGCTTCAGAGCAGCTTTTAAACTGATTCCTAGGGGGAAAGTCGACAGGAGCTGGGCAGCTTCCGGTTCGAGAGGGTGAAACGCCAAGTATGGAGGATGAAATTTACGCACAAATGGCCGAGTCAACAGAAAAGATAGAAAGTAGTCAAGAGGTAGGACATGGTAGGCCTTCTACAAATTCTCATAAACAGCCAAAGTTGAAAGGGCATCAGAGCAATAAATATAAATGTCTGTACGCAAACACTAGAAGCCTTCGAACAAAAATAGGGAGGTGGAATGTTTGGCAAAAGAAAAAAATATTGATATTATTGGCATAACAGAAACCTGGTGGACAGAGGAAAACAATTGGGACACAAAAATTCCAGGTTATAAACTGTACAGGAAAGACAGGAGAGGGAAAAACGGCGGCAGTGTGGCCCTGTACATAAATGAAGAGCTAGAATCTCATGAATTAGAATTTCAAGAAAATTCAAATAATTTGAAATGCCATGAGTTTGTAATTGCATATAGATAGAAAAGGTTGTGGCAGATATAGTATGTTGTAGTATGTTACAAAATAGCACTGAGAATCAGAAAGGATGAAGAATAGCTCTTTGTGTGCCAACAAGAAATTACTTTGACATTTAACAGTTGGGAGCAATCCAATCATAAACTGCAAAAACGATCAGAAAGCTAGTTCTACTCATGAATTGGATTTCTACAAACTCTAGGCGAATTGTCTAGGTGGTTTTTGTTTTCTTTCCCCACATAAAAAGAACAATTAATTCAAACCGCTTCCAATAGAGTAGACTAAATTTGAACCTAAATTGTCCAAAGGTGTCCAAAGTTATCCAATGTGCAAATATATATCATACTAGCTGTACCCGTGCACGCGTTGCTGTGCCATGTCTCTCCCTCTCCCTCTCCCTCTCCCTCTCTCTCTCCCCTCTCCCTCTCCCCCTCTCCCTCCCTCTCCCTCTCTCTCTCCCTCTCTCTCTCTCTCTCTCTCTCTCTCTCTCTCTCTCTCTCTCTCTCTCTCTCTCTCTCTCTCTCTCTCTCTCTCTCTCTCTCTCTCTCTCTCTCTCTCTCTCTCTCTCTCTCTCTCTCTCTCTCTCTGTCTCTCTCTCTGTCTCTCTCTCTCTCTCTCTCTCTCTCTCTCTGTCTATCTCTATCTATCACTCTCTCTCTATCTCAATCACTCTCTCTGTCTCTCTCTCTCTCTCTATCACTCCCTCTCTGTCTCTCTCTCTCTCTATCACTCTCTGTCTCTCTGTCTATCTCTCTCTCTATCACTCTCTCCCTCCCTCCCTCTCTCTCTCTCTCTCTCTCGCGCGTGGTGGTGGGGGCAGGCAGCGGAATGCAGGAGGGAGCACGGGAAGAGAGGTGGGCCCCTCCTCCACCCATCAAAGGCTCCGGCCGGCTCCTTACTTTTTCCTCCCCCGCCTCCTCCTCATCGCCGCTGCTTCCAGGGCCTTTCTCGCCGGGCGCGTTGAGCCGCCACTTGTGGAGACCGCGGGGGGCTCGAAGAGAGCGGAAGCCGAAGCGGGAAAGAGGAGGGGTGAGGAAAGAGCAGGAGGAGGAGGAGGAAGGTGGAAAGGGAAGGACACAGGCGCTTCCCAGGGCAGCCGAGGGCCTTTTGGGCCCTGGGGAAGGAAGGGAGGCCGCAGGAGGAGGAGGAGGGGGGGCTGAGGAGTTAAGGCCGTGGAATCGGGCCGCTGCGCTCTGGCTGCCATGCGCGAGCTGGCAGTGAAGAGGTAGGGATGCCAGTTCCGTTGCCTGTTTTTGGGGGGTTGTGTTTGGGGGTGTTGCGAGGTATCTAGGGCGGGTTTTTGTGGCCCTATAGGTACCTCGTGGTATGGTTGAATGTGTTGCCGAATTTCGTGCTTCTGCGGCTTATAGTTTAGCTGTCTATTTGCCTCATTGCACGACCATTCAATATATATAGATAGATAGATAGATAGATATAAAGATGTATAAGTGAATACTAATGTTAGGATTGTCCATACCATTGTATTTCCTCTATCTATCTATCTATCTATCTAACTATCTATCTATGGTGGTAAAAGTAGTACAGTGATGAAAGCTTATAAGAAGAACATAAGATCATTGGAAATGTGGTGCTGGAGAAGAGTTCTATGGGTACTGTCAACTGCTAAGAAGACAAATCAATGGGTCCTAGAGCAAAGTAGTCTTGAATTCTTTATATAAGCTAGGTCAGGCCTGTCCAACAGGCAGCCCGGAGGCCGTAAACGGTCCCCTGGCCCCTTGGCTACGGCCCCTTACCCTCCTGCAATAAATAATATTTTTTAAATATTTTTTAAATATTTTTTCAATTAAAAATATTATTTATTATTATTATTTTTGGTCCTGCCCCTTGGCTTTCTATTGGCCACCTCATCTTCTCCTGAGGAGGGGCAAATGGGAGGGAGTGACATCTCTCGGGCCGCGCCCCCTTGGGAGCAAACAGGAAGAGCGACCCGGCCTCATGGCTTTCCCCCTCGGCAGCGCTCCTTCCTCCTTCTCATCCTCCCTCCCTTCCCAGGGAGGGGAGTTATTGCAAGGAAGCATTCAGTGTTAAGGTGAGCCACATTTCTTCTCCCTCCTTCCATTCCACCCTTTCATCCTTCTTTCTTCCCTGCCCCTTCCCTCTCTATCTTTCTCCTCTCGCTCGCTTCCTCCTCCTCAGGATTGCTGCTGCTCTGTCTGGGAGGCGCTCAGGCCCTCAGCTCACTTGCCTCCATCGCCCGGCCTTCTTTCCTCCCCCTTCCCTCTCTCTCTCTTTCTACTCCCTCCCTTCCTTTCCTTCCACTCTTTCCTTCTTTCCTCCCTCCCTCTCTTTCACCTTCTTTCCTTCCTTCCACCCACCCACCCATCCATCCATCCATTCCCTCCTTGCCCCTCTCTCTTTCACCTTCCTTCCTTCCTTCCTTCCACCCACCCACCCATCCATCCATGTTAATCCCCTTATGTTAATATTAAATATATGGAATTGTTTATTTATGCTCCCCATGTGTAGCATTAATATTAAATATATGGAATTGTTTAATTATGCCCCCCATGTGTAGCATTAATATTAAATATATGGAATTGTTTAATTATGCCCCCCATATGTTCCATTCCCTCCCTCTCCCCTTATGTTAATATTAAATATATGGAATTGTTTATTTATGCCTCCCATGTGTGGCATTCCCTCCCCCCTTATGTTAATATTAAATATATGGAATTGTTTAATTATGCCTCCCATGTGTGGCCTTCCCTCCCTCCCCCCTTATGTTAATATTAAATATATGGAATTGTTTATTTATGCCCCCCATATGTGGCATTCCCTCCCCCCTTATGTTAATATTAAATATATGGAATTGTTTATTTATGCCCCCATGTGTAGCATTCCCTCCCTCCCCCTTATGGTAATATTAAATATATGGAATTGTTTAATTATGCCTCCCATGTGTGGCATTCCCTCCCTCCCCCCTTATGTTAATATTAAATATATGGAATTGGAGCCCGGGGAGGGGGTGGAGCTGGGGGAGGGGGCCGGGGTGGAGCCAGGGAGGGGGTGGAGCCAGGGGAGGGGGGAGGCAGACCCTTAGGCCCCCCAGGTGATCACTGACCGGAACTCAGGCCCCCGGTCCGGTAGAAGTTGGACAGTCCTGAGCTAGGTTGACTAAACTGATACTGCTGTAGTTTGTGATCATATCATGAGTAGTTATGACTCACTAGAAAACATTATAATGATTGGTAAAGTGAAGGGCGCTAGGAAAAGTAGACCACATTCCAGATGGATAGACTTAGTCAAGGAAATCACGGCCCCTGAGTGAGCAGGGCTTTAGAGGATAAGATGACCTGGAGATCTCTCATTCATAACATCATCAATTCAAATTCAAGTTGAAGACACAATCTGATGTGCAGTGGTTTCTTTAGTTGTTTGAGCAAATGGGCAAGAGGTAGTTATTGTGCTAGAAAACTCTCTGCGATAATGAACAGAAAAATATCTTCATATTTAGATACACTATATTGAAGTTACTACTTGTACTATTAGCAGCAACTGGAAGACTAATGTGCTCCAAAGAAGGTGGAAACCACACAATTAAAATGGGCACAAAACGTTACTCCAAAGCAATGCAATTTTTTTTAGAACTGCTCAAAAGAGGTAAAATATCAATTTATATTGCTCTTTTAAAAAACAGCTGGCTGAAACTGTGGGTCCTTCCACACAGCCATATAACCCAGAATATCAAGGCAGATAATCACAATATCTGCTTTGAACTGGATTTTCTGAGTCCACACTGCCATATAATCCAGTTCAATGTGGATTTTATACAACTGTGTGGTAGGGGGCCTGCGAATGTCCTGTTTGCCTCAGTTTCTCAGTTTCTTTCATCACAAATGAGGTAGATGGATTCTACAAATTGCCATAGTACAAATATGAAAAGCTTCAATGAAAGCTGCCTACTTGTTGTTGAATATTATTGAATAAACAGTCAAAACAGAAGAATGACGTGTGCTATGAAGTATATCACAGTGGTGTAATTTACCATGCTCTCTTGTATCCTAACAGGAGGAAGGGGTGTCTTCTTTCAATGGAAGGATGGACTTTCTCTCCCACACAGACTTCCAGTGTACACTGTACAGCCCCATGTGAAATACCCACTCAAATATCAGCACCTTTTTGACACTAAGGGGAAACAAAATCAATGCTTGGTTTAAGTAAATTAACTGGAGAAATAGAGAAAGTAACTGGACAAAGTAAACTGGTTTGAATACAAGAAACGTTTAGGTTGGAAAATTAGAAAAATACACTAGAAAGACAAATTAAAACTGAAGATTTCTGTTAGTCATGCATTCCCTTGTGACTCATTTTCAGGGCTAATGTTTCATTGTATTATGGAACTCGTCTATGATGTCTTCTTATGCCATTGGATTGTTGTGCCTATGTTGCTCAGTGGGCATGACTTTCATTTTTGGATGAATGAACTTTCACTCTCTGGATAAATGTGTTTATTGACTGCATTTTATGGAGCGTGCTCAATGCTATCTTTCCTGTTCTGCTTCTAAGCCTGCTTTTTAACTTTCAAAACAAATTTACTTTCTGCTCTGGCTATCAGAATATGCATCTGCCAAATACTGTGCTGCTTTCTCCTCACTCTTGCTCCCACAGAAGCTGGAATAGAGTGCTCTGAGATTGCTGTATTTTGTAGCTGTATTTAAATCTCAGTATGCAGCCTTTGTTTCCAAGTTTCTTGGATCATTTGCCAACTGCTCCTTCTAAATACATTTTAGAGGATGAATGTCAATATATCCTCAGGGAAACATATCCCATTTCTGCTTTCCAAGTTGCTTTTTTGTCCTACAATGCAACCTTTTTATTTTTCTGAAAACAGTAAACACTGAGATTCTTTTCTCTTAATTTGCAAAGAATGCATAAAGATGAACTTAAGTTGTAATATCTCACTGAGGAGGCATCTTCTAAATACTGGAGTGTCATTCAGTGGGAGACAGCAAATGCTTGAGATTTACACAAACATCCTAGTACTAAATATAATTATAAAATGGTGGCATCAATCCACGCTGAAAATCAGCAGTGGCAGCAAACTACAAGTCATGCAAGACAATGTGTTCAGGCACATATTCAAAGTACTTTCAGTGTGTGCCAACACTGCAAGCTAAATGGACAGGAAAAACCAAGCTTTGTCAGAATATTTGCAAAGAAAACATGGAAAAACCATGCCAGATGCCAGTAGAAAGTTAACAAGGTTATCTATCACTAAATTTGGCAATGTGAACACTTGCATCACTAAATCAAAAAACTAACTATTAGATAGGACATTAAGCCAAGGGGGATACTGATCTTACCTTCATATCCATTACAAAGAGCTATGTTTTGTAGGCTAGTGCATTTCGGCTGAACCTTGATCCATTTCTGCTGTCTGGTTTCTGGTAGACCCCATATCAATTTCGTACACCTTGCGAAAATGGATGGGGTAGCCATTTTCGATCCGGGGCTGAAAAATATGGCTAGATCCAGCCCATGAGGAACTTGCAATCCTAACTCTTTCCCTTCCTGGTACCGTTTCATTTTTCTGGAAAAACAACGGGAGCCAATAGATACTCTTAAGTAATAGCATTTCTAATATGCAAATATAGCATCAACAGTCAAAGAACTTAAAGTATACAGTATTCATTATCATTCAATCAGTCATTGTAGTATCCAACTCAAAACATAGTAACTGTATGGTGTACATCCAGATAAGTGAAAACGTGATAGTCTTTGAAACAATTTTAAGGGAAGCAAAAAGCTTCAGTGTCTACTCACGATGGAAGGTCCCAGAGCATAAGTAAATGAAGACATAAATCAAAAGATCGAATATAGGTATATTCCTTGAAGTATTTGTAATCCAAAATCGATGTAGGAGCTGCTCTGTAATGGTCGACGGTCAGGGAAATCCCTGCGCGGAGCCGTTTCACCCTCAGGGGCTTCTTTGGGACTGGGGACACGATCCCGTAGTGGTATATCGCATTTCCACTTATTCCGTAGTAGTGCTATAAAAATACAAAATCACCATATGGACCCATACAAAGGAGTCTGCTCCCCAAGGGAACTACTAGGGATACCCGAAGCAGGTAATACATAGCATATATTCTTTTCTTTATACATAAAGTGTGGCAAATGCCAGAAGGTCAATGTCTCGGACAAAACAAACATGCAATGGAAGTCAATATGTAATTAAACCAGATGCAAAAGGTGGACTCCAATCTCCTGGAGATACCTTCAGCTAAATTCGCAAGGTTGACTGCTACCCGCCGGAGGGCGTTCTCTGTCATAGCAATGGAAGTCAATATGTAATTAAACCAGATGCAAAAGGTTAATTGCTTTACTGTTGTTTTTAAATGTTTTTACTGTTGATTCATTCAGGGAGCCTAGCATTGAATAATAAATAAATAAATAAATAAATAAATAAACTAATAATTCATTCAGGGATAGCTTGTCATTTAAGCCAAGAGGGAACTCAGATTTAAGGTTAATTATCCATTGTGTTTCTAATTGCAGTAATTTCTTCTCAATGTCAATGTGTGGTGAGGGCTTAATCCGCTCAAGAACAGTTATGTTAAAGTCTTCACATCCATGTTGGTGTGTTTTAAAATGTAAATAAAGGATAGAATTCTCACTATCAAGATTCTGTTTAATTCTATGCCAAAATTATGTTTGCTGGAACAATCTAGCAGTTCTTATAAATCGGGGGCTGACCATTTGTTTGATTACATCAGAAGGTGTGGCATTCAGGTAATATTCCCAGTCCACCTATCTGGTCAAGAGCTAAGTAAGCACTTCAAAGAAGTGCGCCAACGAATTAATGACATTGCGGCCCAAACCGATATAGACTCCTTGGGTTCTACCGTTTCCCTGAGATGGTTGAGTGGTTTTAAGAAATCCTTCCAACTAACCACTTACTTACAGCAAGGAAGGTTACACCACCTAAGGAAAATTTTCACTAGAGCCAGGTTTGAGCAATTAGATTCAATGGTGAGATATGGGAGGTTCAAGAAAATTCCCTATGAAGAGCGTATCTGTATTTGTGGTGCCCCTGAGATCGAAGATCTAACTCATCTTCTGCTTTATTGTAAAATCTATCAAAAGAGAGAAAACAACTGCTAGAGATATTTCTCGTGGGAAAAAATCATTGGGACCCTCTAGCAAAAGTCTCACTTCTGCTGGCCGGCTCCAACAAGCTGATAACAGATGCTACTGTTCGTTTTCTCTGTAAAGCCATGAAACTAAGATCTGATTACATAGATGCAATTGGAATAAATTGTGTTGGAGATGAGGACCTGTGAATTGTTACCACCTCCCTTAGAATCCCTCCTGCTGGGCAAAACAGGGGTTTAATTGATGTAATGGTCTAGAATTCTCCTCAGATTGTTTTTAGAATCATTGCAATGTGTCTGTGTTCTGTTTGTATTTGATATGGCTTCTGGCTAATCAATAAAATTGTTGTTGTTTAATTCTATGGTCTGCATGTACCAGGATGTTTTTAAATTTTCTGTCCTTTTTCATGCGATCAGAGGTGGGTGTTCAAGACCAGGGAGGGAATTAATCAGAGGCCAGAATTTTTGGACAATAGAAATAATGTGTTTAGAGTGTGGCAAAAATGTAAGGGGCCAAATGATCCGATCAGTTGGGGTATGAGTCCGTTTTTGAAATAAGGAGGAGTGTGGGATATCAGACACTTTGTTGTAAGCTTGATCTAATACTTTTTGGGGGTAACCTCTGCTCCTTAAATTGCATTTCAGTTGCTCTGCATCTTTGATAAAATCATTGTTGAGGTAAGAGTTACGTTTGATAATTGTGAGAATGGTAGATTGTTGCGTAATGCATGTGTGTGGTGGGATGTATGGTGTAAAAGGGAGTTACGGCTTGTTGGCTTAATGTAATTTTTCACTTTAAGTGATTCGTTGTCAATGAAGATAGTTAAATCTAAAAAACTGATCTGCGACTCATTTTGTTCAAAAGTAAAGTGTATGTTCTTATGCCAGGAGTTAAAGTAAGTAGTAATTTCTTGTAAATAATCCTCCCTACCCAAAATAAAGAAAATGTCATCAATGTAATGATAAATGTACTTGATATGTCTGGTCATATGATTGTTATTGAAGAGAAACTCATGTTCTAGTGCAGACATAAAAAGATTGGTTGTGGTAGGGGTTACTGATAGCCCCATAGAAATACCTACTGTTTGGATGTAAAATTTACTATCAAAGGTGAAATAATTATAGTCAAAAATTATATCGAGGATTTCTAAAAGAAAGGGGGTGGAGGGTCATGTGGATGGGGTCTAGAATCCAAAAGATGATGAATAATACTTCTGTCTTGGGTAAGTGAAATATTGGTATAAAGCGATGTGATGTCCGCAGTGATAAGAGTATCACCTGGTTCAATTTGTAAATTGTCAATTTTGGAGATGAAGTCTCCTATGTCCTTGATGTATGTAGATGTAATGGAGACAAACGGCTTTAAAAAGTGATCCAAATATACGACTGTGTTGAAGTGTTTAATTTTTATTGTAGGATTGAATATGTATTGAAATGTTAGGATAATGTGAACCGGAGAGAGAGCTGATATTAAGAGCACATCTCTGCAGGGAGAGCAGAATTGCCATAGCAACGTGGCTCTGAGGCAGAAGTGGGAGGAGTCAACGGCTTCTGCCAGAGCCAAGAATAGAATTCTGGGGAAGTTTGAATTTTGACAGTTTAACTGTGAGACCATCTCTAAGACAGTTAGTGTTGAGAGCTCAGAGAGAGCAGTTAGGTCTGACCAGCTCTAGAGAGAGCAGGGTTAGGAGTCGACGTTTAAGGCTGTGAGAATACAGTCTTGGTGAGTTTATTTATTTATTTATTTATTTCAGGATTTTACCCCGCTCTTCTCAACCCCCGAGGGGGGACTCAGAGCGGCTTACAGCAGGCACAATTCGATGCCACATCAACAGCGTAAAACCCCAAACCCCACAACCCATTAAAACATTAAGGCATTAAAATACAATCCCTCAACACATCTACAATCATTCCAATTAAAACAGTATTCAACCCTAGAAACATTGACCCTCTTCCTCCCTCCCATTAAAATTCCGTCTCACATGCTGCCTAGTGCTGGTGAGGGAATGCCTGATCCCAGAGCCAGGATTTCACCTTCTTCCTGAATGTCAGGAGGGATGAGGTGGACCGTATCTCCGTAGGGAGCGCATTCCACAGGCGGGGGCCACCACCGAGAAGGCCCTGTCCCTCGTCCCCACCACCCGCATCTGAGAGGTCGGCGGGAGCGAGAGCAGGGCCTCCCGGATGATCTTAGGTTACGGGATGGGACGTAGCGGCCGATGCGTTCGGACAAGTAAGCTGGGCCAGAACCGTATAGAGCTTTAAAGGTCAAAACCAGCACTTTGAATTGAGCCCGAATTGGACAGGCAGCCAGTGGAGCTGACACAGCAGGGGGTAGTGTGCTCCCTGTATGTAGCTCCCGTTAGTAGTCTGGCTGCCGCCCGCTGGACTAATTGCAATTTCCGAACTGTCTTCAAAGGCAGCCCCACGTAGAGTGCGTTGCAGTAATCTATTCGGGATGTGACCAGAGCGTGGACGACCGTAGCCAGATCAGACTTCCCAAGGTACGGGCGCAGCTGGCGCACGAGTCTCAACTGTGCAAAAGCTCCCCTGGCCACCGCTGAGACCTGGGGTTCCAGGCTCAGCGCTGAGTCCAGGATCACTCCCAAGCTGCGAACCTGCGTCTTCAGGGGGAGTGTAACCCCGTCCAACACAGGCTGTAACCCTATACCCTGTTCGGCCTTACGACTGACCAGGAGGACCTCTGTCTTGTCTGGATTTAGTTTCAATTTGCTAGCCCTCATCCAGTCCGACACAGCAGCCAAGCACCGGTTCAGGGTCTGGACAGCCTCCTTGGTGACAGGTGGGAAGGAGTGACAGATCTGGACATCATCTGCGTACAGATAACACCTTACTCCGAACTCCGAATGATCTCTCCCAGCGGTTTCATGTAGATGTTGAACAACATCGGGGACAGTACTGAACCCTGAGGGACTCCACAGGACAACGGCTGTGGAGCCGAACAGGTGTCACCCAATGAGTTGAGCTTGCAAGCCAGCTAGTTTTATGTAAAGCCTGAGGGCTAAATAAAGACAAAGTGTCTGAAGAAGGCCAGAGTGTCTGTGTACTGAAAGAGTTAGAAGCTGATATAGCTGAGTGATAGCAATAGTTAAGCATTGTAACTTTGTATTTGCCATCACTAGAACATTTGTAACCTTTTTAAGTCGTGCCTCCTCGGAAGAGCTTTACAAAGTATCAAACCAAGCTTTTGTGCCAGAATAAACTGTTGATTGTTATTTTATTTAAAACCTTTCTGTGCCATTGATTTCAAAGTCCAAGCCTCAGTTTAAAAGTTTATTCCTGTCTCACAAGAACCCTCATTAATCCTCACAAATAGTCTCACAAGTTCCAGATTGGTCTCTCTCTCATAAAATGGTGGCAGCAATTTGAAGACAAAGATTTGCATAGTAAAGTGGCAGTGGGTGAGGTAGCCTACCCTGCCACGGTGTAAAAGTTGGCGTGTGAATAACGAGTCTTCACAAATTGGGTGGCAGTAAAGAAAGGTGAACGGTAAATTTCGATTCACCACAATCCAGTTAAACGACGTCACCACAATTGGTGTCAGAGGTGAGACGATTCGTTACAAATTGGTGGCAGCGGTGGGATAGCCTGCCCTGCCACGTTTCAAAAAGTTGAATGGTGAATAGCTTCGTTACAACGACTAATGGCTTTAATAAGCTGTTAGTAGTTGCGATGATTGGTCTTCCTGAGGGCAGATAAATTCCTTTGTGTATCTTTGGAAGTAAATAGAATTTTGGAATAGAGGGATGGTAATTAATTAAGAAATCAGCAATTTTAGAAGTAATGTGTCCTAGTTCTACTCTAGTTTGGATGGTATGAAAGATAGTCTTAAGGAATGTTTTGGTGGGGTCTTGTGGAATGGGTCTGTAGTAAGATGTATTTTGTAATTGTTTGTATGTTTCATTCATATAATCTCTGCATTCTAAAACCACCAAGGCCCCTCCTTTATCTGCTGGTTTGAAAATGATCTGTGGATGTTGGCCCAAGAATTTAAGTCTGTTAATGTATCTGATGGATAGATTTGCTCTGTATCTGTCATGTTTATGGTTTATGGTGTCTATTTGTTGTAATATGGTCTGTTCAAATACTTTTAATTTGTCAGAAATAATGGGGGGAGTGAAGTTACTTTTGACCCTCAACCGTGCTGGGATATCTTCATTTGTATATGTGCTTGGATTAATTGAGAAATGTTTCATTTTTCCCCTTCAAGAGAGCCTGGATTTCAGAAATGAGGTTAAGGAGGCACCCTATCCAGCCCACTATTGGGAGTGGGGACTTCCCAGGCTCCCCTTCCTGTCATTTTAGGCATTGTTTTCCTTGCCATTACCAGGCCAAGCCAGACAAGCTGGATTGGCCAAAGGAAAATGGCTAAAACAGATCCGCACTCAAGCCTAATGTTTTGGTTTCACCAATAAAATCAAATCTCATACCATGGAAAATAAATCAAATGAGCTGTGATAACTTATGACAGTAGATGACAAGGAAAATATTTGGATTTAAAAACTTCACAGTGTTACTGGCACCCAACTATGTCTGCAAGAGAAAATTCCTAGGGTTTGTTTCAATGGGGAAGAAGTGTGTGCAGATGATCTACAGTCCCACTTTTTCTTCTCAAAAGTTTACCAAAAAATAGGACATCAATATTCAAAAGCAAATTACATTATATCAGAAGCTATTTTCTAAGAGCTATTTAAAGCAAGCAACATTGCTTTTGCAATTTGACAAAATTAGGTGGTATGGTAAGAAAAAGAAGCAATTCTTTTAATCATTTTAACTGACTTTTTGCTGAAATTTGGTGGCACAACTTTTGTCTTGGTCGAAAAATGGATCTCTCTCAAACTTATTATCTGCAGTGCAGAGCCATCGATTGACTTAAAAATCCCCCCCCCCCCCTAAAAGTGGGATTTTTGTTTATTATTTGCATGAATAAACTCTCTTGACATTACATCACACCCTGTCCTCCATATTCTTCTTCGGGGCTTAGTACTTTCAAATCATATTTTCCTTGTGACAAGAACATACTTTATTTAAATCTATGCAATGGCACAGGAGCAGCTAGAAGGAATTGAAACCTCCAATAACTGTAAAGTTATGTTTAGTCAGTGTTTCTTTTTATCAATGGAAGAACAGTATGTCTTGTATAATGTGAATTATTTGTGTTTCTTGCATACAGTATGGGATGATATGAAACAGCTTGGCGTTAATCAGAAAGCCGCATATGCATAGAAAGGAAAGGAAAAGGAAAGGATATTTTAAAAATCAAACAAGGCAAAACATCTTAAATGGAAAAACATGCTTCATATATTGAGGTTATGGTAAAAATAAAAAATACCAGCTCTTTCGGTTCAGTCATAATTTTTAGGAATTTGCCTTTCTTTGTTTTGTGTTTTAGATTGTAAACTGAAATGATTATAAGTTCATGGTAAAATGAGGTGTCCAAGAAGGATTTAATTTCTTAATGCGTATGGGTTTTAGAAATGTGTATGTGTGCAGAAACCTAGAAATATGTATTTGAACCCTTTTCCTGTGAACATCTACAGAGGACAGGGGTGGGGAGTCTCAGGAAATGCCAGACATTATTCTTGTAAAAAATATTTTCATGGGAGCTACCACCTTTTTTTTTACAAAAACCTTTTTATTCCCAAACTTTTATTCTTCAAACTGATTTAAATTAGCTCAATATTTTCTGACATGAAATGTATCAGTTACTTGCCTTGTGTGTTTTCATTGTCTCATACCCAGTAATAATGGCTACCACATAAACACAGCTGTTATTTCCAGGTACAGAGTCATCAAAGGAACTAATGTTAGTACTAAGACAAAATGATCATATTACTTTATTAATATTGCCCAGCAGTTTGCACTTTGACTATAAATTCTGATTTTTTTAAAAAAAGTAGAAATTAGTGCAAATCAGTTTTTGAAATGTTGCATTAGACTAGATGTGATACATGATCAGCGAGAAATGAATTTGTTTGCGTATTTCAAAAGAAGACTTAATGCAGAGCTATGAATACAATCAAAATAAAAAGAACTGGGAAATCTTAATATTATGATGCAGTCTGTCTGAGCTCTAACTGAAATATTTTAGTGTCATTACTAACAGTTGTCAAGTCAGCAACTAATGGTTATCCTATAATGCAGTTTCAGAACATGGATCAACATGGCAATGTAGACTCATATAATCCAGGTCAGTGCAGTTAATGCACATTCTGAAACTACATTATATGGCAGTGTAGATCCAGCTCAAGTAATAGCTCCGTCTTGCAGATTCATGGCTGTGGCAAGGTCTACCCATCTGTAATGCAAACTTCCTCTTCTCCTTCTGCCATTTATCTTACAATAGTAATGTTCAATTCAGCCAAAAGGCATGCTATTTTGGGATCCTTTGTTGGCTGACCCCTCATTCTGTTTAACCATGAAGTTACTTGAATCAGGAGGGGTGTTACTGTTTTAATTCAGCAAAGATTTGGCCCATTGGCTACAATGGGAAACTTAAGGCCTATCTGCATGAAACCTACCTCAGTTTTAAATCCCATTTACAATAGCAGTTCTGCCAAGTTTCAAAACAATTCACCAATTTTTATAATTGTTTTAAGGTTTAACCATAACATTTTTTTTAAAAAAAGACAAACCACAAGAGAGAGTTCTGGGAATTGTAGTCGCCAGTTGTGTCCATTCTCAGCCAATCAGAACATGTACACAACCAGGCTGAGAAACAGAGGGAGGGAGGGAGGGAGGGAGGGAGGGAGGGAGAGAGAGAGAGAGAGAGAAACTTTAACTCCCATCATGCTCTGAGAGGACTTTCAATGTCTACCCTATGCAAGTGCTGCTGGGAAAGTGAGTTCCCAGCAGGGGCCTCCCCCCCCCCCTTTCTCAGCCTGGTTGTGTACATGCTCTGATTGGCTGAGAATGGACACAACTGGCGACTACAACCTAGAAAACTTTCCAAGAAGAAATGGAGTGACACTGCTTCTGCTGGGGCAGGAGAAAAGATGTGGCAGATCCCTGCCTCTTGTATATTGCAGACTTAAATCCTTCCTCTCCAAGTACCAATAAAATTTGTTTCCCTTAATCCATTTTGCGAGACTTTGCAGCTCTCTCCTCCCCATTCTGTTTTCGGAGATTATATAAAATAAACCACCAAATATTACGAATCATTTTTGCTCATACTGATTCGAGCCCAGGTGTATCTTACAAGCATATCTGTCTTTTCTTATAAGTTATACTGTATATCATGTTTTCTCATGATATTTGGAAAGTATGATAGTCTCAATACAGTCATCTGGGGCCCTTCCACACAGCCATATAGCCCAGAATACCAAAGCAGATAATCCACAAAATTTGCTTTGAATTGGAATAGCTGAGTCCATAATGCCATATCATCCAGTAAAATGTTTATTTTATACCGCTGTGTGGAAGGGGCCTTGGTTTCTAGAAAGAGCTCAGGTTTAATTTGCTCTACAATGTATTTGTCTGATTTTTAGCAGTCTACAGTATTCTTATAGTTCTTTTCCAATGCCACATTTCAAATGAATTGATTTTGTTCTCCATCTCTTGGAACTGCATGATATGGTCAGTTTAGACCAGTGGTTCCCAAACTTTGGGCCTCCGGGTGTTTTGGACTTCAGCTCCCACAGTTCCTAACAGCTGGTAAACTGGCTAGGATTTCTGGGAATTGAAGTCCAAAACACCTGGAAGCCCAAAGGTTGGGAACCACTCATGTAGACTCATATCATGCAATTCAATGCAGTTAAACTGCATTATAGGAGTCTACACTGACCATGGACCTCATCATATGGAGGCTGAGAAGCCAGAGGAGGGTAGGGGAAACCATGGGGCAGCATACCACTTTGTCCCCTTACTATGGTTGGTTGTGGGATCCCTTCCCATTACATTTCCTCACTGTCCCTGGCTTCCTTCTGCATTATCCCAAGATTCTTCTATCAGGAGTTGGGTGTACACCCTAATTCTCAGGGCTTTGTGTCACTGCACTGCTGGTATGTCCAATGGAGTCCTGCTGGAAGTAGCCCTACATCATCTGATGGGTTCTGGCAGAAGCAGGGATGAATATGTGATGAGGTAAAAAATAAAGCAATTCCAAACTTTATTGTATCACAATGTAGATGGGGCCTTAGGACCCTTCTACACAGCTCTATATCTCAGAATATCAAGGTAGAAAATCCCACATTGTCTGCTTTGAACTGGGTTATCTCAGTCCACACTCAGATAAGGTGGGATTTTCTGCCTTGATATTCTAGGATATGGGGCTGTGTGGAAGGGCCCTAAGTCTTTAAGCTTGGAAAGAGACATATTAGCTTAAATCTTGGTTATTGCCTGTCAGTTAGATTTCTGCAATCTTCTTTCAAACCTCCTTACACCTAAGCGACAGCCACTGTCTCTTCTGCTTTGATATTATGGATTATTCATCAAATAACTGTAAAATGTTTGTATTGGTTCAAAGAATTAAGAAAATCTTGCTCATTTTCTAGCAGTTTTATACTATGTCAGTCTTATATACAAGACACTGGGTTTGCTCATTTTGACTAACAGTGAATATTTTATAAATTGATGTTAATTGTTTTAACTCATCAACCAAAAAGGGACTCCCAATATGAGTCCCTATATCATGAGAAAGATGAAATCATAATGAAGTAAATAAACAAAACAACGCTAGAATTTGTATGTGTACATTGTTGTTGCTGTTCTTTGTGTTAAAACAAATCTGCAGTATCACGGGCAGGTTTTAAACGCCAACAGACTACTGAAAAATGCACAAAACTCTTGATCTAACCCATGGAGAGAACATTTTTGAAACTGAACATTCTCATGTATGAAAATGAAATACTGAATGTTTGCATCCCCAACTTCTCATAATTATTCCTGACATTTACAGCCTGCAATGATAATCATATACAGTACTAATGGAATCCAGTCCTAATGTGGAGATGATATACATCAGCATAGGGACTCTAGCAAGCTACTAAGCCTGTTATTGTGGTGTTCCAGCCTAGCGCTGTGACCCCTCAGTCTGATGGTCAGGGACTGGCACCAGTGGTGCCAGTGGATCCGGGTCAGGATGGATGGCCTGAAGAGGACATTTCTGCAGAAGGGGATTTGTCTTGGGACAATGACTGGCTGCATGGTTATTTGCCCGAGGAAGGGGTTAATGAAGATTCTATGGAAGTCAGTTTCGAAACAGCTAGCAACAACTCTGATAACCTTGACTCTCACGGGAATCTTCCTACCATACCAGCTGGGGCTTCGGGAAATAGGGAGGATGAGTTTTCCCAGGAAGATATGAGTACACCTGGAGCTGCTAACGAGCTGCCGAGTTTTGATAGAAAGGCCAGTATCAGATCTTTGAGGAAAGATTGGAATTTGCCCCGGGGAATTCAGTGGTCCCACAGAAAATAGATGCCTTTAAGAGTTTGAGTCTGGCCAAGATTTCTTTAGAGCTGAAGCTACGTTTGGTTTGGATTGGTCCCATGGTTTCCCTGTGACCACAGAAGCGGTTTTGCCTGCGGAGCCAAAGTTCCTGTTTGCCGTGTTCACGTTGCCTGGGACCCTGAATTCCTGTAAGGCCGCTGTAGCGGCCTGCCTAGCTTTTGGATGTGTTTTCCATGGACGTCACTCCAATTTAAAGACGTGACAAATTATATTTTTGGACTTACTCTTTGCCTTATTTCTTTACCTTTGGACGATTCTTATTCTAAATAAAAGCCTTTTACCGAGCTCTCTTGTGCGTGTGATCTGGGGGCATTCAGGTCTGAAGTGCAACAGTTATCGAACGGAAAAATGCGTTTCGGAAGTAGAATCGGATACTGGTTTTGCTCTGGTTTTGGCTGTGAATCACTTCCGATTTTTAAAGTGATTTTATCAAAATGGATTCGGGTGTATTCTGATAATCAGAAGTTTTTGGAAATAGCATCCATGATTGCGCAATGCATGAAAATCAGCAGAAGGGAGAGTCAAAACTATGAGGAATCCCATTTCCATCCATTTTTGACTGCTAGTAATGGCAAAACTAGCCACTGGTACAAAATATTAAACACTGTTAACACTTTAAGAAACAATTTTAAAAATGGGACATAAAATTAAAATGACATCCGAGCCCTTTCCGAGAATGTAACGGAGCTCTCGGAATGGTGAATCCACTTCCTGTTTGGGGCACTGTTCTCGATATTGTTTCAATTATCGGAAGTCCGAAAAAACATCTGAAAATTGGAAGTATCCGATTATCGGAAACAGGCCTACAAGCTACCCATGTTTTTCCTTCCAATCCAAAATGATTTTGTAAATTACATGGTTGTAAAAAGTGATTATACTTACAATTTTCCTGCTACCAGAAAAGCTTTGAAAACCACAAGTGTGTTGCTGTCCTTTTCTCCAGTTTTAGGAAGTCTTTGATAGTTTGAAGATAGATGATAGATGGATGAATAGGCATATAGGTATGGCTGGAAGGACTTCAGGGGTCATATTTAGAAGTCAATGGGAGGCATATATAAGATCAAGGATAAATAATCTTTGGCCCTCCAGAAGTTTGGACTATGTGCTACAGTCCTTTATTCCTGGCCATGTTGGGTTTAACTAATGGAAATTGTTGGTCAACAATGTGCAGATCCATGATTTCCAAGCCCCATCTACACTGCTGTAAAAAGCAATTTGAAGCTGTATCGTATGGTCTGTGTAGACTCAGTACAATTACATGTCTACACTGATTATATAATGCAATTATATGGCTGTGTAGATGGGATCATAGTCTCTAATTTAGAAATTCAGCCGTACCATGAGGGAATTAGACAACATTCCCCTTTGTACATTGAATTACAAATGAGTAGATCTGGCCCACAAATGATTTGCCCACAAATCTTGCTTTTTCTGTAATTTAAGAATGTTCTGAGTACATTTTCCACTATAGATTTACCCTTGGACAGAAGAGCTTACAAAATAGCAGCATTAGTGGTTGTTAGTTTTACCCTTGCAAGCGCTGTATTTGTTGTTGCTCCACTCTCTTTGCAGAGTGCTCCTCTTGATATTTAAAGTTTCCCAGTAATGTTCAAAGATGTAATGATGCCATTATAGATAATTAGTTTGTGCCATTTACAATGCTAATCTGTTTAATTAGAGCAAATGATAGGTGTTTTTGCTTATGCTAGGAAAGCAGAGAAGTAGTCCAGGTAGTGCAACTGAAAAATGACAGCTTTCAGGTAATCAACAAAAGTCAAGGATTAACCTTACAGACAAAAAGTTTTCTTTTCAAATAACTGGACAAAAAAGTTCCAGAGACTTTTCTACACTCCACAAAGCGTGGTTAACACTGTGTGGAGTGTGAACACTGAAATAGTTTTTAAAAAGTTGGAAAACATTGCAGAGGAACCTGGTCAAAATCCATTTGGCATTTGTCTAGATATGGAAAGAAATGTGTTATGAGTTGATAGCAGGCAGTATTTGTCAAAAAGAATTTTGGTACTATTCCCATTTCCCATCTGTTCCCCTGAAATATGAAACAGCTGATATAGCAGGTGCAGTTATTTAAGCAAAAGTGAACAGTCAAGTTTCAGAGCGGGAGGAGGCAAGACTCTTCTATATGGATAGGTTTTATGCAAACAGTCCCCCTGTCAAAATAGCCAAGAAATTATTTGCATAAAACTGTAATATCATGAAATAAAAATTATTAACCTGGTGTGGATATTATTATGAGGAAAAAGAGAGGGGGTACTTTTTCTGTTAGAAAAAAGTTACTTCTCCAAAGAGTTGGAAATGTCCAAAAATATTGCATAAATTGATATTTTAAAAAGTGGCTGGCATTCACTTGTCAGCTACAAATACATATACACCATAATTACATGTCTACATAGTGACTCAGCCTAATCCCACTACATCCTAACAGCCTGGGAAGCATCCATTATATTTGACAGAAGAACGTAGATGTGAATGATCTTTGGTGGGACATTCAGAAGGAGGATCTTTTTCACAGTCCCTCCTGCACACACTACAGATCACTTGCAAGAGGTGGGACCATCACTCAGGTACTTCCTGATCAACAGGGAAACAGATCCTCATTGATGACAGAGCTGCTACTTAGAAGTAAAGGCTGGGGGATTTCAATTGCTCTTATGTATTCCTGAAACTAGAGACCTTGTCAAATGTGCCACCGGAACAAATGTGTCACACTGCATCCTGGCAGCAGTCATGCAGGGTTATGTGGACCTGTTGCCTCACACCCCATCTGTTGCATCTTCCTCCCTGCCCCATCACATTTGAGGAAGTCTTTTTGACAGCTTGTAGCAACCCAGTTCCCTTTCGTGAGAGAGCTGGATCGTTTGTCCATGAGAGACATGCCCCTGTCCCAGTACATTTCCCAGTTCTGCGTGTTGGCGGCTCAAGTGGCATGGAATCCTACTGCCTTATGTTACCAGTACATGAAAGGCCTGTCGCAGGAGATGCAACAGGAGATCCTGAGAGGGGCCACCCGGCCTGCTGACCTGGAGGAGGCAATAGCCTTGAGCATCCGAGTGGAGGCCGGATTGCAGACCCAGAAGCGGTGGGATAAAGGGGTCGCAAGGAGGCGACGGCCAACCGCCCACCGTTCCGGCCCTTCGCGCCGGCTCCTCAGCCCCTGGATGAACCGGAACCCAAGCAGTTGGGACACGTGACACCCAAGGTTCTCATACTGATGGGAACCATCGCTCTCAGGGTCAGCCTGACTTTCTCAATTTTCATAGCCATCAGGCCATTCATCATCCCAGGCCAGGCTCTCTGTGGGAGAGGAAGGCCCAGCTAACTCACCAGCCCCTTCCTCCATTTCCTCATCATCTGCATCTGGCCCTAATGCAAGTGGGACCCCCGGTGCTGCCCCCTGCCCCCCAGGCACGAAAGGGAACTGGGTTGTTACAAGACTATCGATGGAAGGCAATTGAAAGCCGGGGCAGTGACACACTACACTGCTCCTACAAAGATGTGGACAAGTTCCCACAAAGAGGACATTTCCTTCCTGGTGACTAAGTTGTCAGACTTTCCTGTAATCTTGGGGATCGTGTGGCTGACGCTAAACGACCCGCAGATCTCCTGCGCCAGAAGGCAGTTGCAGTTTTCTTCTGAACATTGCCAGGGACATTGCATGACGGCTAGGGCTTGCCAGGCCCAGGAGGTGGAACAAGCAGCTACCCTGCCCAAAAAATATGCCGGTTTTTGGGACGTTTTCAGTGAGAAGGAGGCGGAACGCTTGCCTCCCCACCGGCCCTATGATTGCGCCATTGAGTTAGAGCCCGGAGCACCCATTCCCCGCGGAAGACTCTACCCTCTCTCGGAACCAGAGCAAAAGGCTCTCCGGGAGTTTTTGGATGAGAATCTGCGAAAGGGATGCATCCGGCCATCCCAGTCCCCGGCCGAGGCAACAATCCTGTTTGTCAAGAAGAAATCCGGAGAGCTGCGGCTGTGTAATGACTATCGGGAGCTCAATAAGATCACAATCCGGAACCGATATCCCTTGCCGTTGATCCCAGAGCTGTTGGAGCGGATGAGGGGAGCCAAGGTCTTCACCAAATTGGACCTGAGGGGTGCTTACAATCTGGTGCGTATTCGCCAGGGCAACGAATGGAAGACCGCTTTCCAAACTAAATGGGGAAGTGTCGAATACAGAGTTATGGGATTCGGTTTGTGTAATGCCCCCGCCTGCTTCCAACACTTCATGAATGACATCTTTCGAGACCTGTAAGATCGCTATCTGGCAGTGTATTTGGACGACCTGTTGATCTTCTCGCCTGACCAGGCGACCCATGACCTCCATGTGAAAGAAGTGTTACAGCGGCTGAGGGACCACGGTCTCTATGCCAAGTTGGAGAAATGCGCATTTGATCTACGCGAGGTGGATTTCCTGGGTTACCACATCTCTCCCACAGGCATCGCCATGGATGACACTAAGGTTCAAGCGGTGGCTGACTGGAAGGCTCCTGCCAGCAAAACAGACATTCAGAGATTCCTGGGCTTTGCAAACTACTACAGGAAGTTCATCCCGGACTTTGCCAAGTGGGCCGACCCCATCACGCAGTGTTTGCGAGGAAAGGTGCTGTTCCGGTGGACATCGGAGGCTGATGCGGGGTTCCGGAAGTTGAAGCAGCTGTTCACCACGCAGCTGCTTCTGCAGCACCCTAACCCCCGCACTCCTTTCATTGTGCAAGCTGATGCATCGGATGTAGCAGTGGGAGCGATCCTGCTACAGCCGCAGGGGACAGACTTATTGCCCTGTGCTTACTATTCCCGGCAACTGACGGCGCCGGAGAGGAACTATACCATTTGGGAGAAGGAGCTCCTAGCCATTAAGTTAGCTTTTGAAGTTTGGCGACATCTACTTGAAGGGCTCATTTTTCGGTGGAAGTGCACACCGACCACCGGAACTTGGAGCACTTGAAGACTCAGCGCAAATTGAACCAGAGACAGCAGAGATGGTCACTGTTCTTTGAGAGATTCAATTTCCGCGTTCACTATGTGACCCCCAAGCAGACCAAACAAGCTGATGCATTGTCTCGGAAGCCAGAGTATGTCAGAGGAGGGGAAGGGCTCTCTGAGACGCAGCTGCTGAAAGCGGAGAACTTTGCCGCCACCGGCAAAGCCACTGCACCCACCCCAGTGGTCAACCCAGACCCGGGGGACAAAAGAACTCTGAGTGATCGGATTCAAACTCAACAGAAGGGAGACCCTTGGGTTCAAGAGCAGCTAACCAAGGGGGTGCAATTCCCTTTCCAAGTAAAAAACGGCTTGCTGTACCACAGTGACTGTGTATATGTTTCCCCTGGGCCGGAGAGAGAGGATATTCTCAAACTTTGCCTTGATAGTTGGGCCGCGGGACACTTTGGGCTGCTCAAAACACTACAGTTGGTGCTGCAAGACTTCTGGTGGCCTAAAGTGCGGAAGGACATTGAGGCTTATGTCAGCACTTGCCCTGTCTGCCAGAGGGCCAAGAAGCAAGGGGGCAAGCCGGCCGGTTTGCTCCAGCCGCTCCCAACCCCATCCGCGCCATGGAAGATGATCTCAGCCGATTTCATCACTGACTTGCCAAAGTCCAAGGGGTTCACCACGATCCTGGTCGTAGTGGACTGTCTCACCAAGAAGAGTCACTTTATCCCATGTGTAGGGATGCCTACTGCCAAAGAGACTGCTGATATGTTTGTGCAACATGTGTTTCGGTTGCATGGGCTTCCACAGAGTTTGGTGACCGATCGGGGCAGCCAATTCACTTCCCAGTTCTGGCGGGCGGTTCAGAAGCTGCTGGGAATTGAGGCACGGATGTTGACGGCTCATCACCCTCAGACTGACGGGCAAACCAAAAGGGTTAACGCCACGTTGGAACAGTATCTGCGGTGCTATGTAAACTATCAGCAAAACAATTGGGCGTCATTGTTGTCTTTGGCGGAGTTTGCTTACAACAATGCGATGCAAGAATCCATCAAGAAGACTCCTTTCTTTGCTAACTATGGACATCACCCTAGGTTCTACCCTCCTGTAGACCAATCCGGAGATGTGCCAGCGGCAGAAGATTGGCTACAGGAGCTCACTGCAATGCAAGTGATGCTGTGCACTCAACTGGACCAGGCCAAGGCAGACTACAAGCAAATGGCTGATTGGCGACACCAAGAGGGTCTTGAGATCCAAGTGGGAGACAAAGTTTGGCTGTCTACCAAGAATATGCCTCTGCAGAGACCTTGCCGCAAACTTGATGCGAGATTTTTGGGACCCTACAAAGTGTTGGAGAGTGTGGGACCTGTTGCCTTCAAACTACAGCTTCCAGCGGACATGAAGATCCACCCAGTCTTTCATCGTTCCCTGCTGAGACCAGCGAAGGGGGTGCGACCTGATGTGACGCAGCCGCCCCCTCCCCCGGTGATGCGAGACGGAGAGGAGGAGTTTGAGGTACAGGACATCCTGGATGCCCGCATCAGATACCGGAAGCTGGAGTATCTGATTGACTGGAAGGGTTTTGGACCAGAAGAGCGTTCTTGGACACTGGCACAAGATGTGCACGCCCCGGACATTGTTGCCCATTTTCACCGCAAGTATCCCGACAAGCCCAAGCCTCGAGGGAGGCCTCGGAGGGGCCCTGAGGGGGGGATAGTGTAGCAACCCAGTTCCCTTTCATGCCTGGGGGGCAGGGGGCAGCACTGGGGGTCCCACTTGCAGTAGGGCCAGCTGCAGCTGATGAGGACATGGAGGAAGGGGATGACGACGTAGCTGGGCCTTCCTCTCCCACAAAGAGCTTGGCCTGGGATGATGAATGGCCTGACGGCTATGATAGCTGGGAAAGTCAAGCTGACCCTGAGAGTGCTGACTCAGATCAGTATGAGAAACCAGGTGGTTTCGGGTCGCAGGAAAGGATCAGGGAAACAGTGGAGGATGAGCCCATGGAAGCCGAAAGGAAGTTCGGCTCTCATGAAGATAGCGACCCAGGTGCTGGGAGGCAAGGACGGAGCTTTGATAGGAGACTGAGCATTGAGTCCAGCAGGAGAGATTGGCACCGCAGCCTAGAGCGCCAGAGAAGCGCTAGATCCCGTAGTACAGATTGGCGCCGCAGCCTAGAGCGTCGGGGGTCTCGCCAAGGGAATTAAGTATAGGATCCGTGGGAAAGGATCCTCAGTAGCTCGGCCACTTCTCTTCTGAAGGAAGTGAAGCGAGCGAAGATCCACGGAGCCAGGATTAGGCTCGTGCCATGTCAAGAAGTTTCTTGGGTTTACTTTCATGAACCTTGCCCTGTTTGCCTTGCCACGGACCAAGTCTGTTTTTGATCCGCTTTGTTTTGCGGAGCCTTGCCAAGCCTTTGCCTTTGGATTTACTTAAGACTCTTTACCTGCATTGCTACTTTGATACTTTTTATGGACAATTACCCTTTTCACCTGTTTTTTATTATTCAATAAATAGTTAGCTGATTACAGTCTCTGTGTGTGTGATTAAGGGGCCGGGCCGAGACCCTGCATCGTGACACAGCTCAACCCATCTTGGCTGTTTTTGGCATATTGTTGAATAAAGTGTTTTAAATAAGGATGCAATGTTGATAGAAAGCAAACAAGACTATATAATGTTCTTCTCTGGATTGGTTTTATAGTAGGTCAGTGCTTGAGCAAATTACTTATGGAAAATGGCACTCAAAAGTTCCAACCATCACAGCCACAGCTGAAAAATAAATTTTCCAAACTCTGCACTAGACCTTATGAAGACTAGATCCAGGACTGAATTGCCTCTGACATCAATTTCTGTGCCCTTCTCTAGAACTGAATAGATCTTCTCTAGAACTGTGTTATAGAGTAGTGCTACAGAAAGCTCTTTGAGTTCAGAGACACTTGGATATTAATGGCATTTGGCAGCATGTAAACAAATGTTTGAGTCTAGCTTTAGAATTCCATCCTAAATATACTTACATTGAGTACCCTCCGCATGAGTACTGTGACATTTATATCTAAGGATGTGTAAGAATTCACTGTTGCAGGACTGCAAAAAAGCAAAATGCCAAAGCAACACTGAAGGCCTTGAGCAGCTGCTTGTCTGAGGTATCAGAAATATATTTAGAATGATTTTTAGGAACATGAGTGATGCCTAGATGATGACAGTCATCACTTCACTATTGTTTCCCCTCTGGAAAGCAGTCTTATGCAGCTGTAAAATGGAGGCTTGCTGAATAGCAACTAAACAATGTATTGGCCACTAATGAGCTCAGAGTTGCTGCAATCAATTGGCACCCTTTAATTCAAGGATTCAAGAACAGAGCTTGGAACTGATTGCTTTCTAACAGCCCTCTTCAGAACAATACTGTCCTAACTGAAGGGTTAGGAAAATGCAATAGAGTGCTCCTTAAAATAATCTTATAAAATATTACAAATGGGTATGCATTTTGAAGATGTTATCTGGCATAATTTCATAACCCTAAGGATAAACAATACATGGGTCTCATGAATAAATACTATATATAATTGACATAATTAACTCCCTTTTTCACCAAGGAAGGGAATCAAGTATTTTTCTTCTACACTGTATTTGTGTATAAGTCAACCACATGTAGCTAATCAAAGACAGATTTGTGGGGCAAAATTATGAACTTTGCTATGGCTCATGGATACATAAGGGGCAAAACTTACCGGCATATGACAAAGAAATATGCCCCCTACTTTTAAAGATGCAAACCTATTTCGAAAGAACCAAAGAGTATGAAAGGATCTATTTATTTAAAAGGTTACAATAGAGGGTGAACATTTCATTGCTGATTTTAAAATGCAGATAAGTAAAGAGATAACAATGAGGGGAAAGAATGATAATGTCGCCTAAATAGGGGAGAGGTGAGATAAACAAAGAAAGCAATTTGCCTCTCCTTAGGGATCTGATACAAGAGCAGTGGCAAGAGGCAAAGGTGAGGAGCCCCTCTTAGACAGGTGGGATGAAGATGAAAACATGGAAAGTAAATTACTTTGAATTGTAAACCAAATCTAATCAGTAGTTTACTACAAAGTATAGATACTAGGGATGTACCATCCATTTAAATGGTTCAAAATGCATTACAAAACTGGGTGGCACTAACACTTCATTTCTAAAGTGTTACTAAAGTATACTTAGTAAAAATTTCATTACTGTAACAAGACTAACAAAATTTCATTACTACTTTGTTACATGAATTGCACATGCACATAATTTAAAAATTATATTGGGGAAACTCCCGGGGATCCTATCTCCCTGATTTTTAAAGCTTTTCAGGTGAAGTTTTCTCAATTCATAGAACATATGGACCACTGTTAGTCCACCAAATTTCAGAATGTTTCACTTCCACATGAATTTTGGCAAATTTTCAAAAATTTTATGAACAACATTTTTAATAATAAAGAAAAGTTTTTGCAGTGTAATAAACTTTCACCATGTTTTTATGACAGAAAAAATTAGGAACTTACATTTACAACCCAGGAACATAAATAATAGTACAGACATTGTCAAGGGTCATCTAGACTAACCCACTTCTTTCTGGCAGAACAGCACCATCCAAACACTGCTGACATGCAATTAAAATGATTCCCCTATTGAGTCAGAGGGGACCCCCAAGGGTAAACCATTTTAGTCATTTTTTCCAGCCCACCACAGAGATTGGCTTACTTATGAGAGAAAGATGTATCAGTCTGTCCTCCTCTTTGTAGATTTTGGCTGCTATTGGGGGGGCAGATTTTTTTCCTCCACTAGCCTGATTGGTGCTTTCGGATGCTGATGCAGTCTGGGAAATTTAGTTTAGGGCAGGCACAGGTCTCCTCCTTTCCCAAACTATGTTTGTGGATGGGCATAATTAAATGACTATAATTGGAAAAACTTCAGAGGCTCCTATCTCCCTCATTTTAAAACTATTGTGGTGAAACTAGCTACAATGGTAGAACACATTTACCACTGTTAGTCCACTAAATTTTAGAACGTTTCACTTATACATGGATTTTTGGTAAATTTTAAATTTTTTATGGAGGAACAAACCTCTCTCTCTCTCTCTGCTATTCTGTTTGGTGCTTTCTGATGCTGTTGCAGTCTGGGAAATGTGGTTAATGGAAGGGCCTTTTTAATTCTCTGGCATAGGGCTCCTCCCTTCCCAAGATACACTGCTCCCTTTTGTCACCACTTCTAATGCCGAGAGGAGGCGTCATTCATTCCAGGGATAGGAATGGAATGGTAGGCAGCCAGCCTTTTTGGCTTAATGGCCTTGTTTCCTTGCACTGAATATCAAACTGACTTTGGGGGCCTTTTCAGATTTACAAAACCAAAATGAAAAAGTATGGGGTAAGTTTCAATTCTAAAATATTGTGTGTGGGCACTTATTGTCATCTACAGTTCTCATCAGATTGGGGGGCAGTGGGCACAAAGAGCTAGTGGCTTTTGCTCTTTTCTGGGAGTGACATTGTCCAGAATGCAAGTGCAATCAGAGAAGACAGGGAGGAAATTAGTGGGCAATACCTTCTCTCCCCCTTTCATCTCATGTGTTGCTGTTGCACTTCAGTCAATGTAACTCCTGTGACAAGTCATGTACCCTAGCCATTTCATGATTGGTTGCCACCACTACAAGAGAAGGAAAAGCACAGGTGGCTCTCCAGCAACAACAAACCGATTTTGGTACCTATGGCTGTTTGGAATTCCTTTCTGCCTCTGCAGTAGCCCAGGGCTGGTCCACTTTGAATTTGAACACTCCAGATCAGCCTTGGGATAAAGTGTCAATGTAGAAACACCCCATGTCTGAACGCAACCTTGGGTACATCTACACTGTAGAAATAATGCAGTTTAACACTACTTTAAATACCATGGCTCAATGCTGTGGAATCATGGGAGTGATTTGATGAAACATCAAGACTCAATGCACCTGACACCCAATCAAAAGAACATACATGGGCTGAGTTCCAACAAAGTATTATTCTACCGAACAGGAAAAGCTATAGGGGAAAATTTCCTCAAAGCAAGGATAAACAGTAGGCATGTACATTTCAGCCGAACCTCAATCCATTTCTGCTGGCTGAATTTTGGGAGGCCCCCAGATCCATTTTTGCATTCCTCCCAAAAATGCAGCTAGATCCGGCCCATTAGCAGCAATTGGGGGGGGGGGCTTCCCAGGCTCCCTTTCCCATCATTTTAGGGTTATCAGGATGAAAATGACCACACTTGGAGGACACATCAACCACTGTTAGCCCACCAAGTTTCATAATTTTTGGGTCATCCCCAGATTTTTAGAAATTTCTTGTCTTTTTAGAAAGAAAGTCTTCTTTTTAAAAATCCCCAAAAGGTATCTACTGGAGCTACTGGCCCTTCCCTGTAACTTCTCCAGGAGCAGTAGCAGGGCACCATTCCTTCCTGCCAAATGTCAAAGATGCACTTCCACTTCACGCAGCCCACTTTCCCACTATTACACTTTCTTCTTTACTATTGGCAACAGTCAATGGATTATTACTAATATTTATTATTATTATTACTTGAAATTCAGGAGGCACAGAGCACAGAGAGAAATATAAACAGAGAATTTCTTTGCAAAGGAAATTATAGGTATGTAGGTAACTAGGTAGTAGTTTTCTGTGAATGAGGCTTTTCTGTTTGCTGGGAATAATAATAATAAAACTTTTTAAAGTATTTTCTGAAAGAGAGGAGGAGAGAAGAAAAAAGAAGCTAAAGGGTGACTCAAGGCTCTCAGAGACACCCAAATATTTTTAAAGAAATGCACACCAAGAGCAAAGAAATGTTCGTTCTTTCTCCCAAGTCCCCAAATGTGCGTGCACACAACATCCACCCATCCTGCACTTTCCCACCCCCCAGTTCCACTAAATAAAAAAATCAGAAAATTAAAGAAACAATAAAGGAAAATCGAAAAGATTCAATGGTAAAGAGAGGCCAAGCTGAGCCAAAAAAATAAAACAGAGCAAGTAGAAAGGCAATTACTGAAGCACATCTCTAGAACCAGGACACAACTGAGAACAATGGGGATGCTCACCCTATTAAATAAACACAGTTTGCATAAGACATGTCATGGCATTCTTTTTTTTTCAGATTGGCACAACAGACCGGGCTTACAGGGAAACCGCATGTGAACACATGGCAGCCTCTTTGTGTGTCGCATGATGCTGAATAGAAGAGGAGGAGCCGTGACTGGCTGCCATGTGGCCTATTTTGGCCAAAAAAAGGGCAGCTGAGCCCTTACCATTATGGCTAGCCGAACAAGCCAGCTTATAGATTCTGTGCACAAGCCTAAAATGCACCTTGTAGATTTGGTGGCCCAGAGACTAGAAAGTGACAAAAGGAAATCTTATAGATATCAATATGACAGAGAGTGGAGGTGAATGAATTGAATTATAACATACTTGGCACCAGTCATGTCAACCTTGAAGCAATTTGAAATATGTGAGAGACCCTGACTTTTCTCTTCAAAGCACTATTAAAAAAAGAAAATAAAAGCCTGTTTTGTTGAGGTAATCACATGTCATATTAAGCTAATCTGGACTGAACCTTTTTACAATACTGTTCTTTTATGGTAAATGTATAAAGAACTTTACCATGGGATAGAAGCACAAAAGAAAGGCATTTTGACTAGTATGGATAGTGACAAACTCTGATTAGAAAGATTCAGACAAATTTTTAAAGGCTATTGATCTTCTCAAGTAATGAAAATCCAAAAGTAATTTCACCAGCAACTGAGGAAATAAGTTCAATTTCTAATGCACAATATATTGAAGAAAAACCACACCATTTAGATAGCCTGTCAGATAACTAGATTCCCAGAAAAAAAAATAAAACAAAGCAGGTGCATTTGAAGTTTGAAAGCAATTCAGATTTAATTTGAATTGGCTGCTGAGCCTATTCAATTTTATCTCCACATGTCTTTTAACACAGAAGAATCCCTTAGAGAATTGGTCTAATTTGCATAAGTATATTATTTGCTATCCAAAAATCTTTCATAATTCACATTGCAAATGCTTTAAATCCAGCTTTTAAATTGTTGTTGGAATTCATGGCATAGTTATTAAAGGTAATGAAGAACTTCAGAGAGGGCAGTAAGTTGAAGGGTAATAGACAGAAAAAGAAAAAAAGAATTCCCCTAAACTGAATAAAAAGTACTTTGAGAATTAATTGTTGATGTGAAAAGCATTCGCTGGGATATGGAGATAGCTTTCTTTGAAAGAATATGAATTAGCTAATTTCTTCTGATAGTTGGCATGGTTCTTCAAAGTTCTATTGTCTTAATAAAGATAAATCTAATTAAATTATAATTAGATAAAATGCATCCGATAGAGGCACCAAATATTCAGGAATACCTTGAAAAGGATATTGCATGCTTTTGTGATTTTTGAATATTTGGATTATCTCAAACTAATTCATTGGCATTAACTGATTAAGTTGCACATATTTTCTAGAATTTCAATTTCTAATAGACTAAATAATTGACATGCATTTCCATAGCTTACTCCAATCTTAATTCACATTGGCAGTTGAACTATTCATTTGCTGGCCTGAATGGGTAGAAATATGCCAAGGACATACAAGACCATCACATAAACAAGACAAACAATCAATAAATGCATTATAATGGCCAGAATCATATTGGAGCATTGCATGTGTGAAAGTGGATTCATATGTGTGGGAAATAGATCTGTGAAGAAAAATATCTGCAATGTCCATAATCAGTAGATGGCTTCTTCTTTGTAACTTCCTAGAAAAGCTGTCTTTTAAAAAAGCAACAACAAAGAGTGACTTCTTACATGCATCAGTTATGCAGGTGCCTTCCCTTGGAACCTGCAGACTGGCCACTACACGGCGGAGGGCATTCTCTGTAGCTGCCCCAAGTCTCTGGAACGGCCTCCCGGAGGAGATCCGCGCCATCCGCGCTCTTCTGCCCTTCCGCAAGGCCTTGAAGACTTGGCTCTTTAGGGCGTTTGGCCCTTAACTCAACCACACTGTGTGCCATGCCGCCTATTCCCCCAGATTCTTATCTCGTCCCCCAGCCTTCGCTGAGGGCTAGTGTTTTTAATATGTTTTAACTGCTTTGATGTTTAATGTGTTTTAACTGTTTAATCTGTTTTATTACTCACGGTGTTTATGCTTCTTCTGTAAACCGCTCTGAGCTCCGGAGTGAGCGGTATACTAAATCGAAGTTAATAAATAAATAAATAATAATAAATCTTTGCAATTCAGTAACTGGTTTTCTTAGAAGCTCTGGTAGTTGCTTAAGGGCACATAGATTTCTGTGCCCTTATTTATTTATTTATTTCATTTATTTCTAATCCGCCTTTCTCTACCCCCGAAGGGGGACTCAGGGCGGCTTTTAAAAAAAGGCAACAATTTGATGCCACGTATACAACAGAAGAAACAAAACAACTCATCATAAAATGATTGTCTTCCAAGTGTACTATCTTGGTGGTGGGTCCGTAGGTGATTGTAGAGACCTATTCTTGATCCTCATGTTCTTCCACAGTGAGGAGATTGATTTCCAGGTGGAAGGCAATCCCAGAGATGGCTGGCTTAATGTGCCTTCCTCTTGACATGTTTCTCACTATCGACCTCGATTCACACCTCTTTGAATTCCACAGCACTGTTGGAAACAGCTGACCTCCAATTAGAATGCTCAAGGGCCAAAGCTTCCCACTTGTCAGTGTATATGCTACGGTTTTTAAGGTTAGCTTTAAGCCCATCTATAAATATCTTTTCTGCCCACCAACTTTCAGTTTTCCATTCTTGACTTGGGACTATAGTAACTGTTTTGGGAGATGGTGACTGGGCATTCAGACAAGTCCAGCAAATTTGATGGCAGAGGGTCTTCGGTCCAATGCTGGTGGTCTTTGCTTATTCCAGCCCACTGACATTTGTCTGTCTTCCCAAGAGATTTATCAGAGGCAAAGCTGATGGAATAATTCCAGAAGTTGTGTGTGATGTCATAGATGGTCCATGTTTTGCAGGCATATAGCAGGATTTGGAGGACAATGACTTTATAAACAAGAATCTTGGTCTCCCTACGAATGTCCTGATCCTCAAACACTCTGTGCTTCAATCTGAAAAATGCTGCACTCACAGAGCTCAAATGGTGTTGTATTTCAGTGACAATGTTGACTTTTGTGGAGAGATGGCTCCCAAAGTACCAGAAATGGTTAACCTTTTTTAACAGCTGGTAAGCTGGGTGGGATTTATGGGTGTTGAAGTCCAAAACACCTGAAGGACCAAAGGTTTGGAACCACTGGTCTAGATCAAGGGAAGTCAAGGGGCCCCTCTATTCTGTTTTGGTCATACCACAACTGACCAATCTCCTTTCTTTTAATTCAAGCTCATTGCTCTGAGTCCTAATGAAATGCAAAGATACAGAATGGGGGGTGCCTTTCTGCATCCTAGTCTTCAGGGCAGCAGAAAAGAAGCTTTCTCCCTCCTCCCTATGAGTTCCCCCACATGTTTATACATTGTTATCATGCTTCCTCTCAACCTTCTCTTCTTTAGGCTAAACATGCAAAGTTCTTTAAGCTGCTCCTCATAGAACATGGTCTCCAGAACTTGGATCATTTTAGTCACCCTCCTCTGGACATGTTCCAGCTTGTCAATATCTCACTTAAATCGTGGTGCCCAGAATTGGAAACAACAACAACAACAACACTACTTTATTACGGTCACTGACCAGCACAAAGTGGGCACAAGCGCCCTGAGAAGGGAAAGACAACTCCTCAGTAAGCAGTTATTTAAAATTAATTAGAAAACGGTATAAAAATATATTTCAAAAGACAGGATATTGTAACAGGTATGGAACTGAAGGGGGAGGGGAGAGATTGATGAGAGAGGTCGAAAACACTGGTGGGGGCACTAAAGGGGAAGGGAGGGGCACACTGTGAGTCTAGTAGCATTTCAGCTGTAACATGTTGATCTAACTGCATTCCCAGCAGGGTGTTGCCTTACAGTGTCAAACATTGGAAACAGTATTCCAGGTGTGTTCTGATCAAGGCAGAATAGAGGGATAGCATGACTTTCCTGGATCTAGACACTATACTACTATTGATGCAGGGCAAAATCCCATTGGCTCTTTTAGCTGCTTCATCACAATGTTGGCTCATTTGTTGTCTAAAAGTACTCCAAGATCTTTTTCACACATACTGCTGTTGAGCCAGGTGTCTCTCATTATGTATCTTTATGGTTTACTTTGATTGCACTTTTTCTGCATGGCAGGAGATTGGACTAGATGGCTCATGTGGTCTCTTCCAACTCTATGATTCTACCATAGTGCACCCAAAGTCTGACAAAAGTAGGCAGAGCTGTCCATATCTCTTCAAGCAATTGCAATTCAGAAGTTACACATGTATTCAGTTCTGGACTCAAAATCCTTCCACTTGTCCAAATTAGAAAAGATCCAATAAATTAAAGAGATTTCCCTAAGATATTGATTTATTATTCATCAATTGAGTCAGTGAATTGACTTTCGTTAGCATTAGCACTGGCAGCTAGTTTTAGAAGCAGACGGATAGAAAAGAATTATATTGCAGCCTGAATCCCAAGAACAGTTGTGAGGCAAAGTGCACTTCCCTTAGAAATCTACACATTTGAAGGGCTTGGGGTGGTATAAAAGTATGGGTACATTTTTTTCAAAAACATGAGGGAAAATGCTTACATTTGAAAACTATGCATAAACACACTTGAGTGAATGGGAACTATATGTACAAAATATGTACAATATATACAATTTTTGTGTTAGGCACATATGCAGAAAAGATTTTTTAATGAAAAATGTAAGATCTCACAACCCTAGATAATTTTTTACAAAATCCAGCAATGACAGGAGGCTACCTAATATTTTCCCTCATAAGTTACCACACAATGTGCAGGCAGGTGAAAAACACTTGATTTTCTTGTATTTCTCCCAGTCCTGATTTCATTGTCTTCCCTTTATTATTTTGATTGTGATGTAGACTCAAAAACAGATTGTAAACCAGTACAGTTAGTAAAAAAATAGCACTTTCAAGAGTGTTCCCACATGGAACACATTATAGTAGTCTAATCAGTAAGTAATTACAGCATGTCCACTTTGACCAAATCTATATTTGGTAGAATAACTCAATGGGTTTGTGTTTCAGCAAGCCTGGCCAAAGGCGCTCCTGGAGCTATCTTATATCTCCCTAAACAAGTTAATATTAACAATTAAGGAAATGAAATATTAACTTGCAGTTGTTTAAATAGTCTATTCACTCACATTAGATTTTGTACAACATGAGACAGAGATGGCAAGCTTTTAGTTAGAAACATCATATGGCTCCAAGACAGTAAAAATTATTATTGAGATTGCAAATAAAGGTAACCTTATTACAATCAAAACACCAGTTGGGAGGGAAAGTGAGCTTTCCACTTTGGATCTAGAAGGATGAATCAAACTTTTAATCTAATAGTGTCTTAACCTGGCCTTACTTGAGATCCAATGTAACATGTCACGGGCTTCACTCTCCTGACATACATCTGTTACAACTCAGACTTGAGAGGACAGAATCCAGATCCAACAAAGAAAGCAGTTCTGTGTTCTGACATAACAACATAAGGACCGCCCCCAAAAATAAGCCCTCCCTGGTCCTCTTAAGGTGTGTGTTAGAAAGTGCCTTGATCCAAGATCTCCCTGCTGGACCTTAATTGTCCTCCAGGTTTTTACAAGGGGACATGGTATCTCAAGTAGCCTGGACCAAAGCTGTGTAGGGATTTATAGGTTTATTTATTTATTATTTCGGCTTAATAGACCGCTTTATCCGAAGCTCAGAGCGGTTTACAGCACATAAAATATACCAAGTTAAAACACATAAAAAACATCATAAAACCGAATTAAAAACCCTACTCCCTACAATAAAACTACAGTAGATCAACACATAGTGCAAGTGGCAATGACGCGGCAGGATGGCAAGTTATGGCAGGCACCAGTCAAGCACCAAATGCCTGCCTAAACAGCCAGGTCTTACAGGACCTGCGGAATGTCATTAAGTCCCGTAGAGCTCGCGTTTCCGCTGGCAGCGAGTTCCATAAGATCAGCACGGCCACTGAAAACGCCCTCTGCCGCGTACTGGATAGCCTGCAAGTCTTCATACCAGGAACCTCTAACATGTTGGGACCCTCCGAACACAGTGATCTTCTGGGCACATATGGGGTAAGCCGCTTCCTCAAGTACACTGGCCCCAAACCATATAAGGCCTTGAAAGTTAAAACTAACACCTTGAAGGAGACCCGGAATTCAATTGGCAGCCAGTGCAGTTCGCGCAGAAGTGGTGTTACATGAGCCATTCTTGTGGCTGCGTTCTGCACCAGCTTGAGTTTCCGGATCACCGACAAAGGTAGGCCAATGTACAGCGCATTACAGTAATCGAGCCTCGAGATGACCGTGGCTTGGATCACAGTGGCCAGGTTGCAGCAGGAGAGGTAGGGAGTACCTTGAAGTTAAAACCAGTACCTTGAATTGGGCCCAGAAACAAATTGGCAACCAGTGGAGCTATCTCTATAGAGGGGTAGTATGTTTTCTGAGATCACCTCCTAAAAGCTTGGCCTCCATCCTCTGTACAAATTGAAGTTTCCAGACACTTTTCATGGGTTGACCCACATAGAGTGCATTACAATAGTCCAAATGGGACATAACCAGTGCATGTACTACAGTGGCCAGGTGAACCAGACAACTGAATAGATGAATCAAAGTACAATGGGTAGCATAGAGCTATATGGGCTAGTCCAGGCATGGGCAAACTTCAACCCTCCAGGTGTTTCGGACTTCAACTCCCAGAAATCACAGCACCTTACCAGCTGTTAGGAATTGTGAGGTTTTGAAGTCCAAAACATCTGGAGGACTGAAGTTTGCTCATGCCCTATATTTAACTTTTCATACTAACCAGCATTCATTTCACACTTTGTCAAAATGAGTTGTCAATGTATACTTCTTTTTGTGTAAAATCATTTCTAAGAAAGTTTGAATGTTCATTACTTGGAGAACATGGCGTGATATCATCACTACCGATTTTCTGGAAAGAATTAACATTTAATCCCCTCAACTATAGCAACCCAGTTCCCTTTCATGCCTGGGGGGCAGGGGGCGACACCGGGGGTCCCACTTGCATTAGGGCCAGCTGTGGCGGATGAGGACATGGAGGCAGGGGATGATGAGTTAGCTGGGCCTTCATCTCCCACAGAGAGCTTGGCCTGGGATGATGGCTGGCCTGATGGCTATGATAGCTGGGAAAGTCAGGCTGACACTGAAAGTGCTGACTCCGATAATCAGTATGAGAAACCATGAGGTTACGGGTCGCAGGAAAGGATCAGGGATGAGCCCATGGAAGCTGAAAGGGAGTTAGGCTCTCATGAAGATAGTGACCCAGGTGCTGGGAGGCAAGGACGGAGCTTTGATAGGAGACGGAGCATTGAGTCTAGCAGGAGGGAATGGCACTGAAGCCTAGAGCGCCAGAGGAGCGCTAGGTCCCGAAGCACAGATTGCGCCACAGCCTAGAGCGGCGAGGGTCTCACCAGGGGAATTAAGTATAGGATCCGTGGGAATGGATCCTCAGTTACTCGGCCACTTCTGATCTGAAGGGAGTGAAGCGAGTGAAGATCCACGGAGCCAGGATTGGGGCTCGTACCATGCCAAGAAGTTTCTTGGGCTTGCTTTCTTGAACTTTGTCTTGTTTGCCTTGCCACGGACCAAGTCTGTTTTTGATCCGCTTTGTTTTGCGGAGCCTTTGCCAAGATTTTGCCTTTGGATTTACCTAAGAACTCTTACCTTTTTATTGCAACTTTGATACTTTTATGGACAATTATCCTTTCCACCTGTTTCTTATTATTCAATAAATAGTTAGCTGATTACCGTTTCTGTGTGTGTGATTAAGGGGCCAGGCTGAGACCCTGCATCGTGACAGTTGGCCAAGTAGCTCCACGAACCCCTTTTTCACACCACGGGACGCGGAAGGCGCCGGCGGAGATGAGTCGGTGAGATGGCTCAGCTAACCGCCGCTCAGGTTCAGGAATTACAGCAGGAGGTAGTGGATCTGTGGGCCAGGGCAGGCCGACATCCCTCCCTGACTGTTCCGTGCCGGTTTGGCGGCAACCCAGCCCAGGTCAACGTGTTTATTGGACAATGCGAGATGTACATGGAACTTCGGGATGCAGAATTCGCCAGCGAAAGAGCCAAGGTGGGCTTTGTGTACACCCTGCTAGAAGGGACCGCAGCAGCCTGGGCCACGACCCAGCTGAGGGCCGCCTCACCCCAAGTGGCCACTGTGAGAGCGTTCTTAGATGCCATCAAGATGACTTGGGGAGACCCGGTGAATGCCGAGCTGGCGGAGAGGGAGCTGGACTGATTGTCTGTGAAAGACGTGTCCCTGTCCCAGTACATTTCCCGGTTCATATGAAGGGCTTGTCACCAGAGATGCAACAGGAGATCCTGAGAGGGGCCACCCGCCCTGCCGACCTGGAGGAGGTGATTACCCTAAGTATATGTGTAGAGGCCGGACTGCAGACCAGAAGGCGGTGGGATAAGGGATCCGGAGAGCAGCCGGTCGGTCGCAAGGAGACGGGGGCAAGCCGTCCCCTGTTCCGGCCCTTTGCGCCGGCTCCTCAGCCCTTGGACGAACCGGAGCCCATGCAGTTGGGGCATGTGAGGCCAAAGGCGGATGCCGCCGAGAAAGCACGGCGCCAGCGGCTGAATTTGTGCTGGTACTGTGGAGGCTCCGGGCATTTCTCCAAGGAATGTCCCCAGAAGCCGCATGGCAAGACCCCTCAGGCCTCTGCCGCCTTCGAGGAGCCCCAAGAGGCTGAAGAAGCTATCCAGATGGCGGGGGAAGGGGTCAGCCAAGTTTAAATGGGTTCGCTAACTCGGTCGCAGTCACCAACCTTCCCCCAGAACCCCAGACTGGACAGTTGTTCTTAGTGATGGTCGCCCTGTGGTCGCAGGAGAAGGGGCCGATGATGGTGCACGCCATGGTTGACTCAGGGGCCACCAACAACTTCATTGATGCAGATTATGCTTAGTCTGCCGGATTACAGTTTCATGATCTAAAAGAGCCCAAGGGCGTACAAACCATCGACGGAAGGCAGCTAAAAGCCGGGGCAGTGAAACACTACACTGCTCCTACCAAGATGTGGACAAGTTCCCACAAAGAGGACATTTCTTTCCTGGTGACTAAGTTGTCAGACTTTCCAGTAATCTTGGGAATCGTGTGGCTGACGCTACACGACCCGCAGATCTCCTGGGCCAGAAGGCAGTTGCAGTTTTCTTCTGAACACTGCCAGGGACATTGCATGACGGCTCGGGCTTGCCAGGCCCAGGAGGTGGAACAAGCAGCTACCCTGCCCAAAAAGTATGCTGCTTTTTGGGACGTTTTCAGCGAGAAGGAGGCCAAATGCCTGCTCCCCACCGGCCCTATGATTGCGCCATTGAGTTAGAGCCCGGAGCACCCATTCCCCGCGGAAGACTCTACCCTCTCTCGGAACCAGAGCAAAAGGCTCTCCGGGAATTTTTGGATGAGAATCTGCGAAAGGGATGCATCCGGCCATCCCAGTCCCGGCCGGGCGCCAATCCTGTTTGTCAAGAAGAATCCGGGAGCTGCGGCTGTGTAATGACTATCGGGAGCTCAATAAGATCACGATCCGGAAGCGATATCCCTTGCCATTGATCCCAGAGCTGTTGGAGCGGATGAGGGGAGCTAAAGCCTTCACCAAATTGGACCTGAGGGGTGCTTACAATCTGGTGCGTATTCTTCAGGGCGACGAATGGAAGACCGCTTTCCAAACCAAATGGGGAAGTTTTGAATACAGAGTAATGGGATTAGGCTTGTGCAATGCCCCCGCCTGCTTCCAACAGTTCATGAATGATATCTTTTGAGATCTGTTAGAGCGTTATCTGGCAGTGTATTTGGATGACCTGTTGATCTTCTCGCCTGACCAGGCGACCCACGACTGCCATGTGAAGGAGGTGCTACAGCGGCTGAGAGACCACGGTCTCTATGCCAAGTTGGAGAAATGCGCATTTGATCTACGCGAGGTGGACTTCCTGGGCTACCGCATCTCTCCAACAGGCATCGCCATGGATGACACTAAGGTTCAAGCGGTGGTGGACTGGAAAGCTCCTGCCAGCAAAAAAGACATTCAGAGATTCCTGGGCTTTGCCAACTACTACAGGAAGTTCATCCCGGACTTTGCCAAGTGGGCCGACCCCATCACGC
Source organism: Anolis apletophallus (assembly GCA_030556195.1). Classification (NCBI taxonomy): domain Eukaryota; kingdom Metazoa; phylum Chordata; class Lepidosauria; order Squamata; family Anolidae; genus Anolis; species Anolis apletophallus. Next base: position 70,415,885 of record JARBWK010000007.1, on the reverse strand, counting down.
AGTGTTTGCGAGGAAAGGTGCCGTTCCGGTGGACATCGGAGGCGGATGCGGGGTTCCGGAAGTTGAAGCAGCTGTTCACCACGCAGCCGCTTCTGCAGCACCCTAACCCCGCGCTCCTTTCATTGTGCAAGCAGATGCATCGGATGTAGCAGTGGGAGCGATCCTGCTACAGCCGCAGGGGACAGACTTATTGCCCTGTACGTACTATTCCCGGCAACTGACGGCGCCAGAAAGGAACTATACCATTTGGGAGAAGGAGCTCCTAGCCATTGAGGTAGCTTTTGAAGTTTGGCGACATCTACTTGAAGGGGCCCAATTTCCGGTGGAAGTTCACACAGACCACTGGAACTTGGAGCACTTGAAGACTCAGCGCAAATTGAACCAGAGACAGCAGAGATGGTCTCTGTTCTTTGAGAGATTCAATTTCCGCATTCACTATGTGACCCCCAAGCAGACCAAACAAGCTGATGCACTGTCTCGGAAGCCAGAGTATGTCAGAGGAGGGGAAGGGCTCTCTGAGACACGGTTGCTGAAAGCGGAGAACTTTGCCGCCACTGGCAAAGCCACTGCACCACCCCCGGTGGTCAACCCGGACCCGGGGGACAAGAGAACTCTGAGTGACTGGATTCAAACTCAACAGAAGGGAGACCCTTGGATTCAAGAGCAGCTAACCAAGGGGGTACAATTCCCTTTCCAAGTAAAGAACGGCTTGTTGTACCGCCGTGACTGTGTATATGTTTCCCCCGGGCCTGAGAGAGAGGACATTCTCAAACTTTGCCATGATAGCCGGGCCGCGGGACACTTTGGGCTGTTCAAAACACTACAGTTGGTGCTTCGAGACTTCTGGTGGCCTAAAGTGCGGAAGGACATTGAGGCTTTTGTCAACACTTGCCCCCGTCTGCCAGAGGGCCAAGAAGCAAGGGGGCAAGCCGGCCAGTTTGCTCCAACCGCTCCCAACCCCATCCGCACCATGGAAGATGATCTCAGCCGATTTCATCACTGACTTGCCAAAGTCCAAGGGGTTCACCACGATCTTGGTCGTAGTGGACTGTCTCACCAAGATGAGTCACTTCATCCCATGTGTAGGGGTGCCTACTGCCAAAGAGACTGCTGATATGTTTGTGCAACATGTGTTTCGGTTGCATGGGCTTCCACAGAGTTTGGTGACGGATCGGGGCAGCCAATTCACTTCCCAGTTCTGGTGGGCTGTTCAGAAGCTGCTGGGAATTGAGGCACGGATGTCTACGGCTCATCACCCCCAGACCGACGGGCAGACCGAAAGGGTTAATGCCACGTTGGAACAGTATCTGCGGTGCTATGTGAACTATCAGCAAAACAATCGGGCGTCATTGTTGTCTTTGGCGGAGTTTGCTTACAACAATGCGACGCAAGAATCCATCAAGAAGACTCCTTTCTTTGCAAACTATGGACATCACCCTAGGTTCTACCCTCCTGTAGACCAATCCGGAGATGTGCAAGCGGCAGAAGATTGGCTACAGGTGCTCACTGCAATGCAAGAGATGCTGCGCACTCAACTGGACCAGGCCAAAGCGGATTACAAGTGGATGGCAGATCGGCGACGCCAAGAGGGTCCTGAGATCCAAGTGGGAGACAAAGTTTGGCTGTCTACCAATAATTTGCCTACGCAGAGACCTTGTCGCAAACTTGATGCGAGATTTTGGGACCCTACAAGGTGTTGGAGAGTGTGGGGCCTGTTGCCTTCAAACTACAGCTTCTGGCGGACATGAAGATCCAGCAAAAATAGTATGGCTTACAGTGCAAACCTATTAATATAAAGTCGTATGCAACCCTCTATTCTCCTTAGTGTATAAGTCTTATAGTAGAATAATTTTAGATAGCAAGGTAATACCAATCAACTCTCCACACAGCTTCTTTGACACTATTCTGTGTATTCATTCCTTTACTGTGTTCTATTCCATATAATCAATTCATTGGTTAGATAACAAAACAAATATACAGTTCATTTCATGTTGCATTGGTTTGGATACAAATCAAATACATAACATTTGCTATCATTACATATATAGTTTCGTGTCATGTGAATGCAAATCATAAGGTACAATTCATTCCTTATTTTGAGTTCCACACAAAAACATAGCATGTGCTATCATTACATATATATTCATACTGTGTAAATACAAATCATAAGGTACAATTCTGTACACTCAAATGATAAAGACACCCCAGTACAAGTCATATAAATGTTAATGTCATTCAGAGATCAATCTTGTGTGGGATTGCCTTGTAATATTTAAGTGTTGGGGTGGACCCTGTGTAATGTAGCCAATACAGTAACCCAACTTGGTCCGTTGGTTTTGTGTTACGTGTGGCGTTGCTAGTCACAGCTCAGTTGATGTGTTGGAATATATTCTTAAGCAGGCTCCTCTTCGCTGTGGGCAGGGGCTCTACTTGAGGTTCGGGTGTATGCCCGTGCTTCGGCGTCTGTCTCTTCCAGGCAAGTCAGCCTGGCCGGGAGCCTTCCTGAACTGACTGTGATTTTTAAAAGCGCGACTTGGCGGGAACCAAGATAGCGTCCGCTTTGGGGGGCGTGTGTGATTTAAGTCCCCCACTTGGGGTTAAGAAACCGGGTAAGGGAACGAGGCCCCAATCCCAACCTGTATCGGGGTGCTGGCTGCGGGTCCGGGTTCTTTCCCCTCCCGTCTTTCGCACAATCGGCTAAGCTGCGTCGGAGCGATGATGCAAGGCTCTCTTAAAGGCACAAGCCTCAATACAAGTCTGCGAGTGCAGCAAGCGGCTGTGTCCGCGTTGAGGGTCGCGTTCCGCTTGGGCTGGGCAGTATGCTATTCCCTCTTGATGGGGGGATCAATGCCTACGGCGGGGTTTCTGTGGGCACCCGTGGGGGCCATGCCACGCGCGTCTCCAGCCGCTTCTTCAGGGCAATTATGATAAGGCCGCAGACGTGTGCAGCGGTGAGTTCCAGATATGCTTCCTTTTCTCTGGGCTCTAAAGGGGATGCATACAAAACTGTAAGGGCATAGACCATGGCATACATGTGGATAGGGTCTCCCAGTTGGGGTACATACCTTTCCTGGTGCAGTGTTAGTCTTTAATGCAGTAAATCCCCAGGGGCTGGAATCAGGAAGGCTCCCGGCCAGGCTGACTTGCCCGGAAGAGACAGACGCCGAAGCACGGGCATACACCCGAACCTCAAGTAGAGCCCCTGCCCACAGCGAAGAGGAGCCTGCTTAAGAATATATTCCAACACATCAACTGAACTGTGACTAGCAACGCCACACGTAACACAAAACCAACGGACCAAGTTGGGTTACTGTATTGGCTACATTACACAGGGTCCACCCCAACACTTAAATATTACAAGGCAATCCCACACAAGATTGATCTCTGAATGACATTAACATTTATATGACCTGTACTGGGGTGTCTTTATCATTTGAGTGTACAGAATTGTACCTTATGATTTGTATTTACACATTATGAATATATATGTAATGATAGCACATGCTATGTTTTTGTGTGGAACTCAAAATAAGGAATGAATTGTACCTTATGATTTGCATTCACATGACATGAAACTATATGTAATGATAGCAAATGTTATGTATTTGATTTGTATCCAAACCAATGCAACATGAAATGAACTGTATATTTGTTTTGTTATCTAACCAATGAATTGATTATATGGAATAGAACACAGTAAAAGGAATGAATACACAGAATAGTGTCAAAGAAGCTGTGTGAGAGTTGATTGGTATTACCTTGCTATTTAAAATTATTCTACTATAAGACTTATACACTAAGGAGAATAGAGGGTTGCATACGACTTTATATTAATAGGACATGAAGATCCACCCAGCCTTTCATCGTTCCCTGATGGACCGGCGAAGGGGGTGCGGCCTGATGTGACGCAGCCGCCACCCCCTCCTGTGATGCAAGACGGGGAGGAGGAGTTTGAGGTACAGGACATCCTGGATGCACGCATCAGATACCGGAAGCTGGAGTATCTGATTGACTGGAAGGGTTTTGGACCGGAAGAGCGTTCTTGGACACCGGCACGGGACGTCCACGCCCCGGATACTGTTGCCCGTTTCCACCGCAAGTATTCTGACAAGCCCAAGCCTCAAGGGAGGCCTCGGAGGGGCCCTGAGGGGGGGGGGATAGTGTAGCAACCCAGTTCCCTTTCGTGCCTGGGGGTCAGGGGGTGGCACTGGGGGTCCCACTTGCATTAGGACCAGCTGTGGCGGATGAGGACATGGAGGCAGGGGATGATGAATTAGCTGGGCCTTCATCTCCCACAGAGAGCTTGGCCTGGGATGATGGCTGGCCTGATGGCTATGATAGCTGGGAAAGTCAGGCTGACACTGAAAGTGCTGACTCCGATAATCAGTGTGAGAAACCATGTGGTTACGGGTCGCAGGAAAGGATCAGGGATGAGCCCATGGAAGCTGAAAGGGAGTTAGGCTCTCATGAAGATAGTGACCCAGGTGCTGGGAGGCAAGGATGGAGCTTTGATAGGAGACGGAGCATTGAGTCTAGCAGGAGGGAATGGCACTGAAGCCTAGAGCGCCAGAGGAGCACTAGGTCCCGAAGCACAGATTGGTGCCGCAGCCTAGAGCGGTGAGGGTCTCACCAGGGGAATTAAGTATAGGATCAGTGGGAACGGATCCTCAGTTACTCGGCCACTTCTGATCTGAAGGGAGTGAAGCGAGTGAAGATCCACGGAGCCAGGATTGAGGCTTGTACCATGCCAAGAAGTTTCTTGGGCTTGCTTTCTTGAACTTTGCCTTGTTTGCCTTGCCACGGACCAAGTCTGTTTTTGATCTGCTTTGTTTTGCGGAGCCTTTGCCAAGCTTTTGCCTTTGGATTTACCTAAGAACTCTTACCTTTTTATTGCAACTTTGATAGTTTTATGGACAATTATCCTTTCCACCTGTTTCTTATTATTCAATAAATAGTTAGCTGATTACCGTCTCTGTGTGTGTGATTAAGGGGCCGGGCCGAGACCCTGCATCGTGACATCAACAGACACATTAATTCAATATATTGTATACTCCCCACAACTAAGGCTAATCCTACTGATTGAAAACAAAGGATTATTTATTTCCTTAGATATGTACAGCAAGAAAATCCATTAGCTAACAATAAAGAGAAGTCTAGTAGACAATAAAAAACACGTTCCCCCATGCTGGGAGTCATAAATAATTCTGGCAAAGACACTTGGAGCATTGCCAATAAGTGGGTTATATGCATGATTGAGCTCTAAATATGACCTCTTCACCAAGTTATTAGAAATGTGTATTGGTGAAATCCAGAAAGATAATACAGTAATTATAAAACTGCTTCACATGGATTTAATAAACGTATTATAAATATGAATTAAAATTAATTTGGATAAAAAGAACATTGCCTGTGCTTAGGTATTTCTTTCAAATTAGTTTTTTCATCCAGGTTTATTTAGCTACATACACCCCGGATATTTTAAGGGCAGGCAACTGTGACTTTTGGCAGCTGGCAAATTGAAACTGCATTGCCAAATTTTGTGAAGGGGCTAGGAAGTCGTGGCCAACATTGTAATTGACAGATCATTGTCCCAGCACTCTATATTGTTCTTAGCTCTCATATATTAGGCTTTCGAGTCCTAATACACAGGTTAAACTGTATTTTTATTGTAACTGTTTTTATCGCTTTTATTGTATTGCTTTGTTCTGAGTGTAAACTGCCCCGAGCCAATTGGGAGTGGTGGTTGATACATCTAATAAATAAATAAATAAATATCTATATCTATATCATACATATCTATCTATCTGAGTTCTCATTTCCATTATGTTCTCTAATCACTTTACACAAAGGGATGGACTATCAAAGTCAAATGCTAAGCTCTCCTTGCACCGTGGCAGGAACTGTCATACCATGTTAAAGTGTACAACTAGCTTTCAGGAGAAAGGTACACTGGGGGGGGTTATGATTTGTAGTCCCTCTCCAATATTTCAAACTATATTTTCAGCTAGATTTTAAAATCTTCTGGCCACAGTAGATATGAAGCAAAATGGGCTGGCATTATTCTATTCAATTGTTCTATGAGAGCAAACCTGAAATCATCTTTCATTGGCAGCAACTGCCTACTAGATTTAGTAGGACTTAAAACAGGGTTAATAGAGGTAGAGCCAATTACTTCTGATTTGTTATCCAGTCATTTTTCTCATTCATTTGCTCACATAAATATTTATATTCTCTTATGTGTCTGGAGATCTTGGGTGGTGTACAACCAGGTAGCAGGAACACTTTAAAACAACGTAGACAGCAAGAAAGATTTTAGAAGGTTAACAATATATTAAACATTCAAAGACATTAAAGTAGACCGATTAAAGGCAGTTAAAATATCATATATACTTGACTATTAGCTGACCCGAATATAAGCTGAGGCACCTAATTTTACCACAAAAAACTGGGAAAACGTGTCACCTCAAGTCTTTGCTGAGGGTGGGAAATGCAGCAGCTACTAGTAAATTTCAAAAATAAAAATAGATACCAGTAAAATTACATGAATTGAGGCATCAGTGGTTAAATGTTTTTGAATATTTACATAAAACTGTAATTTAAGTTAAGACTATCCAACTCTGATTAAACCATTATTCTAACCTTCTTCAATGTAAATATGCTTATGTATCCTTCTAAGTAAAACCAGTTATGCCCCAACGACTTTGGGAACCACCATGGTGCTGAAATGATGGGGATGTTATTGCCAATTTGGTCCTCTAAGGTCGGGCATACCATAATTGGAGTGCAATAATAGAGGAGGCCCTCTCCTACATCCAATAGTAGTGCATTGCTTTGACTCATAGGGCACAGAAGAATATCATTCTTCATAGATTAGGCAAGGATAGTTAGGAAAAAGTTCTGCTTCAAGTACAAAATGTCAGTTTTAGATGCAGCAGTTTGAATTCAGATTAGAACTTTATTAACTTGTTTACAATTAGTGTTATAGGATTTCTACCTGGTATTTTGATCAGCAGTCCAGTTGTTGCATTTTGCACTGGTTGCAGCTTTTGAGTAATCTTCTAGGGTAGTATTACGTACAATATATGGCAATAACTGAATCAATTCAGGATTTACTGTGCTAAATTATTCCTGTGCAGAACGTTTATAGGTAAAAGGAGTCCAAGCTACAGAATCCACCTAAGTTTCTAATGATCAGGTTCTCTTAGGGGAAGTCCTGCTCCATTCAGGGTAGTCTTTAAATTCTTGGATCTGTAAACCACAAATACAGAGGGCCTCAGAATTCAGTTTCAATGTATCGGCCTTCAGCAGGTCCATTATAGTATCCAGCACCTGCACAGCCTTGGCTAACTCCAACAACAATAAGACACAAAACTGAGAGTTATCAACATACTGATGAGGCCTCATCCCAAGCCTCCTTATAATGTCCCATAGTAACTTTGTATAGATATTGAACAGAATGGGAGACAAGATGGAACCCCATGGCACTCCACAGTTCAATGACCAAAGATCTAAACAGGAGTCTCTTGGTGCTACTCCCTGGAACCAGCTTCACAGATAGGAGATAAACCATTGTAACACAGTGTCTCCAACTCACGTCTAACAGAATTAGATGTTTTCTGGACATGGAATTATATGCTACCACTTTGTCAGAAAGAGAAAATGGAAATTCTGGATAAGGCAGAAGAGATGTTTTATTTAAAATTTAAAAAATGAGTTTGTTTTATTTACTAGAATACAATACACATTTATCCTGACTGCTGTTCTTTGTCCTACTAAAAATAGAAAATATACCAAAGATGAAGCAGAAACAATGTGTGTAGAACATAGAAGACACCTGACAGAGACATTATTATTATAATAAGCAAGGGTTTGGGTCAGGTGTTATCACCACTCTAAATATTCATGGGCAGCTAGATCTGAATATCTAAAATCTTCACATAAAATGATGTTTCTATTGATATTGCTACAATTGATGTTGATGATGATAATTCACACATCTACCCAAAAACATTGTGTGGGTTTTTTTGGAAAGCAAAAGTTGCAATTTCTGGACACTCAAAATGCACATTGCTACAGAAATTATAATCTTTTTTTATTTTTACCATCACGGTGAATTATATAAGTGGTTTACTTGTTTATTGTCAAATTTATAGTTCCTTATCATTAGGCTTACAATGTAAAAAGACACAACATGCAAAGAAAAGAAAACAGCATTGAGGGAGGGGATGAAGTTCATCCAACGCTGGCTGCTGTTGTCTCCCTCCAAAGATGACCAATACAACCATAAGGGAAGCTATTACTGTGTTGCAATAATTGAAAGTGACACAGTTAACTTGGTGAATGAATAGGTTAATGAATATCACATTGGAAAACACCATTCTATGGTAAATAGTAGGCATGGTTTAGAATCCTAAAATGGCGATTCTTATATCAAATGGGGGGGGGGGATTTTTTTTGATTAGTATATCAAAGACTTACAAAAATTTCCCAAAAATTTCGGAAATGTAACTTAGGTACTAACGAAATTCGTTAGTAATTCGTATGCCAGAGCATGCGCATTTCAGATGGTTTTGGCCTACAACTCCCAGAAATCCTAACAGCTGGTAAATTGGCTGGGATTTCTGGGAGTTGTAGGCCAAAACTTGAATAAACCACACTGAATTCTAGATGGGACTCTCCAAATAGGAAGGAGGGAGGGAAGGAGGAAGGAGGGAGGGAGGGGGTATTCTATTCTTGGAAGCAGCAAATGAAATGGAGGAGTAGCCCTCGCTCCTCGCTGCCTCTCTCTCACCCCGATCCTGAGGGAGCGAGGGCCCAAGTTTGCCCAGGCTGAGAGGAAAAGGAAGAGGCCTGAGGCTGTGAGGAATGGTGGGAGTTGAAGTCCAAAACACGTACCTGGAGGGCTGAAGCTGGCCCCTGCGATGTGGCATGGCAGAGCAACGGGAAAGAGAAGCATCTGAGAGAGTGCAGGGAGAGAGAGGAGGAGAAGCGCGCAGGTGTGTGTGTGTGTGTGAAGCAGGCCCCTGCGATGGGGCATGGCAGCAGAGCAACGGGGAAGAGAAGGAGGGGGAAAGCCTGGAGAGAGAGGAGGAGAAGCGGTGCGCAGGTGAAGCAGGCCCCTGCGAAGGGGCATGGCAGCAGAGCAACGGGGAAGAGAAGGAGGGGGAAGCCGGGAGAGAGAGGGGAGGAGCGCGCGTGCGCGCGTGTGTGTGTGAAGCTGGCCCCTGCGATGGGGCATGGCAGCAGAGCCACGGGGAAGAGAACGTGGGGGGGGGAAGCCTGGAGGACTACACTTTCCAGAATGCATTACCTAGCAGCAGCGTCACTTCCAGTTCCTCATAGAAATGCGGGAAAAAGAAGAAGCTGAATGAAGGCGGGAAGGAAATGAGGGGGAGAAGACAGGGAGAAGTGAGTAGTACAATAATTAATTAATTAATACTTAAGAATTTCTTACGATCATAACGCAAATTGTTGGCCTCAAGGACCGTAAAGGAAGTCTACTTCCGGGATCGCGCAGCGATACGTAAAACCTCAAAAGTCCCATTACATACGAATCTCTTACGAATCCTTTTAATTTCCGTTTCATTTTTCTCATGCCTAGTAAATAGTGATGGGGAGTAAAAACCTTGCCATAATTCATAATTTCTTCAAAAGAGATACAAATCAATATATATATTCAGGCTGCATCTACATTGCTATATAATATAGTTCCAGAATGCAAATTAAATTCATTGAACTGGATTATATGGCAATGTAGACTCATATAATCCAGTTCAATGAATTTAATCTGCACTGAAACTGCATTATCTCAGAGTGTAGATCCAGCCTCAGAGAAAAGGTCGCTATTTGGGGCACCATGACTGCATAATAAATAGTTGTGCCAGTGATTGCATTTTTTCTCTAAAACTTATATAATTTCTCAGTAACAGGGGGTCCTCCATTGGTTTACTGAATTGTTTTTCAAAGTGTTATTTATTTATTTATGTTTCAATAGTTGTACAAGTTTAATTTCATTATAATATTTACCTTTGGCATATTTTAATTGTATTGCTTCTAAGTGTGCGCCATTTTGGGTCTCAACCTTAAAGGAAATAATGGGAGGAAATAATGGAAGGGGAGAAGGTGGTCCCAAAATAACCAATCATTTTTCAAGAGCACATTCAGTACCCTTCAAACTTTTTCTTTAAATAGCACTCTCTTTCCTTGAATTGGTGGGTTTGGGAGTTCACAGACTGTTGGATGTATAATCATGCAATCTAGTATAATTGTTCTGATGTTTATGCTATGCTAAAAGTTTATAAGATCTTTGCCAAGGAGTGTTCAAATTATCTTTCTTTTTCTGCAGATATATGTCACAAAGACACATCATGTGTCACATGATCTTATTTTTCATAGCACAGTGTATCTTCTGCTGACTGGCTACTATCACAAGCATGTTGTTTACAACCATCATTATCAAAGCGTGAATGATGCTGACAGAATATGGATACTTAATCATGCAGACTGGGTGTGGATATAAGATATAACTCACAATCTCAACATGAAATATGAAAATCCTGAAGTTCAGTGAAATGAAGTCAGGGTTCATTATGCATTTGAGAATTACAAGCCTACTCTATTTGACTTACAAGCAAACTAATTTAGAATTTTGACAGCATGTCTAATTGTGAATGTAACAATAACTCACTGAAAAGTGGGGAAGAAATGGTGACTGTCAAAATAAAGCACATATATTGTAGCATAAGAGTCAAGAAGTGATCTAAAAGTGACCTGATCACTTTGGAACTTGGGTTCATGCACATGAAAAGTGGCTATATTCACTTGAGTAGGAGTAGGAAGGGTTTAATAAGATTTTCTAACTCATTAAGGTCAATGTGTACAAGTGTTTGAACATCTCTTTATTCAGGGATGTTCAGCTGAGTTATTGTGGCATTCTGATGGAGTACCAACACATGCATTGCTTTCTATGAGTTTCTCTGCCTGATCTGGAATTTCTGGACCAATATTGGAAAAACCATGATGTTGGGGATTTTACTTCAGTTTGCCCTCATGAGAAAAGCTAACAAATTGACAATGATAGTGCCCATTAATTTGATAGCCTAAGTAGTATAGTGGTGATCTTGAATATCAAAGCCAAGTGATGTGTCTTGGTATCAAAGCCTAGTAATGCAGCTTGTAATTTGAGTGGTTTATACTTTAGCACTTTGAGGAGTGGCTCATGATGGAACAAATGCCTCAATTCAGTCCCATATTCTGTATACGCACAATCTATTTTTTAATAAATAAATAAATAGTTGAGTTCCGATTTCCCTACCACTTGGTTTTACCTTCCAGATTGGCAGCAAAAGTCTGGTTCATTTTTATATTGCACACCCATACCTCCAAATCTTCCAGTGTATCCAACTCCCAATTAACTTTCATTGTCCAATTCATGCTCAAACAGCCTAAGAAAAAATATTGAATCTCTCAAAATTCATCTTAAACAATATTTCAGTTGGCCTTCTAAAAGGAGGTGGAACTTTTTTTTATGAAACAAATGATATTGACTGAATTAAAGTTCTGATTAAGCTTAAGAAGTTTTAAATGGATCATTATTAGAAGCCTGCTATTTTCAATGGGCAATTTAGTAAGCAAACATCCTTGATTTAATGTCAAAACATTTGGCTTGGTGGGTATCTTCAAATGTCACTGGAAAATCAAGCTCGCTAAACATTCACAGCTGATAGCTTGGTATTTTAGCACATTCTTATCAGTCAAAACACCCTTGACTTCTGTTTGTGCATTCTGCTGAACTGCGTCTGTGTGTCTGTTTAAGGTTTCTGAAGAGTACTTTTAAATGAATTCATGAAAACTGCTTCTGAGATTGCCACAAAACCTTGAGTTGTTTTACATGTAAGGTCAATTGTGAAGAAAAACTTGTGCATTCAAAATCTATCTATGTATTTGTGCTTTTCATGCACTGTGCTTGTGTATGGCAAGCATAACACCTTCAAGGTGTTAGTTTTAACTTTCAAGGCCTTATATGGTTTGGGGCCAGTGTACCTGAGGGAGCGGCTTACCCCTTATGTGCCCAGGAGATCACTGCGCTCAGAGGGGCTCAATCTATTGGATGTGCTGGGCATTAAGGTCTATAGACTTGCTAGCACGCAGCAGAGGCGTTTGCCGTAGCTGCGCCAACCCTGTGGAACATCCTCCCCGAAGAGCTGCGAGCCATCCGGGACTTAATGCCGTTCCGTAGAGCCGTAAAGACCTGGCTATTCAGACAGGCATTTGGTCCATAACCAATGTTATCAGCATCCTGTTGTGTCGCTGTCAGCATATTCCTACTGCCATTGCAGTTCTGCTGGAATTTGATTTTAACTGGGGGTTTTATCTGGTTTTATTGCATTTTATGTGGTCATCTGTTTTTAACTCTGTAAACCGCTCTGGGCTCCAGAGAGAGCGGTATATTAAGTCAAACGAATAAATAAATAAAATAAATAAATCACAAAAATAAAACATGCTATTCTGTTATTTGGTCCTTCCTTTTGGGATATAGCCATAGTTCCATAGAGATGCCAAGATGTAAGCCTTTTTCATCTTTATAAACATGGCTATTCTGTAGCAGATCAGAGGATATGTACCTTGCACATATATTCTTTCCCTTTTAGCCTTCCCAAAATCTTCAAAAGGCCACAGACTTGCTCAATCTTCCTTCTAAAAAAATGAGTATGAAAAATTTCCCATGAAAAGCTCCAGTTTACTAACTGGAGCAGCATTATATTTAAAAATAACCCTCAATCCCTGTTATGCCAAAAACTTCCTTAGCTTTCCCAAGATTGAAACCAAGCCTAAAAATGTGAAGTGTAAATAAGAAATGACTTGACAACCTTCTTGTCATGGTCTGTAGAACAGGGGGATGAGTTTGCCAACTTTTCAAGGTTTTGTACTCAGTGATCACAGGGGTCTGGAGGAAATGGAAAGATTGTAGGGCTATTCAGTTGCAGCCACCTGGGCAGAAATCTGAGGATTCTGGTAAATAAAAACCAGTTCTCCAAAGAAAAAGAAAAAAAAGAAAAGAGAGGGAAAATGTTCTCTTCACAAAAAAAGAATCAACTGAAATAATACTAGCCCAAAATTATTAGAAACAGCTCTAAAGTCAGATAATTTTGCTGTTGCATTTATTTGTTATTTAAACTGATTAACTGGACTAGCAAAATTCTACACCTCTGATTAAAATTGATTAAACTCTTTTCAGATTTAAATGAGTAGGAACAGGAGATGTAGCATCTTTTTAAAAAAGTTGGCCTCCTCTGACCTGTTTTTACTTAATCCTGATAGAAATATCACCCAGCTGATCTACTACCACTGGCAAAATGGGTCTGATTCTCCCCCTGCAGCTAATGTCCAATGAAATTTGTTTGCGGGAGAGATGTGATGGTGACAGCACAACCATGACTGAGTAGATATCATGAATGGAATACCTACATTTAATCATTTATAACTGTTTCATATTCACAAGTACTACTTAATCAGGATTGTGACATTGTAACTGCAATAATAATTCCACTCCTTCCAAAATTTCCTATTTTATCAGGCATCAATTGCCAGTTTGGAATGTAGAGATTTAAAAACTTAGAAAACGCAATTTGTTAAGTATACTTAATTAAGTAGTTGACACAATATTATGGTTCAAATTTTAATGTAGTCTTTCTGTGCTTGGATAAGCCAAAAAAGTGGCCCCATTTTTTTTAAAGAAACACAGAAGTGGACAACTAACTATACAGTTGAATTTATGCAACAGCTCCCTTATTCCCTCATTCTTGACTATCTTGGACAAGATAGATGAGAGTTGTAGGATAAAAACCTCTGAAGTGCTAGACTTGTTGGTTCTGTTGGTAATATTTTTTGATTGCTAGCTTTCCAAAAGCCTTAAAACAGAAGGCACTATGTTATTTTTAGATCTTCTTGGACAAAGGTTGAATCATATATGTCAGCTCAGAAATTATTCTTAAATTTTATGAGATGTCATTTGGTAAATGTGTAGATGATTGCTCCCTAAAACAGCTGAAAGTTATTATTTGATTATTTTTATTTCATTTTTACTTTTACAAAAAGTCGTTTCAATGTTTTTTTTTAAAAAAAACATTCCCCTTCTGTCCACAAATATATTGCTTTTTTTTGGTACAAATGTGAAAACATATAGTTTTAAACACTTTAAAACAAATAGGATGGCCTCACATATTTTCAATGGTGAGAAAAATTAAGGATATTAATTATAAAGTATTCCCATTGCTTGCATAGAACCAATATACAAGAAGTGTATATTTTTCTTCATGAACGTATCTTCACTCTCCTCAATTGTTAGTCTTGCACAAGAGAAGAATTGCAATTTGAAGGTTTTCAAAGGTCTGGAATTGAAAGAATTAGTCAATTTAGTGAAGGAGGTAGAGAAGGAAGACAATTAGCACCAGCATCAACAGCAAGGATGATCAGTGATGATAGCCTCATTACAAACCATGAATTTTGAAAAATGCACAGGAAGTATTTTTTAGGCTTGGTTGATCAAAAAATGGTACATCCGAAACTCGTTTAGGATTTACCATTTTTTGATCATGTAGGGGACACTGATGGTTCAATTCTAAAGTCACTTCTGATTTTTCTTTTTTAAAAAATTCAAAACTTTCCAAAACTTCTGAATTGCTTTGTTAATGGCAGACACGCATGGACATTAGGAAAAAACAGCACTGGCACTGGGGACACTTCAGGGGATTCTCCCTCCCTAATTTTTAGACCAATACTGATGAAACTTGCTACAGTATTAGACCACATAGACCTCAGTTAGTTGACCAAATTGCATAACCTTTGACTTATTTATGGATTTCTGATGAATTTTCAAAGTTTTTATAAAAAACATTGTTTAATAATAAGGAAAATCCGTTCCTGGTTTGAAAGTGTTATTTCCTGTTTCATTAGGTGGTCTTTACGTTGAAAATAATTGTTCTACTCTAGAAACTTTGTTTGTGTGGCCCAGATCATGTTAAATTGGTGAACATAAATCATAGTACAGACCCCATCAAGGGACATCTAGACTGACCCCTTCATCTAGTCAGAAAGGCACCATTCAAACTCCCCTGATATCCATTTGCTTCCTCTACTGAGTTGGAGGGAACCCTCAAAACACATCCATCCATTTATTCCTAATTGCAGATGCAATCAATCATTTTATTTTATCATTAAAGGGCTGCCTGGCTGTGGCTGGCTACCCCCAGTGCCTTGTTCATGGCAATCAGGCCAAAGTGAAATGATTGGTTTTTAAGCAGTTTATGTTCTCTTGGCTTTGCAAAAGTTGCTTATTGCTTTTCTGCTTTCTTTAGGCATCTTTGTAGATTCAATCAGTTTATTTTATATTTAGACAAAGACTGCTACAGACAGCTAAAGGGTTCCTTCAGTCATTTTGGCTAATGAGCAGCAGAGCAGTGTGGGAAATGTAGTTTAACAGCAGGGCCTTTTGCAATCTCTACCATTGGGGCCCTGGCCTTCACAAACTACAACAATGGCTGTGTTTAGCCATGCCTATCTCATCCCACCCTTGCATCAGCGGGAGAGGGAAAGCATGGGATTTAAAAACTTTTTAGGCTTTACCAAAGTTACTTAATAGTTGTGAAAATTAAAATAAACTTGGGAGACATTTGAACATTATGGAATATTTCCAGAAAAAGGTAAGTGGTTCAAATTTGGATCCCCCCCCCCAACTCACACACATCTTTCCTGCATGGTTCAAAACTGCTTCAAAAGTTAAAAAAATCAGGAGTTTTTTTGTGACTTTCAGGCTCTTTCAAATGAACCTATCCAACCCTAGTAGTTTTTGTCTCGACCCCCCTCCCAAACAAACAAAAAACAGCAACAAGATATGTGCGTGTCCTAGCAGTTGTTCGTTTCTAAGAGTGTCTGCTGAAATCTGTAGGGTCATTGAATACCTAACAAGCCCCAAATTTGTATGATAGTGGAAATGGTCACAAGCACTTCTTATAACATTCCATTATACTGATCAAACCTCCAAGCTGGGAAAATTTTCTGACCATGTATAACTATCATACATGTTCAATATACCTGAAAGATGGGGGGAAAGAACCAAATGTTACAATGAACATGCTGTACCACATTAAATACCTGAACCTGCTATGGCAAAATAGTTTTCTTGATACAACAAGGAGAAGTTTCAACAGCTTTTTTGAAAGGCATTTTGAAACATTTTAACTTGTTAATGCT
The DNA here is from genome assembly GCA_030556195.1 of Anolis apletophallus. Taxonomy (NCBI): domain Eukaryota; kingdom Metazoa; phylum Chordata; class Lepidosauria; order Squamata; family Anolidae; genus Anolis; species Anolis apletophallus. The sequence continues at coordinate 70,399,634 of JARBWK010000007.1, read as the reverse complement.
ATTTTTTCATCAGTCTTAAAAATGTTCCCCCTCCCACACAACAAGCATAACAGAAAGTAATGGAAAAGTATCAAGCAGTATAACATGTAAGTTAACAAGTTATTGTCATAATTGGAATCAGTTACACTAACTGCCTACATTGTGAACACTGTAAGATATAATAGAGCAAAGTAGATGTCTATCTTTGGGAGTATATGCCATTAGTTTCTTTCAGGTGTGCCCTCATCAGCCATAACATGATGAGGGCACACCTGAAAGAAACTAATGGCCTTCGGGCTGAGAAAGGCAGTATATAAATACGGTAAATAAATAAATAAATACTCCCAAAGATAGACATCTACTTTGATCTATTATACCTTACAGCAGGGTCCTCAAACTTTTTAAACAGAGGGCCAGGTCACAATCCCTCAAACTGTTGGAGGGCCAGGTAATAATTTGGAAAAAAATGAATGAATTCCTATGCACACTGCACATATCTTATTTGCAGTGCAAAAACACTTTAGAGTAATACAATAATTAAAATGATGAACAATTTTAACAAATATAAACTTATTAGTATTTCAATGGGAAGTGTGGACCTACTTTTGGCGGATAAGATAGGGTTGCTGTTGCTGTTGCTGTTGCTGTTGCTGTTGCTGTTGCTGTTGCTGTTGCTGTTGCTGTTGTTGTTGTTGTTGTTGTTGTTGTTGTGTGCTTTCAAGTCATTTCAGACTTAGGTTGACCCTGAGAGAGAGCTGGGTAAATGACCTTGGAGGGCTGTATCTGGCCCCAGGGCCTTAGTTTGAGGACCCCTGCTTTACAGCATTCACAATGTAACTAATTAGTGTAACAGATTCCAATGATTACAATAACTTGTTAACTTATATGTTATACTGTAAACTATACAGTATCCAAATTTGTTCGGTTTCCACACTCCAAAATCAAGTATTTCCATATGCTATGATAATAATTAGCCCTGACATCAATGACTTTAAGGACTCTGTATAGGCATATTCCAAATAAGCAGAAACCACGACTGATTGTGAACAGCTTGATATTCCTGTAGGAACCGTTCAGCAAGGGAAAAGTCAGATAACGGATTTCTAAAGAGGCAAATTTCTATTGTCCTTTGTCATTGGTATTTCTAAGCTGTGCTTTCCCATATCAATTTCTTCTGTGGAAGGGGGAAAGGGGGGGAGAAAGACGAATTGTTGCCACTGCAAGACTGCAAAGAGGTTTTTGATATGAGATCAATACGTGCCAATTAGTTGTTATTCGCTGCAAAGTCCCATTATTTATCATCTGAACAGCTCTCTGTTCTCTACCAAGCCAGTGTGGTATATATCTGAACCATGGCTCTGATAACCAAACCTGAACACAATCAAGAAGATATATGGGGAAAATGGTGGATGGTGCCTCAGACATTTATCATGATTGCACAATAGCTGCTGATTCACAGTAGTAAAGAGCTAAAAGTTCTTCATTACCTAATGCTGTCAGCACATTCCTCTACCGCACCAGTATTTTATACCTAGCTCAAATATTAGATTTTTTCTCAAAAGACCTAGATACAGAATTGAACACATTTTTAATATTAGATGGCTACAATATAGTCTCTATAAGATGAGGGTGGACATTTACAACGGTTGGATCTTTAATAGTGGCAATACTGCTGTAAAGACGCCATGCAACAAAACCAAAGAATGCCACGTCTATCACACGTTAGGTACATACCTACCTTACCTCTGAGCAAAAAGACTTGCCCTTCCTACATCATGTGCATGGGGAGTGACACGAAGAACCGAGTCTCATATTAGCTTGCGGCCTAAAGTAAGTGTTGTCACAATGTTTTCGAAACAAAAACAATGAAGATGGATAAAGATTGAATGTGTCAGAGGTCGTACAGCAAGACAATGTCATCAAAGTCTTCAAGAGGCTTGCGGGGAATATGCATTGCCTTACAGAACAGTGGCAAGGTGGGTGAAAGCCTTCAACAAAGAATGCCAAAATGTGGCAGACATGCATCGGCCAGGTCATCCTAGTGTCAGCGAAGCAGAAGTGAATGCTGTTGCAGCATTAATAGACAGTGATTGATGCCATACAATTAATGAGCAGGCCCAAAACACAGGATACTCCCCAGACATAAGCCCTTGTGTCTTTGACTTAATTCCTAAGATGAAGGAGCCACTTGTGGCATTCACTTCAGAACTGTTCCAGAGATTATTGTGGGAGTAGACCACTACATTCGAACTATCAACAGAACAGGCACTGCAACAGGTGTCCTACGACTTCCACATAGTTGGAAATGGGTTGTCCACAATGCTGGTGACTATATTGAAGGACTGTAAAACTTGGTGGCATGTATCACTTTTGTATTATATGTAAATAAATAGTTGCCACTATTAAAATTCCAACCTTCGTAATTTTTGCCCTGAAAGTCAAATGTAATATTCTAAGGGGGTTGAGGAGCCAATTAGTGTGGGTGCATACATGGACATGCACAAGGGTTCATTGCTCATCCCAGCAACCAAGATGAAGGATGTTGTCACAGGGGAGAGGGGTGCTTCTGAGTTGCAGGAGCAAAGGGGAAACCCTTCCTATCCATTCAAGTGTTTGTGATTGCTGGTTTACTGCTGCCATTAGTAACAGATAAGCAAGCAGAGAATGACTGAGATCCTAATTTTCCCAGCATAGTATAAGAGTGTTTTTACTTCTGTAATAACCAACTTGGATGGTCATCCCACCTGGCTATAGCCCATAGCTAGATGCAGAGTGGTAACATCTTCTACAACCATCTTTGGGGTTCTTGAAGAATCTACACCTAGCTGTGGGGCATAGAGAGATGTTTTTTTAATACCCACTTTCTCTACCAGGAATTCAAGGTAGCTATTACAGTAAAGCCATGAGGGTTAGTTTGGGGAAGGTGAGAAGGAACAATAACCTTTCCAGTGACAAACAAAAAGCCTTGAATAGTTCTAAGATTGTCATATTTCATGAATAAAATGTACATCACAGTGAAAGGAAGGACATTTATGTACTATCTAGCCTGGCATTATTTTACTGCAGCTAGTTTTAGAGGTTTAGCAAAGTTTTCAATGGAAGTGGTACTTGCTCATTTTTTTCACTAACACTGTCAGCTGGAACAATGTATATGTTGCTTTGTGACTTTAGGAATTATGTTCTATGGATTGCTTATTGATATTGTGGGTTGAACACCCTGTCATAAATTGATGTCTTGTCTATTGCTAACCATTCTGATCAGGGATCGTAAAGCCTTGATGTTCTTTTAAAAACAGAGAACAGAGAGCAAGAGTTGAACTGATCTCCCTATTACCTACCCAGTCTGAACTGACCTCCTTATTACCTACATCCAGAGAGCACTGTGGACACAAACAATGATGGATCTGGACCAAACTTGGCATGAATACCCAATATGCCCAAATGTGAACAGTGCTGCAGTTTGAAGAAAATTGACCTTGATATTTGGGAGTTGTAGTTGCTGGGATTTATAGTTCACCTACAATCAAAGAGCATTCTGAACCCCACCAATGATAGACCAAACTTCCCACACAGAACCCCCTATGACCAACAGAAAATACTGTGTTTTCTGATGGTCTTTAGTGACCCCTCTGACACCCCCCGGTCCCAACCCCCAGGTTGAAAAACACTGCATTAGGTCCTATGCAATCTCCCAAAGTATAACCAAATAAGCCAATTACCCTATTAGCTAAATAAATAAAAAGAGAAACAGTCCCTGTCACCAATAGGTGCACAGCCCTACTAAATCCCAGACTAACAATTAGCTTATCTCACAATGTTACTATGGAGATGGAGGGACGTCCTGGAAGAAGTGGTGGTTTTCCTGTTGGTAAGCAATGCATGGTTTTATTAGAAAGTTTGAAGGGTGAGGCCAAGGTGTTGAACATATCTTGACTATAGGGTTTGGCACCTTGAATAGCACCTCGGATCAAAAGCCAAAGCGTTTCTTAATCCAAATGACATGAAGGTCCCCCCTTTTCTTTTCATGGAGGATTTCATTGATTTTGACTGCATAGCTTAGAAAATGCTATTTTAGAGATGCTATATTTGATTCCAAAGCAAGGCAATATAGCAGCAAGCTTCTTTTAATAGCTAGTGAAATAAAACCACAACAATGTTACTATTTAATTTGAGTTGCCATTTTATGCCTAATGAATGCTAGAATACACAAGCAACTTTCAAAGTTGGCGGGTCCTTTAATTTCATTTCTATTGAGTAGTGTTATTGGTATCACTTTAGAATGATTAAACACATATCAATGTCTATTTGATTTCTAAATATATGACTCCCAAAATGTATAATGAATGTGCATAACAACTTCCAGGAGCAGAACAAGAATTATAATAAGCCAGGATATATTCATAATACTTTCCCGAAAAAACTCTGAACACAGCAGTAGACTATACTGTGTTTCTCTTTACACTAGCATGAAACTGACACATGACTAAGTACTGTGGTCATGAATCTTGACTAAGTACCCCTTTCTACTGCAGCCTACACCATTTCCAGCAGCTCTTTTGATCTTCAATAGCAGTCATTTTTTCTTAGTATGAATCCAATTAAGAATTTGAAGCAGCTGTAAACCTCCAATAGTGGTAATATTCTATATATGCAAGAAAATGCAGCTGAAGTGCCTAATGGTATCATGCACTGAACCATCACAACCTTCACTCTAACCAACAAGCATGATCCATTCTTTCCTTTCTTTTTTATTAAATTCCTCTCTATCCAATTACGATGATTGAATCCATCCATCTGCAGTATAGTTTCCCTCTTTTTCTACTGTATTCCACAGGGACATTCTTTTCATTGACTTATGTCATTTTGTGATATCTCCAAAATATGACCGCCTCAGATCACTCATCTTCATTTCTCGTGAACATCCCATTCATCCTTTTTAAAAGTCCATGGTATCAAGAACTCTTCTTCAGTGCCAGATTTCAGATGTATTGAAATTCTTTCTCTCAAGATTCTTCAGTGTTGTTGTTTCAAAAACATACATTGAAATGGAAATACCTGCATTTGGTAATTAATATGTTACTAAACTTGAAAATAATATTTAGTTCCTTAGTGCTTGCTTTTCTAACTCCTAACCTTATTTTGATTTCCTGACCTGGAGATCATTTTGCGTTAAGACTGAGGCAAAATACAATTAAAATTTATCTATTAGAACTATTATTTCAGTGTTTCAATTATCCACTTTAAAGTTATGCAAATAATACACTACACTTTTTTCTTTTCTTAAAAAAAAATATTTTATTGAATTTATGGGGGAAAGAAAAAACTTGATAGGAGAGGTATAGGAACATCTGGGGTGTGTGAAGAAAAATCTATCTGGGGTGAAGGGAGTAAAAGGGTTTCCCTACTAATTGGGGTAGTAGTGGATGGGCTGAAGGGAATGGAATGAAAAGGAAAAAGGAAGAAAAAAAGAAAAAGGGAAAGGAGGATTAAAAATGAAAAAAAGAAAGAAAAAAGGGGAAAAAAGATTGAAAAAGTATTTTTACTATACTTTTTTCTTAATCTGCAACTGTTAACTCTGCTTTTCTTTGGCAAGTATTTTGTTGCCTGAGCTAACTCTCAGCATCCATCCAGATAGGGGCCATAACACACAAGCTTGTGCTCTTTTACTGGAAGCATCCAAAAAATGCCTTCAGTAAACTCGAATTAATTCAAGACAAAGCAAGAAAACCCTACTTTGTTCCAAAATAATTTGAAACCTGGTAAGACCCAGACCTTTGACAAGATCCAAGCCTTTCCAGGTATAGGCCCACTGTGGATTGGGCCCAGAGACTATGTCACATGATCTGTGGACTCAATCCACACAGCCTTCTTGAGCTTTTTGGGCTGTATGAGCCCAAAAAACCCAGAGGGCACCAACTCCCTTCCCACCTACCCCAAAAGGCCTTCAAATAGAAAGAATTTATCCAGCCACCATTAAGGTCCTGCCAGAGTCCTCCTGGCATGTAAAAATCATGCGCCAGTAAGGGGAGGGAGGAACAAAATTGGTCCTTGCCCCTTCCTCTCCAGGCACATCATTTCTATGCACCAGGAGGGCTCTGGTAGGACCTGAATCTCAGCCAGGTAAGTTCTTTCCTAGATTAAGGCCTTTGGGGGGTAGGTGTCTGGGTGCCCTCCCAGAATGCACTGGGAGGGCATCTAGACACCCATCTGGGAAAGCACAGGGGTTTTTTTGGGGGGGGGGAGGTGTGGGGACTTAAAGGCATGCCTAAATAGCTTTCTTAAACACACACCTAAGTGGGTTTCTTAAACACAGTTTAGTGCACATTTAAGTGCTGTCTGGAAGTAGCCTCAGGTGCCTTATCCTTTGGAAGAACAGAGTTAGAAACTCACAACAAAAGGTTTTAGAGTAAACAAAAAGTAATTTAATTGTATTGAAGATCAGTACCCTAACTCCTCTAAGGGTCTTACTAACATACAATTACTTGAAGGAATAGATGAAGGTTCAGAACTTAACTGGATTTCTCTTTACTACTTCCAAAGACAACATCTTTCTTACCTCTTTTCTGTGCTCTTGGTTAGGATTTGTCTTTTGTCCTCCTTTCCAAGCTTCCTTTCTTCTTTAAAATGAAGACTCCGTACCTTAATACTTCAAGCTTGTTTCCCCAAGTCTTGAACTTAATTTCTTCAACCTTTAGCCTTTTAAACTTTGAGTTCTTAAACTGAGTTTCCTCAATCTTATACATGGAAGATATTGGAACCTCTAAACTCCTACACACATTTTGACTAACTTAAATGGCTACAAAGGAGTTGTTGAGGAGGACTGCAATCTCCACCCCTAGGGAGCTTTTTTTCAGAGACAGGGTCCAATTAAGGTTCCATCCCACAGAAAACTATACAAAAAGGAATTGAACCCATTCTAACTAAGGGGACAACTGAGGCTTAACAAATAAAACCGTTAAAGCCTCTATGGGTACATGTCAGAAAATGTTCCATTTTTTACTATTTTCTTTAAATAAAATAGTATCACCTGCATTTCTTACATTGTTGAGCAACTATTTGTTGTTTTGTTTTGTTTTGTTGTTCTTGTGTGACTTCAAGCAGTTTGAAATGTATGGTGACCCAAAGGTATAGGGTTTTCTTGGCAAGATTTGTTCAGGGACTGATTGCTTTCACCTTTATTTGAGGCCAAGATAGTGTGGCTTAACCAAGGTTAGCCAGCGGGTTTTTATGTCTGAATTTGGATTTCATTATTGATGTTCAGGTTCTTAGTCCAATGCTCAAATCACTATACTATACTGGATATACTAGTGTATTGCTGAGTAATTCTTGTCTCAACCTCCTACCCCATCTCTTTAAAGTTTCTATTATTGTTATGTGACAAGGAAAGGAACTATAATTTTAAATTTACTTTAAATCTATATTGATTTTTTTTAAAAAAGAAATAAAGCTGCAGTCAGTTTTGTTTCATTTGAATGACAAGAAACATTAATGATAATAAGACTTCCAAACTAAAGGTAATTGTTATCTTCCTTGGAAAGACTAACTGTTGCATGTGACAGTAGGAGACATATGGTTTAGAGACTAGACTCTAGTTAATGAAAATATATTTTTGTAATGCCCCTTTAAAGCAAAAAATGAGAAAGTGATAAGAGATTGGCTTTTCATTATGCCAGTGAACAAATTGTTCTTTTGTGCTTAATGAAGGGAGTTGAATATCCAAGTCAGAAACTGTTTTGTACTACTTAAAGGGAACTTCAATTATTATTGCCATTGCAAAACCCTGAGTAATTTTTTCCCTAAATTTACCTCATTAAAACCACTGACAGATACTGAGGAGCAGTTAAGTATTCTAAGAATTGACCTTGCCTGACACAGACTGACATTTGCTTGACTCATTTGGAACTTACTGCTTTTGGTGTACTGCTCTTTATCCAATTTTTTCTCTCTCTTGATGACACCCTGTAGACTGGGTCAATAGATTAATGAATTTCAGAGGTGGTTGGTTCTGTGCGGTGGATACTGCTGTCAAACTGCCATGGGTTAAACTTGATGGCTTTCTATATTAATGAAGTTAATAAATTTGGGATTTAGAATGCATAATTCGGGGACTTTAGTTCTTCCCTTCAAAGATGGCTGTGAGGGAAGTGATAGGCATGTTAAAATGTTTGAAAGATTGTCACATTGAGGTGGGTCAAGTTTGTTTTTTGCTGCTCTGAAGACTAGGATGTGAAGCTATGGATTCAAATTGCAGAAAAAGAAATTGCACCTAAACATGAGGAAGAACTTCCTTAAGGAAAAACTATTCAGTAATGGAATATGCTGCCTTGCAGGGTGGTGGAATCATCTTCCCTGGAATTTTGTAATCAGAGACTGGATAAACATTAAGGTTGTGCAGAATTATCATCAGTCCTTGTAAATCTGATCAAATTTGGTAAATTCATACTTACAAATGGTTCTGGCCCAGCTTACTTGTCCGAATGCATCCACCCCTATGTCCCACCTTGAAAGCTAAGATCATCCGGGGAGGTCCTGCTCTCACTCCCATCGACAGCTCAAATGCGCCTGGTGGGGACAGGGGACAGGGCCTTCTCGGCGGTGGCTCCCCGCCTATGGAACACACTCCCAATTGACGTAAGATTGATCTCTTCTCTCCTAACTTTCTGGCAGAAAGTAAAGGCATGGCTTTGGGACCAGACATTTGGAAGGATGTAAGCAGCACCTTAAAGGGATGAACTGGATTGACATTAAGATTGATGAGACTGGTTTATGTTTTTAATTTGTTTTTATCTGATTCTAATTATGACGTTTTATTATGTTATGCACATGTTTGATTTTATTGTGATTGCTGAATTTGCCTTTAAATGGGCTCAATGTAAGCTGCCCTGAGTCCCCCTTTGGGGGTTGAGAAGGACGGGATAAAAATGCGGTAAATAAATAAATGAATAAATAAATACAATGTGATATCTGACACAGAGCTGTGGCTTGCACCAAAAACAAAAGAATCAAAACTTACCAAATTATTTTGTTTGCATTTTGTAAATCTCGGAAGCCTCCCAAAGTCAGTTTCATTTTCAGCACAAGCAAGCAAAGTAAAGCCAAAAAGGCTGCCATTCCTCTTTAAATTATTGGCCTCTCACCATTAGGAGAGGGAGGTGGCAGGGAGAAAGTACTGTTTGCTGGGAAAGATACTGAGAAAGCACAGAATTCTGGGAATGTAGTTTGGGAAGGAAAGAAGCCCTATGCCATAGAATTTAAAAGGTCCTGCCCTAAATTACATTTTTCAGAATTCTGCTCAGCATCAGGAAGCCCCAACCAGGATAGGAGAGAGATTTGTCCTTCCATAGCAGCAGTCAGCCAGAGTTTCAAGAAATTGTTGAATCTGCAAAGAAGACTGACTGATACTTCTAGTAAGTAAATCTCTGTGCTGGGCTGGGAAGAAATCTCTAATCTCTAAATGGAAGTTCTATTGGTTCTATTGGTTAATATGAGAGACATTCAATAGCTATTGTGGCTTTAAAAATGTTTTGAAGGGATTGTTACAGATTTCTGTATTGGAAAGGGTTTAAATAATGGACCACATTTTAGCTTTTGGAAGGAGCCAGTTTCAATTTAGCTGAGAAAGATTCCCTACTGAAAACCCCAATGAGCTGCTACTGGACAACACAGACAACAGTGAGCTACATGGATCAATAATCAGACCAGTTATAGAAGGCTTCTGGTATTCCCTATGAGTAAATCTAATCTATTGTTAGAAAACACGTCATACACTTTAAAATATTTGACTCAGTATCACTTTAAATTAAGATGCAGGCGGCACAATGGCAAATGACAGATCCCAAAACAGAAAAGACAAGTACTTTGTTGATTGCAGAGGCATCAATATCTCAGTATCTCATAATTCACATGCTTCAGCCAGAAGAAAGCTATACCAGACTACTCACTTGGGAGGTGAGAGGAGAAAGACATACACTGTGTTAAGCATCCTGTAAATGTCATTTCATTCTAGTCTCTGTTGCTATCAATTTAAGTTTTTACTTCTTGGTTCCCATGGCAATATCTAAAAGCATTTTATACAGTTTTAATACACTGAAATGTGGGCCTAGGTACTAAAATAAACCTTATATTTGAGGGCATGAGCATCAATGAAGAAAAACTCACGTTTTTTCTTTACTAAGTTGCTGTGGAATTGTGTAAAGATGGAAATAAATTGGACCTTTGAGGTACAAAAGAGCATTGTGACTATAAACACATCGTCCTTGTGCATTGAAAATTGGTTGCTGCTGAAAACCTATCTCTATTGTGTGAATGAATGAAGAATTTGGGAAGCATAGGGCTTTTCATTCCCTGGTAAGACTGACAAGTTTAACAGATCTTGGTAAGTTTCATAGCTTAAAGAGATAAGTAGTCTCACAATATATAAAGGGGGCAATTCTACTATCCAGATTCTGATTGGACACCTATTTGTGACTGTATTATTGGAACTTTTTTGGTAAAGGCAGTGGTGAAAAAAGCTGTGTGTATGAAGCAGCTATGACGAAATGGAGTGGAAAGTTCTGGTTGTCTTTTCTTGCCTTTGTTGCATAACCTTGGGAAAAGTGTATTTCCTAGCATCATGTGTCAATAAGATTCTGACCTCTGTTGTGTGTAATTAAATATCTTCGATTTGATTAAATAAAGATTTGATATTTAAATATTGTATCTCCCACAAACCTTCAAAATTACAATTATTAAGAATAAAAAGTCCTAAATGCTATAGTGTTGACTAGAAAAGAGTCATTGAATCTGTTGGATTGATATATGTTGACTCACAATTTAACAACTGATTCAATAGGTGTACTCTAGTGTAGCCCAAATCAATGATTTTTCAAATAGTTGTGCTGGATCAGAACAGATGCCTATTTAGTCCAATAATCTTTTCCCACAATAGGCAACCAGATAATTGTATGCACATGGACACAATAGTATTCCTTTTCTTTTTTAAAGAATATTTTTATTGAAATATCAAGTAATAAAGGATACACATAAGTGATAAAAGTGATAAAAGAAAAAAGAAAGTTCAACAGCTTAAGAGGAGCAAAAGTTAAGGAGGGAAAGAGGTGGAGAAGAAAAATACAAACTAACAAACATGAGTACATCATCCCTAAAATCATAAGGAGAGTATTATCTCCCTTATGTTTCTGACCATCACCAATCTTCCCTTTTCAACACCCTTGGAACTATTCTTATAAATTAATTAACCAAACTACATTGCATATCTTTAAGTAATCTGAAATCAAAGTCCAATCTGTTTTCTTCATTTTGATGATTTGAGCTAGGGCTTGCGTGAGGCAATCCATCTTCATTATTTCTAAAAGTTTTAATTCTCCAGTCATCTAGCTTTGGGATTTCTTCTTGCTTCCATTTTCTTGCAAGGGTCATCCTAGCAGCGGTAATACAATAAATAAAAGGATTTCTGTGTTCTTGTTTATATTAAAGTCACGGAGGCCTAGGAGTAGATAATCTGGTTTTATATCAAATTTCATATTTAGTGTTCTTTGTATTTCCCTATGTATTTTCCCCCAATAGCTATTCACCTTTTTTACATTTCTACCACATATGGAAAAAGTTTCCTGGTTCCCTTTTGCACTTCCAATAATTGGGGTTATATGTACTGTTATATTTTGCAAATTTTTGTAGGAGTAAGATACCATCTATGGAATATTTTTGTTGTTTTCTTTGAGGTCGTATGAGTATGTATATTTTAGATGTACGTTCCAAAATTTTCCCCACAACTTTAGAAGTATATTGTGTCCCAAATTCTGGGCCCATTTGATCAAACAGTTCTTTATTGATTCTTCTTCCATTTGCCATTCCAGTAATTTCTGATATATAGCCAAATTTTCTTATTCTTTTTAAATACTAATTTGTCCCAATTTTTTTGCTTTTGATTCTCCGTTGAGGCAGATATACTGCAGATAATCTATAGCTATCATGGTTAGTCACCTATAACAAACTTATCTTCTCTCCTCTGTTGCGCCAGCTCCACTGGCTGCCAGTCTGCTACCGGGCACAATTCAAGTGCTGGCTTTGGCCTATAAAGCCCTAAACGGTTCTGGCCCAACTTACCTGTCCAAACGTATATCCCCTTATGAACCATCTAGGACATTAAGATTGTCGGGGGAGGCCCTGCTCTTGACTCCGTCTACGTCACAAATGCGATTGGTGGGGATGAGAGACAGGGCCTTCTCAGCTGTGGCCCCTCGGCTATGGAACACCCTTCTCAGGGACATTAGATCTGCCCCATCTTTTGGTCTTCCGAAAAAAAGTTAAAACTTGGTTATTTGAGCAGGCATTCAAAAAGGCAGTGTAACTGACATAGGATTTGGAACAATGGAATATGAGATCGGACTATGATTTTATCTTGGAGAAGTATTGATGTTTTTATTGTTATGATTTTAATCAATGTGTTATGTTTTTAATTTGTTCTAAGTATTGTTTTTGTGATATTGTTGTAAACCACCCCGAGTCACCTTCGGGCTGAGAGGGAATGGTATACAAATGTGCTAAATAAATAAATAAATAAATAAATCTTCCTTAGATTTCTAGTCATTCCAGTATTTTTGATAAGACAATTCCAGCAACACATAGTTTTAACTATAAAGTGTGAGGAACTACTTCCAGAGGGCCTGCAAGACGACCCTTTTTAAGCAGGCCTTCAATCCAAGTTCCCCCGGACAACTCTGACCATGTCCTTGTGTTTTATATAACAAAGTGTTTTATCTGCATTTTAATCTGTTGTATTATGTAAATCGCCCCGAGCCTGCAGGGAGGAGCGGTATATAAAAGTGAACAATAAATAAATAAATATAGTTGAGAGTTTACATTTTTACACATACCTACATTTGTATGAGCACAAAAACACATACTGTATCACCCTCAGCTCCACACTACATGTTCACAATATTGGGGTTTTTTCTCACAGTGGATATATGACTTATGACTCTGGCTTTTTGATTGGCACACAGAGACCAATTTTCATTCATAATTTCTCTAGGTGACTAAATCCATTCAATGAGTTTCATCAGCAAAAACTTTCCATTCAGTATCCTTTAAGGAAGACAAAACCACTGAGTTGATCTTGGATTCCTATTCTATGCAGACCAAGGTTGGTAGCATGTCTCTGCTGGAATCTTGAAAGTTCCAGTGGGATATATTGCAGAACTAGGCCATGTTGTTGGGGATGACTTGTCTGTACAGTCTTCAATCTCTGTTCATGGTTCTGAAAGTACACCCTGCCCAGGTTAAAGTGTGCAGGAAATTCTAGGAGTTGGGAAATCTTTTTGGACTACAACTGCCAGAATTATTTGGCTAGCAAGATTGGCAAGTAATATAAATATAAATAAGTAAGTAAATGAGAATACACTGGCCAGATTGAGTTTGGACATTCTTTGAGTTTTAGTTCCTAATGTCAAAAATTATGTATAATGCTACCAACTTCTGTGGCTCACTCTACCACTAGTACCAGCTGCGTCCTCTGAAAGTTATTCTTTCAGTCTAATATTTCAGTTCAAAAACAGTAATACTTTTTGTAGCTCTAGATTGGTATCCCTGCACTAAAAAGAGATCTCATACCATTCTTAAGGAATATTTTTGTGTGTGAATGGGATTGGTTGTTACTACTTGCTGCCAGTACTCATTATATGGAATCATAACTTCAGTTGCATGGTAGTTCAGTTGTATATGTCTAGCCCAGGAAATTAAGACAGCTATGGGACTATTCCTCTGAAGCTGTCAGTACTTCAGCTGCAAAATAGCAGCAAAGCTGGAATTTTTGGATACTACATATTGGTTAACTAACCCATCTATTGTGGCCTTCAACAACTGCTGTCTCCTGATATTTTAAAACATGACTGAACACAGAAAGCCTCTGACAGAAAATGTTAAACTGAATGGCTTTTTTGTTAATTACATGTTACTAAAATAGTAGTATTCAGGTTTATTCTTTGATAGTTATAAAAAAAATCCTGCCATAAGGGAGAAACTGATCTTTTAGGTAAGTCAATTTGTGATTCACCGAAGTATGCAAGAATAGCTAATTCAGCATTTCAGCTATGAAAAATGATCAAAGTATGTGAATATTAATATAGAAAATGAAAATGTGCATTAATATGAGAAAAGCACAATGTGCCATAATTATAATATTAAAAGAACCATGATTTAAAGAAAATATAAAAATCATAATTTCTTTTTAAAAATATATTGAAAGTGCTCAAATAACAATCATACAAATTTTCTGATACTTGTGACAATCAAAGGATGAAATTTCAGACAGTGTGAAAAATATGTCAAAGAAATTGCAGCTGATGATATGAATATCGCATAAATATTTTTTCTTGCAAAGACTGTGAACCAGAAAGAAGGGAATGAATTTAATGACTTTTCTCAGTATTGTGATAAACTAATGATCTAAATGTGTGCTAGTTGTTCAAAATGCAGGAAATGAGGAAGAGGAAGAAGGCCTATCAAGAAAAGTATGTTGGATATTATGAAGAAATACAGCATTTTCAGAATGATAATTTTAAGATAGTTTGCATTAAATGAGAAACAGAATTTTCTCCTAGCACCAATTCAGGTAGACAAGGACAGACAATTCACAGGGTTCAAAACAAACATCTACACAAATTTACTGCACATGCCGGTGTACACATACAAATATAACTATGTGACTATTTGGAGACTTGAGATTTGAGCAAAAATATATATTTTATAAGAAAATTGATATTTTGTGCAAACCTTTTCCACCTCAGACACCTACCCACACGAGATTTTTGTACAACATTAGGGTAGTTTGGAGACAAACAAAAAACACATGAGATTCCAGAACTCTTTCGATGCTGCTTTCAGCTGAGCACAACCATAATATGTTGGCTGCATGTATAATTTACATGCATATATTCCTGTGTACTCTGAGCAGGGCCGTAGCCAGGATTTTGATTGGGGGGCTGAGTTTGGTTTTTTGGGGGGGCTGAGACTGGGTGGAAGAGGGTCTACCCTAGCAAACCTTTTGTATTGTTATCCCAATAACCTCATGAATGTGGGATATAATGAGCATGGTGATCAGATCATGATATGAATAAACATAACAGTTTAAATAATGTACCAGTAAGGCCTTCTCGCAGACCACCCTGAAGCCCCCTAAGCCCCCCCCCCCCTTGGCTACATGCCTGACTCTGAGCATTGGATTATGACTCTGGAGATCAGGGTTCAAATTTCCACTCAGCAGCTGTTTTATGCATAATGGATCCCACACCAAATGGAGGATTTGGTGTCCAGAAGCATCACTCTAGCTTGGGAATCATCAGATAGAGAAGTAGTTCTCAACCTGTGGATCCCCAGATGTTTTGGCCTTCAACTCCCAGAGACCCTAATAGCTGGTAAACTGGCAGGGATTTCTGGGAGTTGTAGGCCAAAACACTCGTGGACCCACAGGTTGAGAACCACTGAGATAGAGGGTGTCACTAAGCTGTTAACACAGCAGTGAGACTCTTGTTCCTCAGTGTTTCCTAGCAGAAAACTGAATTGGACCTTAGCTGGCAGTGGGATCAACTGATATTAAGGATATAGTCCTCATGCCATAACAAAATTCCTTGTTTCTCTTCAAGACTTATACATCATTGCTGAGGTTGAAACTGTCACTTGAGCTGGGCCAGGAAACTTAAATTCAAAAAACAACTAGTCGTGAAGGGAAAAAGAAATAGTAAGACTGGATGAGTTTGGAAGGTTGAAATTGTTTTGGAAAAAATTGCTCTAAATACACATTTCTTGTTTAGCACTATTGAAAAACTAGTTCCATTTTAAGATATTGCCACAAGAAAAGTAATCAAGCCAGTCTACAGACTCTTAGTAAAGCTTTTAAAAATGGGAGCAAAAAAAGATGTGTAAACTTGGACTTCAACAAAAATAAGCTTTTTGTTTTAAAGGCAGCAAAAATGAAGGACAAACCTGAATATACTTGAATGCATTTCATGATCCATTTTAGCAGCTTTAGAAATAAATGTTTGTAGATGCCCTAGGAGAAAAATATATTTATGACAGAAAGGCAGTCTGTGATGATGTACAATTTCTATCAATTGTTCAACTTGAAATGTCAATGACATTGCTGGTTTAAGAATGGATCCTGGATTGGGTAGCAAAATTCAGATTTCACTGAAAACTGAGCATTTTGCTGAGAGATTGGACAGATAATTAGCAAAGGACATGATGTTAGAACTTATTGAGGAGTTTGCTCAAGATAATTCTAGAACAATGCTTCTTGCTATTTGGTACCCTCCTGTTTTTTGTGATGGAGAGCCTTGTTTTCCAGTGACAGTAGGCTTACAGGATAGTAATATTGTAGTGCTTGTATTGCAAATGGCAGGGACTTCACGCTAAAGAAAATGTAAACAACACAAGTACTGCATGAGTCCAGTTACATAGATTTAGAACTTTAAGAAACCAGTCATCATCTCATTTATTCTCCCTGTTTCTTAACAGTCTCAGAAACACCTTCACCCATTGCCATCTCCAAGGATTTCGAGGTTCTTCAGTATATATTTTCTATATGTATGCAAAGATAGATGTGTTCCTGGATGCCAATTCTTTAACAGAAACTTTGGTAATGGAGACAGAAATAACATGGAAAAAATAGGTAATAGGTTCATAAACCCCAAAAAGAAGAACAGCTTCAATAAATTTTGACAGACATTTTATTCCGAACTAAAAATATGAATGGATACATCCAGGTCTGGTAAACAATGCGTGTGTAAACAAAGGAAAATTGGAATCTCATAGATACCACAGTAAGGCTTAGTCCAATGTGCATTTCAGAATTATTCTTTTTTTCACCAGTCTTCATTTTACTAATAATTTGTTGACCAAATTGGTAGATTTATGGTGGTTGCTGTTAAGACTTATTTGCTCTTCTCCCTTCCCTTCTTTTTATGGTTTCTTAGTAAAGGATTCCAAAGGCACAAATGTTGGTATCCATAGAGGTGCATTTTGGAACTGAACTCCAACAGATACTGATACCCTTAAAAGACTTCTTTATAATTGACTGTTAGAAGAAAGCACCCGTGACCGTAGTGTCAGCTAGAACACAGTTCTGCTCTTGCCCTGCTCAAGCTTTTTATTGCATTTGTTTACTGTAGATATGTTTTTGCCACCCAATACCCACATTTACCAAGCTTTCCTTCAACATTCCCCAAGGCCGAACTTGCCATAAAAACTTAATAGCTTGCTAGATGACCAAGACAAAAGAGATGCTGGGCAACAAAACTTTGTAAAGAAAAAAACCCAGAAAATGTTTTATCAGAGGCCTTGCTAACTGAGGCCCTTACTAGGAAATCTATATGTCATTATCACCAAATAAGACTCCCCCTGTTTTTCCTGTGACTGTCAATCTAGATTCCCCCCTCTAAAATAATACAATTAAATAATAAACATATCTCTCTGAAAAATTGCTATAACCCATTTTCTTGTGTTGTGTGAGACGAGAGAAATGTAGGTTCTAGGATCTTCCACATATACTTTCATACACAAATGTTATACATATACACACTAAGATCCTAAGCTGTTACCACTTCATAAAGATGTTTAAGATGATCTTACAATTTTGGGTAATCCAGACAACCTTGAATTTGGTTCAGTTTTTCAAAATGCTTACTGTCAGGCCTCCATATCTACAGGTTTTGTATCCATGGATTCAACCAACCAAAAATTAAAAAAACAATCCACTTTTGTTACGAGTTGCACTATGCTGATATGTAGACATACCTTACTGTAGCCTCCTACCATGTCACAGACCCTTGAGGTTTCTCTGGAGTTGTTCACCATTTTATATGAGATGACATTTTACTATGCCATTGAATGTAATGGGACTTGGACATCCACAAATGTTGGTATCCACAGGGGTACATTCTGGAACCAAACTCCAACAGATACTGATACCCTTAAAATACTTCTTTATACTTTAACATAATAGGTGGACCCAGTTTCAAGTGGGTCTAAAATCTAAAATTGTGAGTGGAAGACCAGGAGAGAAAAGGTAATGTCCCCTTTCAGTAAACCCAAACAACTGATGTTTATCTGTACAGCGCATATGGAAGATTGTAGGAAGATGAGGGCGAAACTTTTTCTCCCTGTGATCATACCTTGCATCTTGCTCAAGTAATTGGGAAACAGCTGAAAATGGCAAAGGAGGAGCTGTTACAGCAGGGGAAAGATGAGCTTTGTAACAGCCAGTTTCAAAGAAGCATGCTTATCTTGTCATTTGCCTTTTCATTTGGGAATAAGGGAATGTGCTCTGCATTCTGTGGAGCCGATTTTGCCCTGGGATACACTGAGATCTGCTTCAGCACATTAAAAGGCTGGACACAGACTTTCTTGTGACTTTCTTTAATACAATGTATCACCTTAAATCTGTGCTGCAGAATGCATGGACAGCATGCATTCTGTGATTACCATCATTTTGAGTCCTCTTGGAGCCTCATTATAGTATCAGTGTAGATAAGCCCATGTTAAGGGAGGAAATCGAAAAGTAGAACAGTTAGGTTGGATCTACACTGCCCTATATCACAGGATCTAATCCCAGATATCTGTTTTAAACTGGATTATATGAGTCTACACTCCCAGATAATATGGGATAACCAGATAATCTGGTATCAAATCCTGGGATATGGGGAAGTATAGATTCAGCCTGAGGCCCTTTCCACATAGCTAAATAAAATCCCACATCTGATTTGAACTGGAATATGTGGTAGTGTGGACTCAGATAATCCAGTTCAAAGCAGATATTGTAGGATTTCCTGCCTTGATATTCTGGGATATAGGGCTGTGTGGAAAGGCCCTATAATGATCATTCTGATACACTGTCTTTTCAAATACTCATACTGTGGTTGGGAACTCACAGGAGATGATTTCAAATCTATTTCTAATGCCCCTTCTACACTGCTGTATATTCCACATTGTCTGCTTTGAAGTGGATTATATGAGTCTACACTGTTATATAATCCAGTTCAAAATAGGTAATCTGGATTTAAGCGCCAAAGCTTATCGCCTCACGTCAACGAGGAGAAGGGCATTCTCCATCATTGCCCCTACCCTTTGGAATTCTCTGCCGCCGGAGGCCAGGTCACTTTGTGACCTCTTGGCCTTTAGAAAAGCCTGTAAGACCTGGCTATTACGGCAGGGTTTCCGTGTTTGAGCCAGTTCAACATATATTAGCCGAAGCAATATTGGTGTTAATGTAATCTTGTAAATGTTTTATTACTGTTGTTTTTTACTTTTCTACTCCGTTGTGCTGTATATTTTAAGTTTTTTAAGCCGCCCCGAGCCACCCGGAAGTGGCGGCGAAGAAATCCAATAAATCAAATCAAATCAATTATGGCAGTGTAGAAGGGGCCTGAAACACCCTCATTTCACATATTTTTCTGTTTGGTATTTCTTCATTTCATGCACTGATAAGGAGCCTTAAAGGTATGAAAGTGGAAGCAAGTATGGACGCTTCTACACAGACCTATATCCCAGAATATCAAGACAGAAAATCCCACATTATCTGAGTGTGGACTCAGATAATCTAGTTCAAAGCAAATATTGTGGGATTTCCTGCCTTGATATTCTGCCATATAATCCATGTCAAAGCAGATAATGTAGATTTTATGCAGCTGTGTAGAAAGGACCTAAAAGCAGGTGATATTGAAGATACTCATTCTTTTCAGTAAGATATAATGCATAGCAGATTAACATGGCATCAGAATTTTGAAGTCACCACCCACTGTTCACATCTTTAATCCTGTGGGTGTTTCCACTAAGTTCAGTAAATTTGCTTCCAGGTAGGCATGCACAGTACTTTAGTGGCAATTTGAAGGCAAAGAGTGCATTCAATTAAAAAAATCAGAAAGCGGCCTAGGGCCATATAAATATGAGTGAACCGCTAAGTGTTGTCTCTGTGAGTGCTACATTTTCTACAGTGTATACTTATTTTAAAAGCCTGATTATGATTATGGTCATTGTTGTTATAATTTTTAAAGAAAAAATCTGATGCTCAATGCGTGTATTTTCTAATTTCATTTTATGAAAAATTGCAGTAATTGGTGACCGGCATTGGACTGTTAAGCTTTAGAATGCTGGACCTATTCACTGAATCAATTATTTTAATTATAGACTTCTGAAATAAGCAGCAAGATATAAACAGAAAAGGAAGCCTTCAATGACACTCAGAACAAAAACCACCATCCTATTAAGACAAGTATACAATTCAGTGAGGGCATTGTGCATTCTAATCCAGTTTCTGATGTTCAGATAATTAAACTGCATCACTCACCCCTAAAATAACATTGGTGAACTTATAGAAGGAAAATGGGAATGGAACAGAAATACATGAAGAGTAAAATAAATGCAAAATGTATCACTGGCTGCTGTTTCAAATATTTTCTAAAATCCATTAGTCAGAACCACTTCTGTGTTTGGTCCAATTTCGGATGTTAGCCTGAGCTGTTTTGCATTAATTGCACCTTTCCTAAGGATGTCAGCTCTTATATTCCAATGCATTGTTCATGAAAAGGAAAACTGTACAGCAATAGAAGAACTGGGGTCTCATAAATTTAATCTGCATGACTTCCACTAATTACAAATACATAATGTATTGCAGAAATCGTCCTCAGCTTGGGCTCAAATTACAAGGGTAAAGGAAAGTGCGCTATTAATGACCATTTTCTAAGAGTCTCTATTATTTTCTGAAAAGCCACAGGAATATGGAGAAGGCGGAGGGAGAATATTTTCTTTTTATTTTCTGTGCTTCTCCGTATTCAAACTCCAGTTATCCTCTAATTCTGAATGTTAGGAAATTCAGAAATGATTTAAAGAAATGCTTTTCTCATCCAGTACATTGTTGAATTATGGAACTTGTAGCCATAAGACATGGTGGTAGAGATATATTCGAGAGCTTTAAAAGAGTATTGCAACATTTCATGGAGTATAAAGCTATTAATGGCTACTAACCTTCAGGAGTAAATATTTCTACATCAAGCATCAGAGGAACATGAGCAAGAAGGTAACACTGTGTTCATCTTCTGCTCGAAGTTTCGCCCTAGGGATATGGTTGGCTTCAGTAGGAACATGATGCTAGACTAGAAGGGTTTCATCTGATTCAGCTCATCTCTTTTTATGTTCTTTGACTAATCTGCACTGAAATGTATCATAAAATCCTGGTATGCTGATACGGCTAGGAACATGGCAATGCTCAGATGTGGTTGCAAAACAGAATTAATAATAGGAATGAATGCAGCTGATAAACCTGTTGTAATGTCTTTTTTTAGAAATACTGAGGACAACATTACAAATTGTAGAACAGAAGAAACCCAGAATGTACAATCATAAATGAAAGAATGGCTAATTCCAGAAGGTAATTAACAATACATTTAATGATATTCATTTGCCAAATATTTAAAAGAACAATTTAACCATCAGGTATGTGAAAGCAAATTCCACATAAAGTGTCTGCACCTGCAAGTAGTTAAAACCTGGCACTGGTATATACTATATACCACTAGTGCGAAAGCCCATGATGCAATGGTGTTTCTGCTGCCTGTGATTATATTACATATTTATCAGCTGCAGATTTGTTTTTGTTTTTGGTAGAATTTTTTTTAAAGCTAATGTACATTTACTGCTATAAGATATTCATTGATGGACATTTCCCTTCTTTAATAATGTTACGACCATTCCTTATATTAGAAATGTGCACTGGACATAATTGTGAAAATAAGCTTAGCTATAACTTGTGTAATTCTCATTGATGCATTTTCCTATAATTTTTTTTTTAAAAAAATATTATTTCATTAGTTGCCCTTCACCGAAGTGCTCTGGGCAACTTACATAAACAGGTAAAACAGGATAAACTACACAAAGTGATGATTTAAAATAGATTACAGGTTAAATGCTCTACCAAAGAGCCATGTTTTAAGTGATTGGACAAAGGACTGTAGGTCACGCATGGCTCTCATATAAGGTGGCAGTGAATTCCATAGAGCTGGAGAAGATGAAAAGCTTGATTTTGTCTGTGACCAAGCAGAATGTGTTTTATTTTACATGTTTTGTAATACAGCACATTAAAAAGCAAGACCACTTTAAAATTATTCTTGAAAGATGAGAGCATATCTATCAAATCCAATGACTGAAGATATGTGGAGAAATAAATGTGAGAAGTATCATATATAGTTCCAGCCTTTTCCTCTCCTACTATGTCATGGAAAGATAGAACAGTTGATTTTTCCATTTTTCCTACACAAAGTAACAGTGTAACAGTTACCCTTTCTTCATACAGTCTGGCTAACAAAATTAGGTGGTGCTGTTCCTTTTAAACTTTGACATCAGAATGCTGTTGGCAATTGCATTTTTTCAGTGATGCACAACAATGAGGAGGGGAAAACAGCTTATTATAATATCATTTGTGGCATACAAAGACATACATTGAAATATAGATACTAAGGGCCCATCCAGACCGTACCTTTATTGCGGTATCTACCGCAATAAAGGAGGGGCTGTCCAGACAACATTCTGGACAGTCCTGAATTAATTCGCTACAAACCAGGAAAACCCTGGTCTGTAGCAAATTAATTAGAGAGTGGGTTTATTCTGCACCTTCTTGGAGAGTGCGGGATAAACCCACTATTTCCGGCCCAGACAGTATTCCCACAGTTTTCCGAGCTAACAACCTCTGAGGATGCTTGCCACAGATACAGGTGAAACGTCAGGAGAAAATGCTTCTAGAACATGGCCATACAGGCCAAAAAAACCTACAACAACCCAGTGATTTCAGCCATGAAAGCCTTTGACAATACATTGTGCAACCATTTATTGATGTATCTTTATCGGCTATAGGTGGCTAATTGGTAGTTTCATATGGCATATATGCTGGGGACAAAATATTGGTAAAAAAAACCTCAAAATCAGATTTTGGAAGACAGACTTTAAACATGTAATTTTAATTTGGCCTTTAAAAAAAAACAAATTAGAATTTTAAACTTTATTTTTAAAATGCAGAGGTTTTTATTGATTTAAAAAGGAGATACATATACATATGCATATGCATGGACATTATTGACTTCCTCTTTGATATTCTATGAAGACTCAAAGGGTAAATGACAATATTTGTTACAACTGAATGAAGCTTGAACTATTCACATATTAAGCTAAAAATATTTGTGGACTTTTTATCTTGGTTCTGTATGTCTAAATAGACTTTTATTGTAACATTGCTTTCTCTTATTACTTATAGTATGATATAAAAATATAATAATAAAGCATAGAAAATATATTATATAAAATATTTGAAAAAAGAAAGATAACAAAAATAATTCCCCCCTCCAAATCTCTCTTATACAACTATTGTAACATTACTTTCCTTGCACAAATGTTTTTATCATGCCAATATTAACCTTTGGGTTACCTGCTAGTTTTTATCAAGGAATATCAGACCAATAAGCAATTATCTAATGCATTTTTATTTATCAGTGATTTTCCATGTTGTAGAACTGAAATTGGACAGAAAGCAAGCTTGCCTTTACTTGTGTAGTGAATCTGTATTGGAGATTGAATCCTTGCCTGCCACATGGTTCCTGTTTACCTCAGTCCTGGTGCTGTTGGAACACAGAACAGTCCTCCATTTTCAAAGTAAAAGTGTTTCTTTAGGCTTTAATGTACTTTTTAAAAAAACCTTTAACCCCCAGTTTCTGGGAGAAAAGCAAATTTTACACCATGTTTCCTGCACCTGGATCAGGGTTAAATTGGGAGGTGGGTGAAGGGTGGGACAGCTCGTGGATGGTGTCCTTCAAGACCAGTTAAAGTTTTGATGTAAGTTTATGTGACATTAGTGGAGCCAAACCAGGGCAGGATAATGCTCACAGGAGGTGAGATATAGCACTGGTGTGGATTCATCTTGAAAAAGGGAATTGCATCAGGAGCTGTTTATTCTAACTCATAAGCTTGGTTACACATACTATAGCAGTTCTTGTCATGTTTACCAGGATGCTTCTGATTCACAACTCCAAACCCAGACACTAATAATATCAGGAGGAAAGGTGTCTCTTAATAAGAAGATTCAACACTTTTTTTACTTTTCACTCACTATATTGTATTTTCTCTGTAAAACTTGTACAGCTCTAGGGCACTTCTGTCACCTTTAGATCAGTATATCTTGTTAGTTATGCTGTGTAAGCACTGATATCTCTGCCTTTTCTCTCTCATGCATGGCATTTTGGTTAATAATGTGAATTGGGGGCTCCTTTCTCTCATTTTTATGGCTATTGGGTGAAACTTGCTATAATGGTAGAACACATTTATCACTGTTAGCTCATCATGTTTCAGAATACTTCACTTATCCACAGATTTTGGGGGAATTTTCAAAGGTTTTATAAACAATTTTAAAAAAATAAAAATGAAAAACTACTAGAGCCATCTTCTTGAATTTTCAACACAATGACACATTTTACCCAAATTTGGAAATAATCATATATCTACTAATTTTAGGTGGCACTTTTATGATCCATCTAATAAACAGAGCTAGGGTAGCACAGTCAGACTAACAATAGTTAGCAAAGTCTAAAAAGAGTAAAGGGTCCATCAATAATCAATAAATATAACCTATTAGATCACCTCATCCGAATGGGATGAGGTTATGCTTTGGGAGAAATCCTTCTCGAAAAAGGACAAATATAATGCGGATTAAGCCTTGATAAACCTTTTTTTATAAATCAAAATGGATTACAGCGGCCCTGATCCTGGTGGAATCCCACGCCCATCGGCTTCCTGCTATTCCGAACTTCTTAGAAGAGCCTGGATTGCAAGCTCCTTTTTGTCCTTTACTTTGATATTCTTCATTCACTCCGAACTGTGTTGTGCTAATGGACATATTTATGGATTATTGATGGACCCTTTACTTCTACACAGACTCTTTAATGGACTATAATATCCTTCATCTGGCAACCCTTATTTGGGATGTCCTGGGTTATGATCTAGCATGTGTATGACTGAATGATCACCTATGCGGTAAACCATTGCTCTTCAGTCGGTTTGTTCATATTGAATATATTTTGATACCTTTGAATCTATTTAATTGCCTTTTACGATCCATCACAGCCCCGTCAACACTTTCCTCTCCTCAGCACAAGGAGAGATGCATGCCCTCATCCTTCCTCTCTCCTTCCCTTCCCTGCCCACAGGTCTTGGCTTATCTCCTGGCCCCAATTACTTCTGGCTGCCTCAATTCCCTTGACTTGCTGATTGTGGCATTTCCCTTTGTGGTGTGCTTCAGCTTGCCTTTCAAAATTGAAACAAATATGACAGCTGTTGCAAGAGATAATGGGGTGCTTGGCCTTGGTTGCAGGGACCCAGAAGGTATAATTGATCACTGCTTTCTGCACTGGTTTCATCTCCTCCTTTTTCCTCCTTGAATCGAAACTTCTACTGCTAATTGCAGGGAAGTAAAAACTGGGAGGACCAAAAGAGAGAGGAAACAATTCCTGAAGCAATAGACCCCAATGGCAAGGATGAGTGTGTGTGTGTGCATGCCTCTTGGTCTCCTTTTTTCTGGTGCCACCCATCACCATGGCCAAGTCCTGGCCAGGCAGCTACCTTCCCAGCTTTCTCTTTGAAGTAGGTTAGGCTGAGGAGTTTCCTAGCTCAGGAAAGGCCGCAGACTTCACCCCTCCCCCATTTTAGCTCCAATGGGAATGCAACCAACTTCCTCATGTCCACTTTCTCCTCACAAATTGAGAAGAGGGTGTGTGTGTGTGTGGGGGGGAGAAGTTAAAGAAGCCCCCTTTCTTAAAATGATGGACAGCGAGATACCAAAAGAGATGCAAGGCATAGCAGAGAGAAGGTTTTTCCCCCCTTTAACTAGTGTGAGTGTGCATGCGTACTCAGGCTGAGCTTGACAAGTTGCACACATCTCAGTCTCTCCCCCTTTTCTCATCTTGTGACCGTTACTGCCCCATGCCCTGCAAGTTGATCCCTGAGCAAGATGGTCCAAATCCAGCGCAGCTGAGGCAAAGGACTACTCCTGGTCATCCTCCTCATCTCCTCCACCCCAACTCCCATTGATGATAGCACCCCACTTTTACCACCACTTTTGCTTCAAGAAGAGAGGCAGTTAGGCCTGGGTGCCAAGAGAGGCACCTCAGTGCAGTTCTGGTGCCATCGCCAGCCACATCCTTCATCCACAGGCTGCATTAATTGCTGGGGAGAGAGCTTCCCCACATGGCCAAGGCAAAAGATTGCTCTCCTCATTGCCTCACCTGCCCAAATCTCTCCAGTGGGTTGCTGTGTCCTCCTGCCAAGAGGAGGGTGCGGGGACCTGAGGAGAGGGCCCAAAGGGCTGTGTCCAGCCCACGGACCTTAGTTTGCCCATGCCTGTTATACAGAGTTGTTTAGGGATTATCAAAAGATGAAAAATCTTACTTCAATCAGTAATTGAAACTGGAATTGCACTCTCCTCTTTCTTAAAATAAGTTGCCTTATTTTAAAATATATCTTTTATTGAACCCATTGCATGTCAGATAATTATTTCCTGATCACATTGGCCCATTATTGATAAGATTCACAGTATTCCTAAAGTTGCTTGGAAGCAACCTTCATTTAGATATTGGGAAAAAGAGACTTGAAATGAGAATACTGGGTTTCATGATCTAATCTTTGACCTAACAAAGGCCTTTTATTGGCTTGGGAGATAGGAGGATCATATGTTCTCTTGCAAAATAGTTCTAACCTTATGCAATCCTGGCATTATCAATTTAGGAGTGGCATAGCATTTAGAGAAAGCAGCAATGTTTCCAGCTGCCAAAACACCTAGAGAAGTTAAAATGGAAAACAAAACAAGAAGTTAACACTTAGGGCTTGTCTACATTGACTAGAAGCCCTGAATTGGACCACAGTTCACTACTGGATGTCCACATTATATCCAGCAACTTCTAACATGTAACACACGATACAATTGGTTAACCCATTATTACTTTGAATTAGCAGAAGTTGGGAAATCCAGAGCAGCTCTACACTTGGCCAGCCCTACACTTGGCATGGCCAGCCTGAAGTGATTCACTCTTCACACAGGTTTGTGCTGCCATCCCCTCTTCCCTGCGCTCTGTACACAAAAGAAAAGAAAGAAAGGAACTTACCTTTGCTCCCACAGAAACCATCTGTGAAGTTCTAGATAGATTAACCATTACCAAGCATCTTTACTGACATCAAGGGCACCTGCATGATGAGGGGAAAGTGGGGGATCAGCCCCTATCCCCTGGTCACTCCTCTTTTCCCCAGGTAAGCAAAAGTACCCAGTCATAGTACTAACTTTCTCACACTCCAAGGATGGCTGCCATAATGACAAAGAACACCCCAGGTAATGATGGCCATCCAGTGGGGTTGAACTGGGGTCTGGACTCTGCTCCCACTGCTGCTGCTCAGATTTCAGGATCAGCTCAAAGCAACTATTATTTGGACCAGTCCTGTATTTTGTGGCTCTTATAGACAAGCTGTTAGTAGACCACACTCAGGGTGGGTCTAGTGTTGGGCATGTGGCTCTGCCCCATATAAAAGGTTAGTGTAGATTTGTCCCAAGTCCACTTTTTCTTGAGTTAAATGAATTTCCCCAAACAATAAAGGTGTTTTTACTTGTTTCTCCTTTTTACTTTCTATACACATCTAGAGTATATTTTACCATTTTATAGTTGTAACCTCAACAGAACTCGCCCACTGTATTTTGACAATTACAAGACTTTTCAACAGCAGTGAGGTGCTGACATTTAATTTACAAGATGCCATGCCCAAGTCTGCCTTATTATAACGCAAGGTTCCATGGTGATCCCATGTGATTGTGAAACTGTTTGAATCAAAATATAGTATAGCCCTAGGAGATTTCTTTTTATTTATTATTTATTTATTTACCCTATTAACCTTGCCTTTTCCAACCCTAAAGGGGACTCAAGGCAGCTTTACATAGGCAACTATTCAATGCCTTAAAACAACATACAATTAAAATATGCATTTAAATTAAGAATTAAAATTAAAGCACATTAAAACATTTTTTTAAAAAAAACACATTACATTCACTGTTAAAACCACAGCATCCACAATTGTGATCCGTGGCCATTTTTTGCCATGCTTCTGTGTTAAATCTCAACAGTATTCTTCCTCCTCCTTCACTTTTCCTCCTACTTTGCATAAACCAAACCAATGTTGGAGAGCGAATGCCTCTTTCTTCATATTAATTCATGCTAATATCACAACCATATAAACTAAATTGATGCAATTTACTTCATTTACATATAGAAAAAATATAATATTGATGTCCTAAGAAGAAAAACTAGGGTACAAAGGATGAATACAACCAATTACCAAATTAGGATTTTTAATTTCCATGGGACAATCGTATATAGAGAGATTTTTCGTTTGTTCTTCCCATAGCCAAAAACAAGTTTGAGGCTTAATTATTTCTGGGAGCATCAAAATTGGTCATTAAGTCCTTTAGAAAGCTTACTTGTAACATCAACATATAAATGTCATTATAAAAAAGCAGAACATGATCTGAGAAATGCTCCTTAGCTATCTTGATTCTATATCCCATCAGCTACAGCCATCCTAACCATTCATTGGTGATGGTGATGTTTGTTGTTTATCAACATCAGTGAGGGATGTAAGTTCCCGATTACTTCAATGAGAATGCACAGATTCATTCACAGTGTTTTGTTTTTCTTTCCCAGGTTTACCTCTTTTCTGTTGTCAGCATTAAGGGTCTCCAAACAACAGAGCCCATAACATTTCTCACTCCCTCAAATATATGAACATAAGCACATTTCTGCATACCTCTATAATCAATTTGCTCTTCAATGACTCCCAAAGTGTCTATATGGTATGAGCATGTTTCACAGTGTTGCACAATTCTCTGCTACATCCTAATGAGCTAGGAATCTTTAGTCAATGCGCTTTATGCTTTATTCCAGGGTTGCAGCTTTCCCCGACCTTTCCCAATTTCTTTCATTGCATAGCCTGAAAAGAAAATAACATAAACCCTACAATGAAAATGATGTTCAGCTTCAATATATCATCATTATGACAAATATGATCACTCTTTTATTCACACCCAGACATCAAAGGAATCCCAGGGCACTGGTTGCTGTTGTACATCAAGGCAAATGCAATAAAAGAATAAAGTAAGATTTGCACTTGAGTCTTGATCAAAATATGTCAGAAATATATAGACAAATTCTTGTGAAAAAATTAGGTCTAGCTATTCACACACACACACACACACACACACACACACAGAGTAATAGTTACAATAGCACTGGGTAGAGGAACCTCCCGCCACCTTTTTTCATTTTCTGTAGTTTACTATGAAATTTCTTTAGGATTGATCACAGAGGAATCATATTTGGATGGGAACATTTGTCCCCTCCAGCAGCCTCAGTGGGCTGGATAACATCAATGATTCTCCTTTTTGATGATATTGTTTCTCTGAATGGAGTGCTGTGCGGGGTTTATTTATACACTGCATTAGCTAGGACTCCTCCGTCCCATTTTCTTCAAAACTATGAACAGTATATGAATTGCTTCTACAGTTATGCCGGAGAACTTTGAAAATCTTAGAGTGGACTTATTTTGTTAGATAAAATTGTGGGTTCCAGTCCCATGGGTATGGGATCAAATTGTCATCATTTTGATATTTTGTTAATTTGCGTAGTGCAGTCATTGGAGGTGTCTATGGACAAAGCCAGCTCTTCGGCTTAGAAATGGAGATGAGCACCAACTCCCAGAGTCGGACACGACTGGACTTAATGTCAGGGGAATTTTGCCTTTACCTAGTTTGATGTTTTATTTTTGGAAAACAGCAGGACCCCCTCACACGCAGTGCACCAGGCACTAGCACTATACTTGTGCCCACTGATGACAAATAGTTCTTTATTTCTTTGACTTTCAACCATGGCCTTGTGAACTTACATAGATTGATGGGGCACCACTTAGAATAGCACTGCTTTACAGTCTTTCTGTGCTTTAACTTCTATTCTGCTTCTCAAACAAAATAAAGCTTCTCGGGCTTCTACAAATCTGCCTTAAATTATGGTATCCTATTTCCAAAGTATCTGCATGGACAGTTTGGAATGGAGTACTGTAACACTTAACAGACTATTGAAAATAGATTCTATGAAAGACTGCCATCCTAAGCACACTTGCTAAGGAGTAATTCTCTTCTAAAGTATGAGTAGGATTTATTTTTGAATAAACACCTGGTTGTGCTGAAACTGTTCTCTAAATCTTAGGTTGTGAAATGGATCATAAGCATATGAACTTAGTTTCCCAGGAGATTCATGTAAGAGCTTTAACATATAAATCATTGACCTCAGGCT
This sequence comes from Anolis apletophallus, assembly GCA_030556195.1. Classification (NCBI taxonomy): domain Eukaryota; kingdom Metazoa; phylum Chordata; class Lepidosauria; order Squamata; family Anolidae; genus Anolis; species Anolis apletophallus. The sequence goes on along the minus strand of JARBWK010000007.1, from coordinate 70,369,245 downwards.
CATTTGGACTGTTTGTGGTCTTCAACAGGTGCACGCAGCATGCAGGAGGCCACCACAATCACGTACTGGCTTCCCCAGGGAGCTATTTTATTTTTTTCACGTAAAGTTAACCAATCAGAATGATGCCTTTTACAACCTCTCAGCAGACTTCACTCAGGTCCAGGGGCGGCTGAAGCAAAAGGCAAGATACGCATTTGCGTATAGCGCAAATCCCTGAGGGTTTTTTTTTCGTGTCAGGAGCGACTTAAGAAACAGCAAGTCGCTTCTGGGTCCCTTCCACACAAGTTTTGAAGGTATTCAACCCTTGTAAAAGATGGGAAGGTGTGTGTGTGCGTGCCTGTGTTTCTCGGTGTTCCCGAGCAGAAGGGCTGGCTTGTGCACAAGCACGCACCCCCGCCCGTCTGCCCACCAATCCAAACTGGGGCTTTTGCTGCTTACCCCCTTTCCCCTGCTTCTTTCTGCTGCTGCTGCAGTTCCCCAGAGTCCCCTGAGAAAGTGACGAAAGCCATGCCCCCTCAGAGCAGGGCACAGTCAATCCCAAGCCAGCAGCGCCTCTTTGGGACCCTGACGTGGAAGGCACGCGTGCTGCTGCTCTCTTCCACTCCTCCCCCTTCTCTTAATTTCCAGGCAGGTAAAAAAGGCTGGATTTGGGACGCATCTACATACTGTACAATTGATTCCGCACCACTCTAATTGCCATCCATCACTATTGGTTGGAATTTGTGGAGGCACCAGCACTCTTTAGCAGAAGTGGCAAAAGATCTTGTAAAGGGCCCTTCCACACAACCCTATAATCCAGAAGATCAAAGCAGTTGATCCACATTAGCTGCTTTGAACTGGATTATCTGAGTCCAAACTGCCATTTAATCCAATTCAAAGAAGATAATGTGGATTTTATACAGCTGTGTGGAAAAGGCCTAAGACTGCACCTCTCTTGACAAATCAATTATTAGTAGTATTATATTATATTATTAATATTATATGTATATATAATATATTATGTTATTAGCATAGCACAACATTCATATTATATATTATATTGTACCATACCATTATTCTGCAATATTAATAGTAATATTTCATGTTATATATAATGTACAATCAATATATTATATATTATTATATTGCACTGTATTATTATACAATAATATATATATATATATATATATATATATATATATATATAAATACACTACCAGTATATTATACATATGGATTAATGTTCTGTCCAAATTAAGGCTTTTCAGGTTGTTGTTTTTGTTATTATTATTATTATTTTCATACCCTGCTTTATCCACCCCCCCCCCCCGAGGGGGACTCAAAGTGGCGGAAAATAATAAACATAACCATTTAAAATATATCAATATATGAAAATTAAAACAGGATTAAATCTAAACAGGATTTAAAAAATTTTAAAATTAAAAATAATTACAAATCAAAGTTCTACACTGCCATATAAAATCCAGATTTTCAGCTTTAAACTGGTTTCCGTGACAAAATGTAGATTTATGTCATCCAATTCAAAGCAGATAGTGTGGATTATCTGCTTTGATAATCTGAATTATATGTCAGCAAGGACGACTGAAGCAATAGGCAAGATACGCATTTGCATATAGTGCGAATCCTTGAGCGGCACTCTTGTTGCGCCCCGGTTGGAAGTCACTTTAAAGCAAGTCGCTTCTGGTGTAAGAGAAATGGCTGTCTGCAAGGACGTTATCTAGGGGACGCCCAGATGTTTTACCATCCTTGCAGGGGTGGCTGAAGCACTAGGCAGGGTATGCATTTGCATATAGCGTGAATCCCCGAGGGTCGCTCTTGATGCACCCCCGCTTACACTTGAAAATTACCTAGGGCTGGCCCTGCTCAGGTCCATTTGGGGATTTTATAGCCACATGCCTGATACCTCTCTAGATGCCAGCTAGAACTTGTTTTTTTTTACTTACTACATATCTCTTTAAAGTAGGCTATTTCAGCTTGGCTGATCTTATTTCCAAATATGTTAAAGAACTCACTGGGTTTTTAGTACATGTTGAATATTATTTTTCAATTCATAAAAACAGAAAGATAGTAGAATGACTAAAGGGTGAAGTGATGTTAGGAGAAAACTAAATGTTTAAATTATATTATCTTTTCAAACTAGAGCTAAAACAAAATGGGGTGAGTTTCATATTGCTAAGCAATTGATACGGAAAGAAAATGTGCAATTGTGGTTTTCACATTTTTACTAACTTCATAAAAGGCTGTGCATAATTTATTTAAAAAGAATTTAGTCATGAATATAAATCTTCCAGCAGCTGGGAAAATCTCTCTATTATGCATATTTTGCAACTGAACTTTTCCTGCGATCCTTGTTAAAATGTGCCACACCGGCACATTTCGACATTAACTTCTGGGTGTATAAATTATAAACCAGCAGGGACCATTATGAAACTCTCCACAGACACATGCTTGTGATATTCATGGATAAGGACATACAATTTTAGTCCTATAAGATCTTGTATTTAAATTTGAGATTCCTTTTGACATTGCTGGTGTGTACCTCTGTTTGAGGGGATGGAACAACCAATCTTCTTGCAATAATTTTGGACACCAAGGCCCTCATTTACAGTGAGAAGATAAATATGTCTCCTAAGGCTGTGTCTGCAATATTATCCACACTTTCGTCAGAATAAACCCTAAATATGACTTTCTTTAGGACATGTATATGCAGTATTTTGATGCTCAACCATGATAGAATGAGAACACTGAAAAATGAGTTAAATAAAGTTCAATTAGAGTGTCTGCCCAGCATCACTGAATAGTATTTAGTTCCACTGGACAGTGGGGACCTCCTCCAATGTTAAAGGTGGCTGGGGGAGTCCCTTTGGGGCCTGAATCCAGAATTGATCTGAGGTTATGTATCTGCCCTTGAATTCCTTGCTTTCTTGGTTCTTGACGAAGATGTAAGACAATAATACTAAAACAGAGTCTACCTGTCTGATGCCTCAAAATTCGGCTATTTTCTTGATAATTGCCCACGTTGCAGTATTCAAGTCAAAAATTTTATGTTTTTTCTCATGTCAGGAGCATCTTGAGAAACTGCAAGTTGTTTCTGGTGTGATAGAATTGGCCATCTGCAAGGACATTGCCCAGGGGACGCACGGATGTTTTTGATGTTTTTACCATCCTTGTGGAGGCTTCTTTCATGTCCCTGCATGGGGAGTTGGAGGTGATAGAAGGAGCTCATCCACACTCTCCCTGGATTTGAGGTTCTGACCTGTCAGTCATCAGTCCTGCCAACACAAGGATTTAACCCATTGTGCCACCGGGGGCTCCTAAAATTCTAAATGGAGAGGAATAATTGGAAATCAAAAAGGTGGTTGCAAGTTCTCTATCCATAGTCTTTTTATCAGCACTCCCTCCTCTTAGTCTTTTAGCCAATCACAATTCATATTGAAAATTTATTTCCGTCACAGAATCCACAATGGTCACTCTATTCTGACCAGGCCCCTTCTATCATTATCTCCCCTCAGAGTAATGGAAGGCTTCTTCTTCAACTCTCAGTGCATAAGAGCAGATGTCACATATTTGCTTAATATTATCCAGAAATAACTAAAGGGTGGAATAAAATGCGAGCACACACATTTACTTTGAATGCCAGCCAAGAAGGTGACATTGAGATATATTTGTTTCATTATACCACTATTCAGCTGTCCTGTGCTATCAAGAGGAATGCTGCAACAAGAACACAAGCCCAAAATAATTATTGCATGGAAAGAATAATTCATGAAAAATTAGTAAGTTCTTTTGAAATGCTTTCACTAATATTTAACCACAATGGCAGCATATTAGCTATTTAAAAGCCTCAGTTTTTTCATGTTTGTTCTATAGTGTTTTGAGTTGATGTAAAATAACACTCTGAATATTCTTTTCAGTATGTTGGATTCCTCCCTCCCACTCCTTTATTTTTTTTCACTACTGAATTTTTATTATTATACCCTTTTAAAAAATGAGGAAGAGGAGAAGGTGAAAGGTGGAGTGACCATTACAGAGAACGTATATCATACAAGGAAGGGAAAAGATGTGGAACACTCAACCCACTTGGAAGCCTCTGAAAGTCAGCTCCACTGTGCCAAATGGCATTCCCATCTACCCACCCCAGTGACCAGGAGAGAGCTATGATGAGATTCAGCCAGATAACAAAGTCATGTTAGTGTCTTCGGTATCTTAACACATTAATAGCTGAGAGAAATAATTTTTAAAAATTCCAGACAGCACCCAACATAAAATAATATACAGCTATTTTGGAGAAGAACATGAAAATCAGAAACCTGAAAAAGAAATTCCACCAGGTGGAGGAGTTAGAGGCACTGATTGACTCTGGGGAGATCAAGCAACTGATTAAAGAGCAGTTGGACAAGTTGGCTCGAAGTAAAGCTTTGGAAGATGAACTCAAGGACCTGGAATTGGATTTGTAAGGGTTGAAATATGAACAGAACATCATGTGCATTGGAACAAACCATCGCCAGGGGAACATTCTGAGAATTGTGCAGCACATAGAACAGAAGATGCTGTCTTCAGGTTCCTTCATTGTGCCAACTCTTTTATTTTGGCACTTTCCTTATCTTTATGGGGCAAAGCACAGCCAGTCAGATGAAAAAAAATTACATAACTTTTACCTCTCTGAAATGTATCCATAGAGGGAGGCAAATGTAACACCGATCTTCAAGAAAGGATCCAGAGGTGATCCAGGAAATTATAGACCAGTCAGTTTAACCTCAGTTCCAGGCAAAGTGATGGAAACCATTATTAAAGAAAATATTACTAGGCACATAGAAGAACAGGCATTGCTGAAAGAAAATCAACATGGTTTCTGCAAAGGCAAATCATGTCTTACTAACTTGTTAGAATTCTTTGAGGGTGTAAATAAACGCATAGATAAAGGGGACCCAATTGATATTGTTTACCTTGACTTTCAAAAGGCTTTTGACAAAGTCCCTCACCAAAGGCTCCTAAATAAGCTCTTCAGCCATGGAATCAGAGGACAGGTCTTGTCCTGGATTGGAACCTGGCTAAACTGTAGAAAACAAAGGGTGGTCATAAATGGACATTTCTCTGGGTGGAAAGAGGTGAGAAGTGGCGTACCCCAAGGTTCAGTTTTGGGTCTGTTACTTTTTAATTTATTCATTAATGATCTGGATGTAGGAGTGAATTCTGAGGTAGCAAAGTTTGCAGATGACACTAAATTGTTCAGGGTAGTTAAAAATGAAACTGATTGTAAAGAGCTCCAGAAAGATCTCTCGAAATTGAGTGAATGGGCAAGAAAGTGGCAAATGCATTTTAACCTAAACAAGTGTAAAGTCATGCACATCGGGGCAAAGAACCCCAACTACACCTACAAATTGATGGGGTCAAAGTTTTCCGAGACAAACCAGGAAAGGGATCTTGGGGTTTTGGTGGACAGCTCAATGAAGATGTCAACCCAGTGCGCAGCAGCAGTGAAAAAAGCAAATTCTATGCTAGGCATGATCAGGAAGGGAATCGAAAATAGGTCAGCAAATGTTGTATTACCTCTCTACAAATCTATGGTAAGGCCACATTTGGAGTACTGTGTACAATTCTGGTCACCGCACCTTAAGAAGGATATAACGGAACTGGAAAAGGTACAAAGAAGGGCAACAAAAATGATCCAAGGGATGGAGCGGCTCCCTTATGAAATCAGGTTGCAACGCCTTGGTCTTTTCAGCCTTGAAAGACGGCGTTTAAGAGGTGACTTGATCGAAGTGTATAAAATCATGCATGGGATAGAAAAGGTGAATAAAGAAAAAAATATTTTCTTTGTCATAAAACACTAGGACTAGAGGGCACTCCCTGAAGCTCCAAGGTAGGAAAATTAGGACTAATAAAGGGAAATATTTCTTCACCCAGAGGGTCATTGGGTTATGTAATTTACTTCCAGAAGAGGTTGTGACAGCTGTCAGCCTGAACAACTTCAAGGCAGGATTAGACAGATTCATAGATACCAAGTGTATCGGTAGTTACTGAAAAGGACATTCAAGTGCCACCTCGGAGTGGTTGAGGTAGGCAGGATTTCCCTGGGTACTGGTTGTGGGGGGTCGGGAGCAGGTGAGGGTTTTGCCCTCCCTTCTGCTCGAGATCCCCGTGTACAACTGGGGGCCACTGTGTGATACAGAATGCTGGACTAGATGGGCTGAGGTCCGATTCAGCATGGCTCTTCTTATGTTCTTAATTATAGAATAATATAATATTCGAGTTAGAAGACATCATATGAGATATCTACTCTAACCCCCTACATGCAGGAAAAGCACAATCTGACAGATTTCCACCAGACTCCAAGGCAGAGGGTGGTTAGCTGCTAACCACCGAGCCTTTGTATGAAGAAGGAGCCACACCGCCTCTTCTCATACACCAGTCCTGGGGGATTTCCCCTTCACGGAGCATTGGCGCTCTTCATTAGACTACTGAATGTTTTGTGAATCCAGCCCATCCCACCAGATATCCCACCATCCCCTCCCACGTCTTGGCCCCCTGGATTCCCTCCTGAGGAGCTCCACTGACGTGCCTTGCCGCCCATCCGGCAAGGGAGGGGTACGAGAATACTGGCTACTCTAGAGAAGGACGCTGAGGATTCCCCGGGATCCCCGCTTCTGGGATTTCCCAGTCATTGCTATTAGCCTTTCCCGGGCTATCCTCCTCCCCGCCCACTACGCATCGTCGTCATCACAACAACACAGCGTGCACGACGGTGTTTACCAGCGCCGCTCGACGTCATCATCCGGCGCCGTCCTCACCCACGCCGGCTCACGCCGAGCCAGGACGGCCTTGCTGTGTACGCACAGCAAGGATTGGATTCTCATCAGCACGATCTACGGCACCATTGCAAGTACTGTTTCTGTTTGCCCTGGGGGGGAGACATACGCGCCTCTCAATTGCATTGAGATATTGTATCTTTTTCCATGCATGTGTTTGATACTTCCTACCATTGAATAGATAGCTATATTTTGCATACTTTGGGGTTGCGTTTTCATTTGAACTTTCAGGGTACATAGTCTAATTGACCATTAGGCACCCCTACACTGTTGTTTGTGCTGTGTCTTTCTAGCCACACACATTCACTTTCGGTGCACTGATGGGTAAGAAATTGGGTTTTTGCCAGTTTCCCAAAGCAAGAATGGGAGGAGGAGGTGGTGGTATGTCAATGGAATTATTCTTTACCTTCATGCTGGAATGGTTTTAGTGCAACAATGTAAATTAAGTTTAAATAGCAGTTTAAAATCAGTAAATAAATGATTAAACTCCAATGCTATATTAACCTAATGAACATAATTTCAAAGATTTTTGGCATTTTTCTACTACTTTTCCTATTTTAGATATAAAGGTAATATCAGTGGTTGCCTTGATGCCATCATTGCTATTAAAAAAAGAGAGAGAATTTTTGCAGTGCAGGTTCTCTCCTCATTCACTTTTTATTTATTTTATCATAAGGAGTACACAAAAACTATTTGTTATACATTAAACTTTAATGTGTTATGAAGGAGGATAAAGGGGAAACAGTCTATTACGATGTAAACACTTATTTTTTTCCTGAAAAACAAAGCAGACCAAACTTTACAATGATGGCTAAGATTTAGCAGACAAGTTTGTTGAAGTAATTTTAAAGTAGAATTCCCCACCCCCCGCCACCAAGCGGTATATCATGGGCTATTGCAAATACCCTATGTACTCATGTATACGTCTAAACATTTTAGTCAAAAGATCAACACCCCCCCCAAAAAAAACCCCATGGTCTATGGATTAGTGTACTGTACCTTAGGCAGATACATAGGTATGTACTTAATATAGATCATTATATGGGGCTTGGTGACTGTCAAACTCTGCTTATTCAAAGAAATTAACCTGGTGCTATTTACATGGCCAAATGAATCACAAACAGATGAATCACAAAAAGAACACTTGTTCCTATAGGAAGCTGAGTGAATTATGTCAACCTCTTAGGATACTGGCGGGATAAAAATGTCCCCAAAGCAATAAACACATAAATTGATTGCTCCTCAACACCAGTCTCAGAACTGATATTACAATCCACCTTTGTTGTTTTCAACCCAGTCTTTTCAGTTATTATCCAGAGGGGAGCTATGAAATGAGATGGCTGTTCAGAAAGTGCGTCTTTACTACAATTTCAAAGAGAATGTATCTCTCATCTTCTTGTGTATCAATCTGTAGACTTTTAGGAAGCTTTACCCCCCCCCCCCTTTGGGTGCGGGTAAATATCACTCTCTCTGAAACTGATATATTCCAGATCTCAGGTTCTAAGTACCATAGTTGTTAAGACATATGTAGAAGAAATTTATTGAGCATATAGAATGGGACAATGAATGAATTTGCATGCATTTTTGTAGCACCCCAGTTCTCTTTCGTGCCTGGGGACAGGGGGCAGCACCGGGGGTCCCACTTGCATTAGAGCCAGCTGATTCTGAGGAGGATTTGGAGGGACTGGAAGAAGGGGATTTTGAGGTAGCTGGGCCTTCTTCCCCCACAGAAAGCCTGGCCTGGGATAACGGCTCGCCTGATCCTTATGAGATGCAGGAAGGCCAGACGGATTTCGAAAGCAGTGATAGTGAAGATTATGAACGGCCGGGGGGGAGGATCACAAGAAAGAATGTGGGAAACATCAGAGGGAGAGGCCCGGGAAGCAGATGGGGAGTTCGGCTCTCACGAAGATAGGGAACCAGGTGCTGGGAGGCAAGGTCGAACCTTTGATAGGAGACGGAGCATTGAGGCTAGCAGGAGGGGCTGGTTCCACAGCCTAGACAGGCCGCGGTACCGCAGCACAGATTGGAGGAGGAGAAGCCTAGAGCGTCGGGGCCTCGCCAGGGGATTAAGTCTAGGATCCGTGGGAACGGATCCTCAGTACTCGGCCACGTCTATCCTATGCAGACGTGTAGCGAGCCAAGACCACGTAGCTAAGGTTGGGCTAGTGGCCTGCCAAGGAGTGCCTTGGATCTTGCAACTGTGCTTTGTTCCCTGACCCGCTTTTGTTGAGCGGAGCTCTGCCAAGTCTTTGGAAATTTCCATGCCAAGTTTGCTTTTGGACATTACCTTTTACTTATTGGATTACTTTTGATATTTTTATGGACAATTACCTTTTCAACTGTTTCTTATTCTTCAATAAAGTAGTTAGCTGATTACCGTCTCTGTGTGTGTGATTAAGGGGCCGGCCAAGGTCTTGCATCATGACAATTTTAGGTAACAAATATTATATATGTACAGTACCTTGGATTAGAACATTGGAGACTCTTGCAGAGAAAATAAAGCTGAGGAAGTTGAAATAATGATATTGACATATAAGTACATATAAGTGCATATGCACAAGTCAACTTTTCATAAATTCCATCAATACTACGGTTTACTCATTTGAAACTTTGGACTTCATCTTACAGTATACTTTCTCATTTTCTTGAAGGGCAATATGTTAGGGCTGTGCAAAGGACCATCTTTCAAAATGGGCTCTGAATGTTCCAGCACTTTCAGCTCTTTTGGCTAGCCATAATGGCATGAGCACCACTGCCACCCCCTCCCCCACCGCAACAGACCACGCAACTGCGGACTACAGCTAAATTTGGTTTTATTCGGCTGCATGTGGAGCACAGCAATACACCCGCATGGGGTTTCCCTGTGAGCACTGTCTGTTGAGCCAATCAGAACAGAAGAAAGCTGTGAAGTGTATTTTAGCCATGCTGGGCCTCCATTTTTCTGTTACAAGCAGGCTTCTGACAGAGACAGATCATCTTCTGACGGAGGCAGATGCATTTCTTGCCTTGCCTTTTGACTCAAATAGCAATAATATGCAATTATTTTCTGCACACTTAAGAAACTGTCACTGATGGTGCACTTCACACGACGAAAACTTCAAATGTGGGTGAGAGGTATCTTCTTTCTATTTCTAAAACTGCCATAAAAAGAGAGGTTAATGCTCTTTCAGGTGGCATGGCTCCCACTAAAATAAGTGTTTAAAAAAGTGCCTTAACTCAGCTTTATTGAAAGAGTGTTGAGGAGCAACGATGCCAGAACAGATGGTTTCTTAAATCTGGTGCCTTAACTCAGGTGTTATTGAAGAATATAAGGAGAAAGGATCCCAGAAAAGATGGTTTCTTAAGTGTGATGCCTTAAACTAGGTCTAGTTGAAGGATATGAAGAGCAAAAATGATTGGAAGGGGAACCTGGTAAGTTCCCCCTTTGATTCTAATGCACCAAATCTTCCTGGAGTGATAATTGATCATTCAGTTGCCGGATAGAAAAATGGAATTTTGTTCACCAGAATTCAGGAGGCTCTGGAAAAACGGATCAGGGGGACCACCAAAATATGGACACCAAAAATGGCATGGGGTTTAGCCAAATTACACATCCCTATAATGTACATCCAGGCTACTGACTGTAGCTTACTATAGGGAGCACACAATTCCCCTATTGAAGCAGCTCCATTGGCTGCCAATACATTTCTGGCCCCAATTCAAGGTGCAAACTACCACCTATAATGCCCTAAACGTTTCAGGTCCTGCCTACCTTTGCGACTGCATCCCTCCTACGAACTGGTGCAGGCTCCAAGATCTGCCAGGGAGGCTCTCCTCTTGGTCCCACCACTGTCACAAGTACAGTTGGTGGGTATGACGGAGAGGATCTTCTTTGTGGTGGCCCCCGGCTTTGGAACACCCTCCCCAGGAAGATTAGACAGGCCCCCACATTGTCCTCCTTTTGCAGAGATTTGGAGATGTGGCTTTTCAAATAAGTTTTTGAGAATGCTTAGTCCGTAGTTGTTCTGTGCAGTAGTTGCACATCCTTGCACTTTTTTTCTATGCCCTCTCCATTGTTGCAGCTTGCATTTATTCCATTCCTTTTATCTACAGCTTGGCCATGTTTACAGCAGGTTACAGCCATTGTTTGATTACTTTAGTTTTATTGAGTCTAAGTTGATGTTTTTTATATGCATATGTGTTTTATTTCATTGTATTTTATATTGTGCTTCATTTGTTTTTCGGCACTTTGTGCCATCTGTAAGTCTCCCCAAGTCCCCAGAGAGCTGATGGTAGGATATAAGAATAAAGTTGTTGTTGCTGCTGCTGCTGTTATTGTTATTATTATTATGTGTATTATTTCAAAGCATAGGAAACCAACATATTAAAAAAGGTCTTGGATTTTGCTCTAAAATCCATCCTTGATAGACCCACTGAATTCAATGTTCTAGCCAGGTTGGCAATCACTTTGGATGAAAGTTAGTAAGTCAACTAACTTAAGAACAGTTTGCAGAAGTCTGATTTGAAATTAGCAATACAAAAAGCCTACAACATACCCACAGGGATAAAATCAAGCAATAAATTTGAGGTTTCACAGAGTAAATGTGTACCAACAGGATAACACTAGGGTTTAGTATCACCCAGTTCAGTAACTTATCCTAACAGACTTCCTCTTAGATCAATTCATACTACAATATTGTAATTAAAATAACAGAAAAAGCAAATAATCAGTGATTATGATCAGTGACAGCAGCATCTAAATTAACAGTATGTGCTTGTAAGCAAGTGGCAGGTGACTCTTTATGATTCAAACCATCATTGTAACTGGGTAATGTTGACAGTTCTGACCAGAGTGCATGTACTTATAACATTTAGAAAGTACATCAACATAGAATTCAAGGAATATTGAAACAGTACATGTAAGATGGGTTTATGGAAAATATTTACATATAATGTACCAATATAATCTCACTTTCATTGTAATAGTTTCTCTGACAATGAACCCCACGAGGTCACATAAAATGTAAAACTATTAAATAACATGAGTCAAATAAATAAGGGACAATCAGATCTAATTAAGCCTTGATGTTTAGAAGTCTAATATTGATTATTAGTTCAAAAGGTTTTAGCAGATAACACTATGCACATTTAAACAATTTCCCAGCTAGTACGTGGGACCTTATCAGACACACTCTTCTCTGCATCTTCTCACCATTTTCAAGTGCTGGCAAAATGGAACTCTTCTTTTGGCTGCCTGTTTTCAGGAGTTGGAGCTACTTGATTCTTAAATGACAAAAATGGGAAACGGGAAAACAACAGAAATGATGGAAAATGACATAGGATGTGAGGCCATTCAAGATGATGGGGAGAGATGGAAAGGAACAAAATAATAGAGTTCTCTCCACTTTCCCATGCTTGCCCCACCTGTACGATTAGATCCTTGGATATGAGACTGATGAGGTCATATGAGCCATTCAGATCACACATAAAAAAAGCTTCACTTAGGTCCCTTTCACACTATTGAATTATAGCTGTATCATATCACTTTAACTGTAATGACCACATCCTCAGAAATTATTGAGCTTGCAGTTTGCGAAAGCACTAGGGCTTCCCGAGAATTCTAAAGCAGTCTTTCTCAACCAGTGTACCGTGGCACACTAGTGTGCCGTGAGCGATCATCAGGTGTGCCGCGAGAAAAGCTCTCTGCCCCCTTCCTTCCCCCCCTCCTGTTGAACTCCTGCTGCTTGGGGGAGATGGCGGAAGGGCCGGGTGGCAGCAAAGAAAAAGAAGGGGCCAGGGCACCGCCTCCTTCGGCCGTTTCCCCAGCCAGCCTCCAATCCGCCATGACTCCCACCATGACTCTCACCCCTCGCTCTCTGAAGCCGCACGGAGGACGAGCCCCGCCCACTGAAGCCCATCCACTGCTCATGCTCCTCCTCTGTGGGAGAGCTGAAGCTGGGGTAGGGAGCAGGGCATGGCTTCCCCTCCCCCCGGCTTCAGCGCTCTCACAGCTTCACCAGCCTTGAGGGGGCAGTGCCAAGCCAGCAGTGGCAGAGCCAGCACAATGCTGGCTTGGCACTGCCCCCCTCAAGGCTGGCGAAGCTGTGGGAGAACTGAAGCCGGGGGGGAGGGGCGGGGCATGGCTCGGCCTGGCTCCTCCCCCTCCCCTGGCTTCGGCGCTCCCAGCAGGTCACCATCTCCCAGCCGTTCTTTACTGTGTGAGAGTGTCATTTTGTGTCATTTTGGTTGGTGGTGTGCCCCCGGATTTTTTTAATGTTAAAAGTGTGCCGCAGCTCAAAAAAACGTTGAGAAACACTGTTCTAAAGTATGCACAACATAAAGATCTCAGGATTCAGTAGGATGTAACCATATCAGTTAAAGTACTATAACTGTATCACGTCAAAGAAACACTATAACTATATAGTGTGAAAAAGACCCAACCATAAATTGATTTAAAAACATAGCTAATCATTCCCCAGACATACATCTACATAATAGTTAAGATGACATTGAAGAAAAAGGTGCAATCTCTGGAGAGTGAACCTCCAAAATCGGATATTTTTTTAAAAAAATTCTTAGCTATCTCAGATCCGTCTATAAGAGAACTTAGAGAAGTACAGAAATTCTGCTGACATAGTTCATGTCTGTGAGTCCTGGGATACCAGACAGGGGCCTCAAGTGGTCATTTAGCAAGGTCCCTATGTTTTGCAGCAGAAAGAGTTTTTACTGAAGATTGCAAATTTGTGTTAAGTTTTTTTTATTTTAGCAAGTTATTTCAGAGTGACTTTAACAGAACACAGCCATGATAAATGGGGGGGGGGGGGGTGCAGAAGCCTCAGGGATTTGAACATTCAAAGAACCAGAACATGAGAACATAATTTACCAGATGTTTAATAGAAATAAGTGTTCAAGTTTTTAAAGGGATTTCCAAAGGAGAGCGATGTGCTGATCCAAGGGACATTTTTCTTAGCAATGAAAAGAGGTTTGCATCATTTTTAAAAGGGGGGGGGGCAGAAAGCTGACAATGGCCAGCCTTGCCAAGATAGTTTCCCTCTGCCAAAGTCAAAGTTGTGATTTCTTGCCCTTAAAGCATTTCACCATTTGATGACTGCGAGGCACTTTGAGGGAAAGTGATTCTTTGACTGAGCCTATGGCCACCATTCAACATTATGATGAAATGAAAATGACTACCAAATAAATTCAAAGAAAAATCTAAAGGGTCCTGAATATGACAGACATTTTTTTCAGAAAGGAAAAAAAACTTACGTGGTTTTCTACCTCTCTGAAAAAGAGTGCGCCTGAAATCAATGCAATTTGACAACTTTTTAAGAGTCATGGGCCAATGCTGTGAAATCCTATGATTTGTAGTTTGGTGATGCACCAGTACTATATGACAGAAAAGGCTAGAGACGTTATAGAACTACATTCCATGATTTCACTGCAATTAAATTGGTAACAAATGGCATCAATTCTACAGAGTAGATGCACCCATATTTATTTTTGGTACAATAAATATTTCATACACTGTAGTTTTCATTTTTAAGAAGAAAAAGAATATAACTTATTTATATTCTGCTCTATCTGTCCAAGGGGACTCAAGGTGGATTACAGAACACATATATGGCAAACATTCAATGTCGTTATAAATTAACAAGGACGGATAATACATAAACAGAAGTAGGCTTCCCAATGTTTTCTATATCCGGCATTTGGAGGCTGTGCTCAACTCTGGCCACAGGGTGGTGCTATCACTCTATCTTCCATGCAGAGGATCTTTGTTGTCCATAGACATCCTCTCAATCAAATTGCCAGCATGTTCTTATGGGCATCTTTTTATTACCTCTTCGCTAAAAGTGGTACTTATTTATCTACCCACATTACTGCTTTTAAAAATTATTATTATTATTGTGCATTTTAGTATAATAACAGATGTTGATATACATAGGGGGGCAAGGGTAAAGGGGATGAAGGGGAGGGGGTTGTGTTGGAGGCGGGGATGAGGGGGCGAGGGAAGGGAATGGAATGGAATGGAAGGTGAGAGTAATATAAAACAACTTCCCAAAAGTTTCCGAAGAATTTCTCAAATTTTTACAGATGGTATTTTCATTTATAAATTATGTACTAAAAAAAGTATACAGTTTCATTGTCGTTGCTGTTCTTTTCTTCTTTATTCTGTATTCTGGTTTCTTCTTTTCATTATTTACTATTTCCCATGGGTGGTTCTTGTTTTTTCCCTTGTATGTGGTTGTGGTAAAATGCCTTTGCTTTATCTACTGCATTCAACCAATATCTAGTTTCATTCAGTGTCACAATCAGACCTTCCAGCTTTTCCCATCTATATCTAATTTTCCTTTTTTGGATTTCTTCGGTGAGGAAACTGTTGTTTCTTCGTCTTGCTAATGTCTGTTCTGAAACGTCTTTCAGAATAATTATTTTCTTGTCCTTGTAGTATATGGATTTCCTGGCGTTTCTTTGAAGGATCTCGTCTCTCAGACATTTCCGTGCAAATGTAGTTATCACATCTCTGGGTGTCTTGTTTTTCCTGGAAAAACCTGTATGAATTCTGTAAGTTCCGTCTACATCATTCCCTACAATATCTGGTTCTTTTCGGTTAGTACTGCCAGTATATCAACAATTATTTGCTTTAAGTTTTCATTATCAGATTCCTCCAGGTTTCTGAGTCTTAGTTGATACTCCAGGGATCTATTTTCTAAGATCTCAGTGTCAGGATTGGGAAACCTGAGCTTGGAAGAAGTCCAGGTTCCCAGCCTGTCATGAGGCAGCAACGACCTTCGCTTTAGTTCTGGGGTGACCTTTGTCCCAGATTCACTGAGACTGCTGAGTCTGACTGGGAGTGATGCAACTTCCAGGTGCTTGAGAGGGAAGTGAGGTAACTCCTCCAAGCCAGGACATTGGACAATTGGACTTGTGACACTGACTTCATGACCCCTGGGGTCATGCCCCTTTGAATTACTGGGATTGCTGACTCACTTGGAGCTGATGTAACCCTGCCTGGACATTGCATGGGTAGGGGAGGGGCTATGGGGGTATAAAAGGTGTGTTTGGGTGGCGGGCCGGTGCTTTAGCTTCACATGTCTCGTACCTTCAATAAAATCGTGTTGGACCAAGATACCATCTTCGTGTGATCCCAACCGTGTGTTGGAGAGTCGTTACACTCAGCTTGTTGCTGAATTTTTTGGTATACTGTTTCAAGCTGTTCTACTTTGTATTCAAGTTTTGCTTGTGATTTAATAAGTCTTTGATTGTCTTGTTTAACTTTATTCAAATCTTCTTTCAGAAATTTTAAATCTTCCTTGATATCTTGTTTAAGATTCTTAATTTCAGTCTGGAATTTTTGGTGTTGTCTATCTTGTTTTAGTGAAAAATTTCTTATTTCTTCCAGTATTACTTTAAAGCATGCTTCCTCTGGTAGAGAATTTCTCCTGCTTTGTAACTTCATGCTTTGGCTGGATTTTCCTTTGGCATAATACATCATTGCA
Source organism: Anolis apletophallus (assembly GCA_030556195.1). Classification (NCBI taxonomy): domain Eukaryota; kingdom Metazoa; phylum Chordata; class Lepidosauria; order Squamata; family Anolidae; genus Anolis; species Anolis apletophallus. The sequence continues at coordinate 70,352,954 of JARBWK010000007.1, read as the reverse complement.
ATTTATAAGTATATATTTCTCTCTATTTCTTACCTTGTTCTCTTCTTTCACTGCTCCTTCCTCCTTTCTCCTGGTGTCACCTCCGTCCAATTCCTCCAGTGAACCTTTGCCTTGATTTCCGGAGTGCCTTTTCAGATTTCTTTCCAGTCACTCTTCTCTTACTCAGTCCTTTCCTTATAGCAGATTGCCCCGGAGGTGTCTCTTGAAGGCTTTCTCTCGTGGTCTCATGGTATCTTCTTGTTCAGTTGTGTTTTTATTCCTTTTATTCAGTTCTCATGTAAACTTGCAATATTTCGCCCCCTGCGGGATCTCGCGCCCCAAATTTTCACAATTTCTTCTCTCACAGTTGTTCACAGTAAGGCTGCATGTCTCCAAGGCCACCCACATTACTGCTTTCAATCTGCTAGGTGGGCAGAAACCCAACCCGGGCTTGAACTACCAACCTTTCAATTGGCTAGATTTTCTATAGCTAGCAACTTAACCCGCTGTGCTAAATCCCGGCACTTCATCTTCACAGATCTATTAAATATTAAAAATGATCACAGTATATTATTATTATTATTATAAACTTTGTTTATACCCCACCACCATCTCCCCAATGGGGACTCAGGGCGGCTTACATGAAGCCAGGCCCAAACAAAAAATTACAACAAATAAAAATCAAAAAATCAACAACAACACAGTAAAATACAAACATGTAAGTAAAAGCAATATACAGATATATATCTCAAATCACAAATGACAAGGCAGGCCACATGCACAAGATAAAATGTTAGAATATTAAAAACCTCAGTGTGAAATAAAAAGGGTAGATTCTTTATAGCAGAGAGCACGTGTGAACATGGGTTGTGAGAGGCCTTAATATAATGGGGGAGAGTGGACTCCAATGACAGGAGCATTAAGGAGAGCAATGTTATAAAGCTAAATGATTACTCTCCAAAGGCACAGTGGAAAAGCCAGTTTTAAGGTGTTTTTAAAGGTTTCCAAAGCACTGTATATGTGGGAAATGTAGTCAAAGGCCCCTAGCTCAATACCAAAACCATGGATACTAGTTCACCCTATATTTTTACTACACCTGGACTGGAAGCATCCATGCAATAGTACTGGAGGACCCAGAATGGTCTACAAATACATTGGGGGGGGGGGGTTGAGGTTGTGGCTAAGTGAAACTGTGGCTATTGATGTTTGAATACGGTGGTCATAATATATTTTTGATGAATGTGTACCTACAGCTATTGGGAATAACATAATTATTGGATAATTTCCACTACTGTGTTGTTTTTAAAGAGCTTCTGTTTGTTTGTGTTCTTAATAAATATTTGTCAAAGCAGGAAAAAATCATGCATTCAGATACATCAAACAGTTATTGAAATTCTGAATATTCCTACATTGCTAATCTTTTATAGAGCTTCACGGTCAATTTGGCAACAGCAAGAGCTCCTCAATTTAGAATCAGTTAAACGGGGGATTCAAAATGTATTGGTTTTCAGGCTCAAGCTATAATATGCACCTGAGACAAGTGTAATAATTAGAAATAATGTGTTTGATCAATGTGTCAATTGTTGAAGCAGCAGATGTTTCCCTTAATTTTGTCCTCTTGCACTGCTTTCATTAATTCTGGGGCCATATTTTAAAATGTAGACTCTCTAATTAGCATAGAAATATTGCCCAATTAGGGTGAGTTAAGATAACTGATCTGATGGTTATCTTTCTATTGCTTATTATTCTTGGTATGGAAGCAAACATATGTAAGCAGCTGTCTTATGTGTGCCTTCCCTTTTCTTTCTTGCTTGTTTAGTCGAGTCTGAGACTTAGTTATGATAGTTTAGGAAGTCAGACTTAGTCATGATAGTTTAGGAAGAAATGTAAAAGGAAGGGAGGGAGGGAAGCATTTATGCTCAGAAAAAAAATTCCAGCTACACCTGGTGATGTAACATGAGATGTCTTCTTCTGGGATATTAAACCCCCATGAAATAAAAAGGCCAGACAACAAACAAATGGTATAAAGGGGCCATTATTTGATCTATTTATCTAGCTATTTATTAAATTGCTGCAACTTACAGGAAAAAGGGGGGAGTTAAATACACCTGGTGTTGAAGTACAGGTATCACTTCACTGACTACCTCCATAGACATCTCTGTGCCAACATCTCAACACCAAGGGTCAACCCAAACCGTTTTGGCTGCTCGGCCCAGCCAATCTTAACAAGAATACCATCCTGGGGGCACTCCTTCCCAAATTGCAAGGTTTTAGAAGAGTGAGAAACCCCTATTCTAGCCTCAAGGGCCCACCAAGGTAGAGACCCAAGGTAAACCAATCCAGAATCCCCCCTTCACCCACTAATGGGATGCCATGGTGCCTACCAAATCTCATTTAATTTTTAGCAAGCCAGTGACAACATATTTAAGTGACTCCAGTTAGAGCCAGTTTCAACCTTCAATAGAAAAAGCCTCTTCTGTCCTCTTTCTTGTGGGCCCTTAAAAGCCTCAAGAACAGTGGGGACTGCTGAACCCAGAGGTGAAGCCTCCCCTTGCCACAGGCTTCACCTCTGGGTTGGGCTTGGTTGAACAGAGATCAATAATTTCCCAGTAAATGCATAACATTATATAGAAATTCAATGGATACTATACCTTAACTTTGGTTTGAAAAGGAATTACCTCTGAGTAGAGTGGTGATGGGCCTTTTTAAATTCCTGAATAGAAAAAAAATGTGCAAGTCACAGCCAGTACAATAAACACAATGAGTCAAAAGACTGCAATATAAAAATCTATTCCATACACATATATTGTAGACAACACTAGGAAATGTACATCTCAAATTCCACACAGATCTTGCCAATGCATATAATTCGCATCAGGAAGGCGCAAATACAAGTCGGATACACATCCGAAAATCTCTGAGTCAGTTGATATAACCACGCTCCTCCCAAAATATAAGGCAGTCGGAATATAGAAATAATGTCACCAGTGTTGTAAAGTCCAAACAGTGGTTGATAACTGGACATAGGAGACTGTTGTATACTCCCCAATAGTTCAATTCACAAATTGGCCGACAGGCTGGCGATGCCAAGCATCTAGGGGCCACTTCCCCGTTTCGCCCCCGGGCGGGGCTTTCTCAAGGCCATCAATAGGTTTTCCGTAGTCCAAATATCTAAGAAAAGTCATATATAAGCATAATACAATCTAAAAATAGTCTAACATATAACCCAAGAGAAATATACAATATAGGCATACATACCAATCACGGAAGCGTTCAGGCTTAACCTTACCGGATGGGTAAGGTGACCATAAAGGTAAGAAAGGAGAGGATCAGGAGAATGTTATAAGGTAAGTCAGGTGAGATAATTAGGCAATTAGCGACTGGACGCTGATTGCCTCGTTTAACCCATTCGGAATCTCTGAGTTTAACCGGAGAATCCAGAGTCTTTCTAGTCTGCAAAGGGCTTTAAAGGGATCAACATGTGAGCGGGGTTCTATTTTATCCAGCACTTTTATGCGCAATGAATCAGGGTGATGTTTATGATGGAGACAGCGGGTGTACAGCGGCAAGTCGATGTTCCCAGTATTAATCCTACTTCTGTGTTCAATAAAGCATTGGCGCAGGGGTCTAGTGGTCATCCCAACATAGACCTGTGGGCAGGAACAACAGATCGTGTACGTGACGTACGAACTAGCACAGGTGGCAAAGCAGCGTACTTCAAAACTTTTTTTCAAAGACGGACTCATTATGGTCATATCAGTGCAGATATTTTTACAAATTGAGCACCGTCCACATACTTTAGTGCCCTTGCTAAAATTACTGGTGGTATGTACATAAGAGTGATTGGAATGGGTTAATGTATCGCCTAAGTTACGAGTACGCTTTTAAGCGATCAGAGGCGGATGCTCTAAACTCTTAATGTGAGATACAGTAGGCCAATAGGTCCGTATAAGCTTAATGATAGCATTTGAATGAGGCGTGAGCGTTAAAGGCCACACCAGGTTGTTAGTATGTTCTTTAGGTCTACAAGTCAACAGGCTGTTCCTGTCAGAATGTCTTGCTTTAGTGAGTGCTTTAGAAACTATGTGTTCCGGGTATCCTCTTTGGAGGAACTCCGTTTTCATAGTTTTAGCTTCTCTTTCAAAGTCATATGTGAACGAGGAGTTGCGTTTGAGTCGAGAAAATTGTGTATAAGGTAAATTAAATTTAAGGGGATGTGAGTGGAAACTGCTGAAGTGTAAATATGAATTACGTTTAACAGTTTTCCTATAATTTCTTTTTTTAAGAAGGCCCCTGTCTACAAAAATAGTAAGATCCAAAAAATTCACATGTTCTTGGCTAGCATTAAATGTAAATTGGATGTTGGTGTCCCAAGAGTTAAACCAACATTCTAGGTCATGTAGGTTAATAGATTCATTAACCATAAAAATTACATCATCTATATAGCGATAATAATGGGAGATAGCTCCAGAAAATCTGGTGTGTACCTCTGGAAAGATGAATTTGTCTTCCAGGTGTGCCATATACAGAATAGCTAATGAGGGCAAGGCCGCCTGGCCCGTACTGACCCCCGAAACTTGTAAATAAATGTCTTTCTCAAATGCAAAATAATTGTAATCCAAGATAATGTCTAGGATCTGTATAAGGAAACCTACAGTGCTTCGTTCCTCCACATTTGCAATTAAATATTCATAAACAACAGCTCTCAAATCTGGGAGCGGTATACAAGTGTATAAGGACACAATATCCGCTGACACAATAGTATGATTAGATGGGTAGGTTTTCTAATTTCTGGATTTGAGAGCACTGTAGGTTTCCTTTTACAGATCCTAGACATTATCTTGGATTACAAATATTTTGCATTTGAGAAAGACATTTATTTACAAGTTTCGGGGGTCAGTATAGGCCAGGCGGCCTCACCCTCATTAGCTATTCTGTATATGGCACACCTGGAAGACAAATTCATCTTTCCAGAGGTACACAACTGTCACAATGCACGGACTTGGCGGGCCCCTTAATCACACAAACAGAGACGTACTGAAGGCTAACTACTTTATTGAGTATAAAAACAGTTCCAAAGAATATAGTCCAATATGAAGTGATATAGTTCAAAAGGCTTGAAGTTAGAATGTCCAAAATAACGAAGCAAACAGGCAAAAAGCTTGACAAGGCTCCGCAGCCAATGCGGATCAGGAAACAAGGCAAGGCTCCGCAAACCAATGCGAATCAGGAAACAAGGCAAGGCTCCGCAAACCAATGCGGATCAGGAAACAAGGCAAGGCAAGGCAAGGCAAGGCAAGGCTTGATGACCACAGCTTGGCTCGTGGCCCCACTCCACTTCACGCCTATTCAGGTAAGACGTGGCTGGAGAACTGAGGATTCGTTCCCACGGATCCTATACTTAATCCTTCGGCCGAGGTCCTCGACGCTCTAGGCTTCGTCGTCTCCAATCCCTGCTGACAGACCTCGGCCGGTCTAGGGCCCGGGACCAATCCCTCCTACTAACCTCGATGTTCCGTCTCCTATCAAAGGTTCGACCTTGTCTCTCGGCAACTGTGTTGCTATCTCCCTGGGAGCTTTCCTCCCTAGCCATTTCCCATGCGCTTTGTTCCATATCTTCCTCAGGGGGCTCCTGGGAAGATCTCCCTCCCGGGTGTTCATAACTCCCTGGATCGCTATCAGACTGCACCTGGTGATCTGAATCATCCCTTGGACCAAAACACATTTCTTCCCAGGCCAAGCTCTCTGTGGGCGAAAGAGGCCCTTGCGGGGAAAGCTGCCCTTCACCCCAGTCATCTAGCTCATCCTCAGAATCCTGTTCTAGCATGGCCGGTTCTAAAGCTAATGGGACCCCAGGCCCTGTCCCCTGCCCTCCAGGCACAAACGAGAACTGCTGTGCTACAACACCAGATCTTATGGAGCTATCTCCCATTATTATCGCTATATAGATGATGTAATTTTTATGGTTAATGAATCTATTAACCTACATGACCTAGAATGTTGGTTTAACTCTTGGGACACCAACATCCAATTTACATTTAATGCTAGCCAAGAACATGTGAATTTTTTGGATCTTACTATTTTTGTAGACAAGGGCCTTCTTAAAACCAGAAATTATAGGAAAACTGTTAAACGTAATTCATATTTACACTTCAGCAATTTCCACTCACATCCCCTTAAATTTAATTTACCTTATACACAATTTTCTCGACTCAAACGCAACTCCTTGTTCACCTATGACTTTGAAAGAGAAGCTAAAACTATGAAAACGGAGTTCCTCCAAAGAGGATACCCGGAACACATAGTTTCTAAAGCACTCACTAAAGCAAGACATTCTGACTTGTAGACCTAAAGAACATACTAACAACCTGGTGTGGCCTTTAACGCTCACACCTCATTCAAATGCTATCATTAAGCTTATACGGACCTATTGGCCTATTGTATCTCACATTAAGGGTTTAGAGCATCCGCCTCTGATCGCTACAAGCGTACTCGTAACTTAGGCGATACATTAACCCATTCCAATCACTCTTATGTACATACCACCAGTAATTTTAGCAAGGGCATTAAAGTATGTGGACGGTGCTCAATTTGTAAAAATATCTGCACTGATACGACCATAATGAGTCCGTCTTTGAAAAAAAGTTTTGAAGTACGCTGCTTTGCCACCTGCGCTAGTTTGTACGTCACGTACACGATCTGTTGTTCCTGCCCACAGGTCTATGTTGGGATGACCACTAGTGTTGCAATCCAGTTCTCTTTCGTGCCTGGGGGGCAAGGGGTAGCACCGGGGGTCCCACTTGCATTAGAACCAGCGGCAGCTGAGGTGGATTCTGAGGAGGATTTGGAGGGATTGGAAGAAGGGGTTAATGAGTTAGCTGGGCCTTCTTCTCCCATAGAGAGCCTGGCCTGGGATGATGGATGGCCTGACCCGTACGAGAATGTGGAAGGTCAGAGGGATTCAGAAAGCAGTGATAGCAAAGGCTATGAGAAACCGGGGGGGCTCGGTTCACAGGAACGAATGTGGGAAACGGAGGAGGATGAGTCCATGGAAGCGCAAGGCGAGTTTGACTCTCACGAAGATAGGGAACCAGGTGCTGGGAAGCAAGGTCGAAGCTTTGATAGGAGACGGAGCATTGAGGCTAGCAGGAGGGGCTGGCACCACAGCCTAGACTGGCCAAAGGGGCGAGGGGCCCGAAGCAGATTGGAGGCGAAGCCTAGAGCGTCAGGGTCCTCGCCAAGGGAATTAGGTATAGGATCCGTGAACGGACCCTCAGTACCTCGGCCACGTCTATCATCTACAGATGTGTAGCGAGCTAGTACCCACGTAGCCAAGTCTGGGCTTGTGGCCTGCCAAGGAGTGCCTTGGACCTTGAAACCCTGCCTTGTTCCTTGATCCGCTTCTGCTGAGCGGAGCCTTGTCAAGTTTTTGGGAACTTTCTTGCCAAGTTTGCTTTTGGACATTACCACGGACCCTTTACCTTTGGATTACCTTTGATATTTTTATGGACAATACCTTTTCATCTGTTTCTTATTCTTCAATAAAGTAGTTAGCGGAATACCGTCTCTGTGTGTGTGTTTAAGGGGCTGGGCCAAGACCTGGCATTGTGACAACTAGACCCCTGCGCCAACGCTTTATTGAACACAGAAGTAGGATTAATACTGGGAACATCAACTTGCCGCTGTACACCCGCTGTCTCCATCATAAACATCACCCTGATTCATTGCACATAAAAGTGCTGGATAAAATAGAACCCCGCTCACATGTTGATCCCTTTAAAGCCCTTTGCAGACTAGAAAGACTCTGGATTCTCGGTTAAACTCAGAGATTCCGAATGGGTTAAACGAGGCAATCAGCGCCCAGTCGCTGATTGCCTAATTATCTCACCTGACTTACCTTATAACATTCTCCTGATCCTCTCCTTTCTTACCTTTATGGTCACCTTACCCATCCGGTAAGGTTAAGCCTGAACGCTTCCGTGATTGGTATGTATGCCTATATTGTATATTTCTCTTGGGTTATATGTTAGACTATTTTTAGATTGTATTATGCTTATATATGACTTTTCTTAGATATTTGGACTACGGAAAACCTATTGATGGCCTTGAGAAAGCCCCGCCCGGGGGCGAAACGGGGAAGTGGCCCCTAGAAGCTTGGCATCGCCAGCCTGTCGGCCAATTTGTGAATCGAACTATTGGGGAGTATACAACAGTCTCCTATATCCAGTTATCAACCACTGTTTGGACTTTACAACACTGGTGACATTATTTCTATATTCTGACTGCCTTATATTTTGGGAGGAGCGCGGTTATATCAACTGACTCAGTTAGAGATTTTCGGATGTGTATCCGACTTGTATTTGCGCCTTCCTGATGCGAATTATATGCATTGGCAAGATCTGTGTGGAATTTGAGATGTACATTTCCTAGTGTTGTCTACAATATATGTGTATGGAATAGATTTTTATATTGCAGTCTTTTGACTCATTGTGTTTATTGTACTTGTGAACCCATTACTCTGTGACCTAGACAAGTCACAGCCAGGGCATCTGGCTCCTTGACATAGAAGGTGCTTTGTCTTCTCTGCAGAATAACTGATTTTGACCCAAAACCTGTCTTCAACTTATACATGAGATGAACTCACAGGTGGATATACATGGAAACTGTACTGATTTGGGTCTCAGTGTAAATAGATAGTTCTGCTACCATTTATGATGGAGTCTAGATGCTTTTCTTTCATGTTACTCATCTATTCCCTCCAGATTCTTTGTGAATCTGAACCGAAGGAGGTGTTCCATACCTAATGTGAACCTCACCTCTGAATGAGTTGTCCCATCCAAAGATAATATATTTCCAGTTATTCCTTCCCTGTTTACAAGCCCATGATGAGATTTCTTTACATTTGCAAGCACAACCAAGTGAGCAAACTATTAAAATAACCAATTAATTAAATCAATAACATAATGATAGTATGTATGGAATAGGCAGAAGACTTTTCCTTGTAAATTATGTGTGTAATTTTATCACTATAGGAAAACATCCAGGAAGATGAGTCACAGCTGATTTTATTTGTGCATGAGTCACCAATAATTAAACAGCAACCATGACAGTTCAAGCTAGTCCAAGTCCAGTGAGCTTAAGGAAGAATGAAGCCAGAAGGTCAATGCAATTTAAAATAAAAAGTTCAATTACTTCTATAAGGACTACTTCACCACCTTTTAAAATAAAACTGTTTTTCTTGCTCTGCAAAATCTCTGAATTTTAGAGAGAAAGGCTGAATATTGCTTCCATAATGTAGAATCTTTAATTATATGTACAACATAATTTAACTCTAATGTCCACTTACACATTCATTACAATAGAATTGGACTCATATAATTATACCTGTATCAGAACGAATACATTTTGGGTTGAATTCATATTGCTTATAGAATGCACTAAAAGAAGGAAGAAAATTAATTGTGGAAAGTTAGAGGCATGTTTTTCAAAAGAATGAAAAGTGAAATTGGGTAATGGAAAGCAAAAGGAAAACAGCAAGAATCATCTTTGTGTTTCTTTGTCCTTGCTGTAGCCTTCATTGAAATTGGGTCAATTTCAAGAATGTATGAAATCCTTCTATCCATAGAAAGACACACCTACCAGATTAATGGGGAACAATTTTCCTACTGGATATACAGGATGCTTAATCCTATCCCCCACATAAATCCAAGCAATTGGAATGACCCTTTTACATTCAGGGCCTCATCACATGGAGGTCAAGAAGCTGGGAGATGGTGGGGAACAGCGGGGGAAACAAAGGCGCTGCATAAGGCTCATCCCTCTTACTGTCCCATCCCACAGCATTTCCGCGCTGTCCCCAGCTTCCTATCACTTTCTCCCCCAGAGACTGGTGTACACCCAACTCCTCTGAGCTCCATTTCTTGGTGCTGCCAGCATGCTGCCAGCATGGAGTCTAACTGAGCCCCACCAGAAGTAGCCCTGCGTCATTGGATCATCTCCAGTGGACTGCACGCCAGCAGCATCCCAGCAGTGCCGAGAAACAGAGAAAAACATCAATGTGTTGAGGTGGTCAGTCAAAACCTCCAAAAGATCCTCTAAAGATCCCACTGGAAAGCACTGGCCACCACTGTTTACTGTCCAGTCCAATGAACCCAGAGCACATTATTCTCCCAAATATTTTAAAGAAAGTATCCTGGTGTGCCATTATCAATTAGACTGTGATACAGTTTTGAGTAGATAACTGATTAAGATAAAATATATAAATAATCTCCATAAGAAAAAATTGTTATGATTCATATTTGTTTATATATTTTGAGCTTCAATATCAAGGTTTTTTTTGGGGGGGGTGTTTACCCCAAGTCTCAATCCATTTAACCAAGCGATTCTCTCACATATCTTATCTATTACACAACACAATTCTATGCCTGTCTTAAGAACATAAGAACATAAGAAGAGCCATGCTGAATCGGGCCTCAGCCCATCTAGTCCAGCATTCTGTGTCACACAGTGGCCCACTAGTTGTACACTGGGGATCTCTAGCAGAAAGGGAGGGCAAAACCCTCACCTGCTCCCGACCCCCACAACCAGTACCGGGGAAATCCTGCCTGCCTCCGTCAACACAGAGGTGGCACTTGGATGTCCATTTCAGTAGCTACTGATTCCCTTGGTATCCATGAATCTGTCTAATCCTGCCTTGAAGCTGTCCAGGCTGACAGCTGTCACAACCTCCTCTGGAAGTGAGTTCCATAACCCAATGACCCTCTGGGTGAAGAAATATTTCCTTTATTAGTCCTAACTTTCCTACCTTGGAGCTTAGGGAGTGCCCCTAGTCCTAGTGTTGTGTGACAGAGAAAATATTTTTTCTCTATTCACTTTTTTCTATCCCATGCATGATTTTATACACTTCGATCAAGTCACCTCTAAACGCCCGTCTTTCAAGGCTGAAAAGACCAAGGCGTTGCAACCTGATTTCGTAAGGAGCTGCTCCATCCCTTGGATCATTCTTGTTGCCCTTTTCTGTACCTTTTCCAGTTCCGTTATATCCTTCTTGAGGTGCGGTGACCAAAATTGTACACAGTACTCCAGATGTGGCCTCACCATAGATTTGTAGAGAGGCAATACAACATTTGCCGACCTATTTTCGATTCCCTTCCTGATCATGCCAAGCATAGAATTTGCTTTTTTCACTGCTGCTGCGCACTGGGTTGACATCTTCATTGAGCTGTCCACCAAAACCCCAAGATCCCTTTCCTGGTTTGTCTCGGAAAGCTTTGACCCCATCAATTTGTAGGTGTAGTTGGGGTTCTTTGCCCCGATGTGCATGACTTTACACTTGTTTAGGTTAAAATGCATTTGCCACTTTGTTGCCCATTCACTCAATTTCGAGAGGTCTTTCTGGAGCTCTTTACAATCAGTTTCATTTTTAACTACCCTGAACAATTTAGTGTCGTCTGCAAACTTTGCTACCTCACAATTTACTCCTACATCCAGGTCATTAATGAATAAATTAAAAAGTAACGGACCCAAAACTGAACCTTGGGTACGCCACTTCTCACCTCTTTCCACCCAGAGAAGTGTCGTTTATTACCACCCTTTGTTTCCTACAGTTTAGCCAGGTTCCAATCCAGGACAAGACCTGTCCTCTGATTCCATGGCTGAAGAGCTTATTTAGGAGCCTTTGGTGAGGGACTTTGTCAAAAGCCTTTTGAAAGTCAAGGTAAACAATATCGACTGGGTCCCCTTTATCTATGTGTTTATTTACACCCTCAAAGAATTCTATCAAGTTAGTAAGACATGATTTGCCTTTGCAGAAACCATGTTGATTTTCCTTCAGCAATGCCTGTTCTTCTATGTGCTTAGTAATTTTTCTTTAATAATGGTTTCCATCACTTTGCCTGGAACTGAGGTTAGACTAACTGGCCTATAATTTCCTGGATCACCCCTGGATCCTTTCTTGAAGATCGGAGTTACATTTGCCTCCCTCCAGTCCTCGGGTACAGTGCCTGATCTTAGAGAAAGGTTATATATTTTGGCTAGAATTTCAGCAATTTCACACTTGAGTTCCTTAGGAACTCTGGGGTGGATGCCATCTGGCCCTGGTGATTTGTTGACATTTAGTTTTAGTAAGGCATGTGAGAACATCTTCCTTGTTTATCTCTATCTGGTTTAATTCATTTAATTCCCTCCCTGAAAAACTGACTCAGCTGCAGGCATATGTTGTCTGTCCTCCTGTGTGAAAACGGAGGCAAAGAAGTCGATTTAGCCGCCGGCAATCTCCTTGTCTTCACTTATTGTCCCTTTCTACCATTTTCGTCAAGTGGCCCAACTGCTTTTCTAGTTGGGTTTCTGCTTCTGATGTACTTAAAGAAGTTTTGTTATTTTTTTAATGTTCTTAGCTATATGTGCCAAAAATCTCTCTTGGCTTTCCTGACTGTTGCTTTGCATTTAGTTTGCCAGAGCTTGTGTTCCTTTCTGTTCTCCTCAGTAGGAAGAGCCTTCCATTTCTTAAATGAGTTTTTCTTCTTTCCAATCACATCTTTTATTTCATTTGTAAGCCATGCTGATGTCCTCTTGGACTTTCCCGGCCTCTTTCTTATTTTAGGAATGCATTTTAGTTCGGCTTGTTTTAAAGTATTTTAAAACAGTTTCCAAGCATTTTGGAGGGATTTGATTTTTTTTACTGTTCCTTTTAGTTGTTCTTTACTATTTTTCTCATTTTGGTGAAATTCCTTTGTGAAAATTTAAGGTCTCTGTGTTAGTTTTCACTGACAGTTTGCTATCCAAACTTAAGTGGAAGGTTATTGTGTTGTGGTCACTGGTACCTATGGGCTCAGTTACAAGGACATCTTGAATGAAATCTTGTTCATTAGTTAGCACCAAGTCCAGGATCCCCTTTCCCTGGTTGGTTCCATGACCATCTGCTCAAGGAATAATCAGCTAGCATGTCGAGGAACCTTATCTCTTTCATGCGTAGAACAAGAATTTAGCCAATCTATTTGGGGATAGTTGAAGTCCCCCATTATGACTCAATTTATTGCTTTTTGAGGCCTGTTTTGACTTCATTTTCCAGATAGCAGTCTGCCTCTGGAGTTTGGTTGGGAGGGCGATAGCAGATCCCTAATGCTAGATTAGTTTTTTGTCCTGGGATTTTTACCCACAATGTTTCTGTAGGTGAGTTTGAATTTTCTTGAAGTTCTAATTCATGAGATTCTAGCTCTTCATTTATGTACAAGGCCACACCGCCACCGTTTTTCCCTCTCCTGTCTTTCCTGTACAGTTTATAACCTGGAATTTTGTGTCCCAATTGTTTTCCTCTGTCCACCAGGTTTCTGTTATGCCAATAATATCAATATTTTTTCTTTTTGCCAAACATTCCAACTCTCCTATTTTTGTTCGAAGGCTTCTAGCGTTTGCGCACAGACATTTATATTTATTGCTCTGATGCCCTTTCAACTTTGGCTGTTTATGAGAATTTGTAGAAGGCCTACCATGTCCTACCTCTTTACTTTCTATCTTTTCTGTTGACTTGGCCATTTGTGCATGCAATCATCCTCCATACTTGCCGTTCTTCACCTCTCTCGAACCGGAAGCTGCCCAGCTCCTGTCGACTTTCCCCTAGGAATCAGTTTAAAAGCTGCTCTGAAACCTTTTTAATATTAATTGCTAGCAGTCTGGTTCATTTTTCGTTCAGGTGTAACCCGTCCTTTTGTAAAGGTTTGGCTTTCCGAAAATGTTCCCAGTTCCTAACAAATCTAAACCCTTCCTCTCGACACCACTGCCTCATCCACGCATTGAAGCTCCTGAGCTCTGCTTGTCTGGCTGTCCCTGCGCGTGGAACCGGTAGAATTTCCGAGAATGCTACCTTTGAGGTCCTGACCTTAATCTTCTACCTAGCAACCTAAATTTGGCTTCCAGGACCATCCGTTTGGCCTTCCCAATGTCATTGGTACCGACGTGTACCACGACTGCTGGCTCCACCCGCACTATCTACCAGCCTATCTAGATGCCTCGTGATGTCCGCAACCTTTGCACCTGGCAGGCAATTTACCATGCGGTCATCACATCCATCACAAAACCTAGCTTTCAGTTCTTTACAATC